>CM031237.1:422555884-423155884 GCA_018340775.1 Taxus wallichiana var. yunnanensis
CAACCCAACACCCACGCCAGTGACTCCACCCAAAACCCAACCCTACACCAAACCCTTCTCCACCCCTAACCCAACCCCCACACAAACCCTTCTCCACCCCCAACCCACACCCACCCACAACCCAACCCAACCCCCACACAAACCCACACCCACCCACAACCCAACCCAAAAACCCAAAACAACCAACCCACCCACACAACCCACAAACCAAAACACACAAGCCACCGACGCCGGCCGATACATGACCGACGCCGGTCACCAACAACACTTCCTTTCCCTAAAATTGTGCGACCGATGCCGGTCGCTTAGTGACCGACATCGGTCATCAGTCTTCTCCGAGCCGAACCCCATGCACCCCCAAAACCCATTTTTACCTATTTCTACCCATCTACCCACCCAAATACCCTAAAACTTACCCACCTACCCACCTTAGCCTATCTAGCCTATCTACCCTCTCCCTTTTTCAAATCATTTCCACTTTCTCATTATTTCCTAAAAAGGTTAATTCCTACCAAACCCCCAATTTAGCATAATACAACCAAATCACCAAATTAAAGCGTTTGAATCTACTCCAAATGATGACACGTCGTCGCGGGTGGGATGCGTGGTGGCGGTCCAGTGGTCCAGCCCTCCAGCTCCTCCTGCTGTGCCATGGCTCCAATCACGATCTGGGTCTCGACCAATCAATCTGTTGCCTCCTTAATCGGGCCCACTATCAACTCTCTCCGCCAATACAATAGCTCCACCTCACTCAATCAAGCCTCTAATCTCAACTCTCCACGTCCACGACAAGTCGATTTGGTTTGCAAATAACAAAAGTGACAATGACAAGCCGTATTTTTCTTTTTATAGGTTTTTCGCCTTTCACCGATATCGGTTTCATTTTGCCCTAAGGAACCGGTATCGGTCCCTTAACCGATATCGGTCATGCAGAATCGACATCGGTTCTCTACCCAACTTTCACCCCATTCTTTGCCCTTATTTACTCCTTGCCTCTTTTTCACCAATATCGCCTCTATCCACCTTTGCTGCACACCATTTGTTCACTTGTCCGGCCTGACCTAAGGCCTCAACCTACCTATTCGGCCCGACCTAAGGCCTCAACCTACCTATTCGGCCCAACCCAAGGCCTCGCCCTACCCATTTGGCCCGACCTAAGGCCTCAACCTACCTATTCGGCCCGACCTAAGGCCTCAACCTACCTATTCGGCCCAACCCAAGGCCTCGCCCTACCCATTTGGCCCGACCCAAGGCCTCGCCCTACCAATTTGGTCTGACCTACGGCCTCAACCTACCTATTCGGCCCGACCTAAGGCCTCAACCTACCTATTCGGCCCGACCTAAGGCCTCAACCTACCTATTCGGCCCGACCTACGGCCTCGGCTCTACCTATTTGCCCGACCCAAGGCCTCGGCCTACCTATTCGGCCCGACCCAAGGCCTCGCCCTACCCATTTGGCTCGACCCAAGGCCTCGCCTACCAATTTGGCCCGACCCAAGGCATCAACCTACCAATTGGCTCCGACCCAGGCCTCGCCCTCACTATTTGGCCCGACCCAAGGCCTCCCTTTACCCTTCTGGCCCGACCCAAGGCCGCAACCCAACAACTTGGCCCGACCCACGGCCGCACCACTTCCATCCCTTACCCAAAATCAACACTATACACTTTTATCCACCCATCCGGTAGTTTTTTGTTCAATCGAGCTCACCTGTTCGTGTTTTAGCATGATTAGGGTCCTTGACTTGATCTGTCGACCAACTTTGCCCAGGACCTGGCGTGACGTTTATCTCAACCAAACCAACCTTTTGAGTGCTGCGCCGAACATGCCTAAACATTCCTGTACCTTACCACGTTATATACCACAGGGCTACTTCCTATGCCTTGGATACCAGGATTATATCACCCTTGTTTGGATAAACTATCGACCTTTGCCTCTGCACTGCTGGTTTGCTCATCAAATCACGTACCCTAGTCGTACTATGGCATTTCAATATGCGTCTGCTTCCTTGAACCTACCCCACCATCTTACCATCCCCTCTACCCCATTTACCCGTTATCAATCCTATCCCCGATTTCCCGCTCACTCAATCGTGATAGATTTGAGGGGGATTACCTATACCCTTAACAAGAGTAACCACTTCATATTATTGTCCGTGCAGCTTTACAAAACAAGCTACACGACAATAAGGGGCTAATGTAGACACCAAATTTGTGTCTTACGACCCTCGTGACCCGCATCTCATCTCGCAATCTAACCTCATCACCTAAACCTTACACAATTATTTATTAATTACCTTATAATTGATAAATCCACATCACCTTACCCACCACCTCACTTTGCCACCTCATCATGACCTAGCCCTAACCCTAAACTAACCTAATTAAGACCCATGACTTGGTCTAGACTCACATCCATAACTAATGCCTCCTTACTCACACCCAAAGCCGACCTTCTAGCCACTTGACCAAGCCCGCAATCGATCTCTCGGGAAAAGCGGGGAAGGTGGGCTATTTTACTAAAAATAGCCTACTTTTTCCTTACCGATGCCGGTTCCTACTCGACCGCCGTCGGTTACGTAACCGCCATCGGTTCCCTGTAAATGGGCTCCCCAAACCAAAACAACGGATCGGAATTTCATTTGGGAGATCAGTCGAATGATTTTTGAAACAACAGAGATCATTGGGAGCGAAAAACAGAGTCCAGATCTTCACTTAACCAAGCAGAGACGAGTGAAGAAACCAGAAGTGCTTGCAGTAGAGGATATCAACTTGCATCTTCGCCAAAACCAGTAAGTCATATCTTGCATGTCCTCTGTTATAACATTTCTTATGCTCTTTGAATCACAGTCCTCCTAAATCCAGTTCTGAACCCACTACTCAAGATCCCATTGCATCAGATCTAAATTGTCATTCTTTTACCCCTCATCATCTCATTTCCTAATATCATCCATAAACCAACCTTACCAACACCAAGAAACACAAACACCCCACCAAAACAATCAACCTACAGGTCCTAGACCCAACCGACGGCATTACTGAAACTGAAGCATTATCGGTTACCTGTCTATAACCGAGAAACCACCTTCTCCTACTAGTTTCAACCAAGTAATCTAATTGATATTTTGCAGTCTTTTGTGTTAATTCATATTAGCAGGGGAACTGACCACCTTCGAAAGGAAGTTTTATATTTCACAGGCCCAAGGCGCTTTCCTCATTTATTGTTTAATCAAAATCTTGTGGTCTTGTGTTCTTATTTGCAGTAGTCCTTCCAAGACAAAAAGGAGTCCTCCATGATAACTTTGATCTTTCTCTCTAGTACGCGCACACCATCTCGACATTCAAATGTATTCCTCCTAACCCTAACCTCATCTGTTTCTAAAAGGAATGAAAGGATAGAAGCAACTCTATTCCCAGAAGCCGAAACATTCCGAGTGAAACACATGTTTTCTCCACCTTACGTGCTTCCTTCTTCGGGCCACTCAACTTGTACTGTAGGTCTATTCTTCACATCACTCCACCCCACACTAAAACAGATGCATGGTCCTCTACGCATACAAAACCTTGGAAAAAAATAATGTGGTTACCGACACATAACGCAAAAAAATGAAACACAAAGAAAGGAACAAGCAACGAGAAAGGGAAACACAAAAAGAAAAAGCATAAAGGTAAATTATAAGCTAACTAGCAATATTGCCTTATTAAAAACACCAAGAAGACTTATTTATAGTAGGGCTTCAGCCTACTCCCATTGAAATGACCTGTAACCTCATCCCATCCAGTGCTTGTAAATGGAAAGTGCCTGAATAAATAATGTATGAGATGATGTAAGGTCCCAACCAATAGAATTTCAACTTCCTAGGATGGCACAGATACTTGGAATCATATAAGAACACTATCTTCCCAACCTCAAACTTCTTATTCTTGATATGATGATCATGCCATGCCTTTTGTCTTACTTTTTCTGTCTTCTGACTCCATCTAGCAAGTGATCTCCTTTCATCTAACTACATCAACTTATCAATTCTTTCTTCCTATGTTTTCTCGTCGCCTAACCCTACTACGCGCACTATACGTAGCGATGGTAACATGAATTCCATTGGTAAAATAGCCTTTTCACCAAACACCAATTGAAATGGTATGGATTTGTTCAACCTTTTGTAGGTTATCATGTATGCACATAGAATGGTTGATACTTTGTCATCCCAATCATGTCTTCTAATGTGATAGATCTTAGTTAACGGTGACTTAGTATCTTGTTAAATGCCTTAGCAGTTCCATTTACTTGAGGGTGATATGGGGTAGTCTTTTGATGGGTAACCATGAATTCCTCTAACATAATCCTGATTATTTCATTGAGAAAGTGTGTACCCCTATCACTTGTTAAACTTAAAGGAAAACAATACCTACTGATTATGTTTTCCCACAAAAATCTAGTAGTTGTCATTGTAGTGCAATCCTTTGTAGGTGCTTCCTCTACCCACTATGTCAAGTAATCAATGCAAGTGATGATATATTGTAACCCAGTCCTTCATGCAATAGGCACAATTGGCCCTACAAAGTTGATTGCCCATTTTTCAAATGGTTCAACATTGGCTATCGGTCGCAAGGGAATTTCATCTCTCTTTCCAGGTTTGCCAAGGTGGTGGAAATGGTCACAAGCCTTACAAAACTCAATACAATTCTTGTAGTTAGTTTCCCACAAAATCCCTGCTAATAAAATCTTTCACGCAATAGCATTTCCTACATAGTGTCCTCTTATAATCCCACCATGCGCTTCCTCCATAAACCTTACGCATTCATGGTCCAATACGCATCGGCACAGAATATCATCACAACCTAACTTATACATGTCTCCACTAATCAACATGTAAGGTGTGGTGTGTATTGTTAACTGCTTTCTCTCTAGAGCCTTCATCCCTTCCGGTACCACACCTAATTTTAAGAACATTACGATATCTTCCAAGTCTGATGGCACGTGCCACAACCTAAAACAGCTTCCCATCCAACATGGTATCCTTAATTCTTTACGTGTTCTCACCTGAGTTAATCCTTGATAAGTGGTTAGGTCCTGAATTGATTTTTCCTAGTTTCACAACCACGGTGAACTCAAATTCTTGAAATAATAGGACCCAACGACATATGCGCCCTTATAGAATGGGCTTGTTGACTAAGTACTTTAATGCCATATGGTCCATGTAGAATATAAATGGTGTTGCCAACAAATACTGTCTAAACTTGTGCCACATGTAGATCTTAGACAATGCTTCACACTCGAGTAGTTGTGTAATTTTATTGTCTTTGGTGTCAACTTTCTACTGCAAAGCATAAGGGATGATCAACAATTCCCTCACTAGGTTCTCGCTTAGCACGCTCCCATAGTTGTTTTTAAGGCATCAGCATGCATATGAAAAGGCTTATCCCAATAAGGAAAATGTAATATGGGCACCGTGACAAGATTATCCTTCAAATTTTCAAATGCCTTCATTGCCTCTCTCCCAATGAAAGGCACTCTTGTGTTTTAACAATTTCTCCAAGGGCATGGAAATCTTGGCATACCCCTTGATGAAATTTCTATAATACCCTGCATGCCCAAGGAATCCATGCACTGTGCTTTGATTAGTAGGGTCCCCTAACCCTACAATAACTACAACTTTAGCTGATCTACTAACAAACCTTATTTACATATATTGTGTCCTAACAGGGTTCTAAATGGAGTAGCAAAAACACATTTATTAATGTTGAGGGATATCCTCAATTGCTGACATCTCTCAAACATTAGCCTTAAATTGTCACAATGGTCTTTCACCAATCCATATATAGTCTAGTCATCTAGGTAAACTTGGATAAATCTATGGATAAAGTTATGAAATGCTTATACCACGATGCGTGAGAACACAAAGCAGTGTATTATTTAATCCAAAATACATAACTATGTAGGAAAAATTCCCCACTCGGTGGAGAAAGTTGTCTTTCTCTAGTCTTCTTTACAATCCTTACTTGGGGATACCCCGAGAACCCATTCGTGAAAGACTAGACTTCATGCCCGATTCTCCCTCCAAAATTTCTTCAATAAAGGGGGTTGGGAAAGGATTGATGAAAAACATTGCATTTAAATCCTTGTAGTTAACATAGATTCTTATCCTACCATCCTTCTTGATACGATAACCATTGGGTTTATCCATTCGATTCTTCCACTACCTTAATGATACCAAATTCTATCATTTTTCTATTTCTTCCTTAACCCGTGCGTGAAAATTTGGATTCATCTCGATAAGGCCTCTTCGAATTGGGCACGCACCTTCCTTTGAATCGATCTTCATCTCTCCCAAGGAATGGTGAATGCCTTTGAATTCATGGTACCCACGAGGAAAAATCCTAGAACTCGCAAATAGATCAATAACCTTTTAAACTTCTTTTTCCGACCAAGAGTCTCTTATGATAGCTTCCTTAGGTTTTGTCTCCGTTCCAATGTTAACCTCTTTTGTTTTCAAGGGCTCATGGTAGGTGCATGCTCACTCATCAACGATGTTTATGACTTTGCACGTACCCTCCGAATGTTTAACATCCAAGGTATCCAACTCTTCTTCATCTATTACATAGACCATATTTCCTTTTTCTTATTCCATACACGCGTGCTCAAGATGTACTTCCTCTTATTCTTCTTCATTAAAGTGCATCTCCAAATAAGGATCACTGAGTAACTCCAATAGCCTATCCTCTACCATACGCACTATATCCCATTTTAAGGCACTTGATTACTTGTAATGCCTTATCCAATGATGGTTTGGTACTCCTATACTCAAAATCTTGAATGAGATCGGTCCCCAACTCCTGCAAATTAGCTTTTTGATGACGATTTATTTAATGAAAAAACCAAATGCACGCATACTGACCTTGTAAGTTGGAATATAAATTATACACCCATAACAACAAAGGTGGTAACACTTATGTGCTTCCCATCCATGCCTTCTCGCATGATTGGATATGAAATGAGGTGGTCTCTTTACTATGGTATTCTTGTATGACTATGGGAACATTGCTCCTGGAGAACCTTATAGAAAATGTGGTCCTCATCTCACACTATTCTAGGATGTTTTCATGATGTGTAGCCCACCAATGCACTGCAGTTTTGAGTAGGTTGTATTTGAGAATTCCCCTCCTCTCATCTTCATTCTTCCACTGAGCCTCTATTTCTCGCAGGGAAAATTTCAGGATATGCTCCTCTAGAGTAACTTGGAAAATTATTTCCTCCTAGGCATTTGACTGAGCGTGCCTTTGTTACCCTTGTTATAGATCCTCTCAACTATCACCCAATCAACTCATAAGTCCCATGTGCCTAATGTTTACATGCCACACTAATGGTATCACTCAAGGATTGAGCATCCTTAAATTGGATAACTCCCTCCATGGGGTGAATTATCTCAGGATCTCTGATGGAATGCACATATATTCTATCAAGGACTTCTTCTCCCAATGGATCCATATAGGGTGCTGATTTCCCATCCGTTAAGGGGATAATCACCCTTTCTTCCTTATTCTCAAAGCTGATATATCCTTTGTTAAACTGGAGGTTGGCATTGTTCTTGTAACACCATGGGCACCCAAGTAACGCTGGAAAAGTTGTCTTCCTTGGCAAGCGCCAAGACTTTGAAGTCTCCAGTGAACTTGGCCCCTTGAATGGTGATAACTACATCCTTTAGGACTCCAATGGGATTTGCCTTAGTCTTGTTCACCATATAGTTTACATTCAAAGATGGCTGTAACACAGGCCTTCCCATTTGATGCCAAGAATCTAAGGTAAGAACATTTACCTTTGCTCCCATGTCGATAAGAATATTGCTCAGAAGCCACCCATTAACAACCGCATTCGAGTAATCTCCTTATCATAGTTGAGGTTGTGAGGAGGAAGGTTTACATGCAAAACCTACCTTTCGTGCTCTACTATGGCGTGTGGTACCTTCTCTCTCACCATTCTCCTAGTAAGGGAATAATATTCTTTTGTCTCAACATCTTACATACTTCCTTGACTTCATCCAAGTCATCCTTTGGAATCTCGGCATTCTTCCTTTATTCCAGCCTACCTCGATTTCTCCCCCAAACATTGGATCTCCCTTGTAAACTCCTAATCATGTCCATAGTCTATTTATATACCTCTTTTTGATGAGTAGGGTCAAGATACTTTCCATGTATCACTTCCTCTCTTGAAACTAGTGTCCTTTTTCTTGGCATCTCCCTAGCACATGTGGTCTCTACTCGCATCGTCGCAGCACACATGTTTTATCCCCGACTCACACACCATTCTTGGCATCCACTATGAATTGGCCGTGCTTGATGCTCACCATACCAGTGCCTTTGTCTTTCTAGTGTTGATGATTCATATGCTCATAAATTTTTGGACACTCTTCGCACTTATGTTTCTTTCTACACCATGAGCATTGTAATAAATCCTCATGGGAAATCACTTCTCCCTCTACCATGGTTCTTATGACAATGAAATCCTCCATGAAAAATCCTTCCACGCATTCCTCTATCTGCGTGCCCTTCATAATAATGGTCATCATCCTTTGAACTTGTAAGGTTAGTGCGCACACCCATATCAATAGCATCATGGATCTAATTAATTAGTCTGTAATCCTTGGTACCATAGGTTATAGAGTACGAGATCTTGCAATAACAAGAAAAACTCTTACGGATTGTGCATTGGAGTAGATGATATCTACTTACATCATGATCCCCATGGTAAATCTCACAGTCTACCGACATAGTGTGTACTGACTTCTAAGGGAAACTATCCTTTGCATGTCCCTCCACTTCGCAGTCCATACACCAAATCCCACTACAAACCTCATGCCCGAGTTTGCAGACAAATTCTCCATTTACTTGGCCATTGCAGCAATTTGAGCCTCCAGAAAAGGACTAACACTAGTATTAACACTCCTAACAACTTCGGCACATAGTGTAGCTTCTAATGCCTTGCATAGGTATGTGAAAGTCTTGTGATACAGAGCCCTTCTAAATGGTGTTATCAATCCTCCGACAAACCATTGAGCATGTTAAGAAGAATGAATGTTATAGGATAGTTTAGATAAGAGAGTCTTGAAATGCACATCATATTCCCACACACTCGTTGTCATTCCTTGTTGGATCTCCTTCAGAGCGCGGATGTTCTTATGCTCAAACTCAAGGATATTGAACTCTATAAGGAAGGCATTCTTCAATTCAGGTGTAGTCAACCACCATTTGATGGGGGTCATACTTCCTATACTAACTATGTGCATGCCATTATAACATTATTACAAACTTACTTGCCTTTCACTGGGGTAGTGATTCCCTTTACGCGCCATATTAGTTCACACTTTACACATGCTCTGCAACATCTTCAATACCCTATAGTCTAGCGAGATGCAAAGACATCTCAAAAACACTTGGGAGGTGGTGGGTCCTTATCCTTCGATCCAGAGCCTTGGTTCCCCTCCGGTGTTTCTTCCGCCACTGAGATCCACCGGATCCACCAAGTCTTGTTCCTCCTGACCCACCGTATCAAATCATGCACTGAAAGGACCGGAAGTTGTTGTGCCTAGTGTTCCTAATGTCCCACTAAATTACATGCTAATAGTTTGTAATATTATCCTAATTCTAGTAGTACATCCCACACCACTACTAGACGTGATACCCAATCCTTGTGTACTTGCACCTTGTCTAAAGATTCCTCCAAATACAGAGATGGATTGCATAACCATGGATGTTCCAAACAATAAATTATATCTCCTGGGTGCAGATTGGTTATTCCCACCGATACTAACTAGGTTAACAATACTTCTCCCTTGATCTGGAAAACCAAGCATCAGGGATTGGTTTCTAGGTGGGTTCGGATGTGCGTCAAAAGGCCAATGTGTCTTATTTCTTCATATGATGAACTCTCATCGGAAGTCAAGGACCTTTCTCCTACACTTTCCAAGATGGGGCAGCACAAACTACTCGGTTCCATGTCCAAAGCATAAACCTCAACTCCTTCCCACAATGTCTACCTCCATAGATCCATCACACTTGCAACCTCGAGTTGTCTAATCATATCCCTTTCACGAGATTTTTTATACTTGAGTTGTCTCTCCTCTCTTTCCTTCTCAGCAGCAATGTCTTCCATATTTATCCACCCTAGCTTCCTCTCCCAACACTCGGAGGTTTAGCCACCATGGGAAATGCTTCTAAACTCAAATTACTGACCAAGAGCTTTATAGCCAAAGGAATAGCATGCACAACTAATCCTCTACGCTCCCTTAGAAACTCAAACTCAGTAACTTTTGGGAAAGAATACATAGAAATGGTGTATTCAAGAGTATAACTGGTCAACACTCTCTTCCACTAGTGATCAACAACACGCGTCCAAGTTAGATCTACATCTTACAGCCTCTGATATTCATCTTGGGTCCATACGCATGATCTATAGTACTAGCTCGATCTAGATGCATATGCTGAAATCCATTCATATAGTTCTACTGGGAAGCAGCAAAAGAATGTCTCATATAGCTCATGGTATAGGTTCTCTTCTACCCATATACACGCATCAAACTCAGGTCCAGTCTTGAAACTTTGAGAAAACTCGTCCTTCATGCTCTTGAACCATGTTTCAACACTTTCTAAGGTCAAACGCTCTATCATCACACATTTTAGGGAAAAATATGCATGCCATTTCTCACAACAACTTTAAAAGAGGTCTTGAAAATGGAACCAAAATGTAGTCATATTTTATACCCTTAGACCAATAGTCTAATCCCATATGCTCCAACCTATCACCTCCCGGGCGCTGGCGCTCACCTAAGGCACACGTGGGTACCGAGTCTCTCCTTTATGTGATTCTTATGAGAATCCATCATCTTATAACAAATATTAAAATGGAAATAAGTAGAAAGAACCACACCATATTCTAGAACAAGTTGTTATCCTATTACATCCGAAAAGAGAAATAATCAAGAAACATAAGGAAATGGTTCATATAGAAAGAAAATACATTATTATACTTCCAAACACAAATGATTTATAACAGAGTATGGTATTCATATTAATAGATTTAATAACCACATTATAATCCCTTGAGGTCATGATAGATCCTCATCTCTAAACTGTGCAGAGAAAAGTCATTCATCATAGCAATATTAAGCTCATTATATTACAAAGAAGAATAAAAACCTATCCCCTAAATGTTACAGAGTTATTCTAATCCCTAACTCATAACATCCTCCATTATTTTTGTAGGGATTTGCCTCTCTTTTCTCTCCTCCACACTCTCCACACTCTATCTACTCTTTTTCTCCCCTGCTTCCATCCAGGGTGCTTGTATTTATAACCTTAGCACCCACCGCTATGCCTTTCAAAATTTACACATCGGTTGCCAAGTGTCGAGGTAGTCCTCCAAGGAAGCATGTCTTCTCGGAACTAATCTCTCCACTCCTTATAATGATGTCTTTAGGAAACTTCCATCGCATACCGGAATTTTCCTTTTTCATCCCACACTACCAGTGGCACATTATCCACAAGGGTCATGATTTACTTGTGTGCTTCATTGGATACTAAATGCAGCTAAGTACAAAACTTGTTTTTCCTTGTGTGCATGTATCGTATGTTCTGCAAAACCTCACAAAACCCTTCCCTATGCACCTTCAACCTGCACACCCTTCTTCAACTAGATCTTGCGTACTCACGCGCCTTGTTGTACTTAGCTGATATTTTGGGGCCCAACAATGCTAAAAGAGTTCTCTAAAATTCATCCATTATGAGAGTCTTCATGTCTTTGGCTTCCTCTATAGCTGATACCTTTGCATCATACTTTCCAGTCAAAGATCTCAAAATCTTCTGCACTATGACAGATTCTTCTAGTTTCTCTCCTAGACCTATGATCATATTTATGACTTCATCTATTCTTTACATGTAGGCCGTTATGCTCTCATCATCTTTCATCTTGATTCTCAAACTAAGATCTATAGGTCTGCAATTTTTCTAGCTTGACCTTTTCATCACCTTCATATATACTCTGCAGCTTGGTCCATATCTCCTTTTTTGTTGTGTAGTGCATTACTTTGACAAATTTTGTTTCAGTCAGGCTACATAGAATGACGTTCATTGCTCTTGAGTTACATTCATATTCTACCTTATCCGTGGAAGTAGTAATTGGTGTGGTTGGAGGGTTGTATCCTTTCTCAACACATTCCCAGATATCAAAACCAAGTGACATCAAATATGTCTTCATCCTTATTCTCTAGAATGCATAATTTTTACTAGTGAAGAGAGGTGATCTTAATAGTGACAAACTGCCTTGTGCCTAATTTGCTACCATGCTTGTGATAGGAGGATATCCTTGAAGATTTTAATATTTTGTTATAAGGAGGTCACTCTGATACCAATTGTTGGAGATCACAAGCACTGAGAGGGGGGGTGAATCAGTGCAAATCAAAACTTTTTTCTTAATGCCAATTTTAAACCCTTTAATGATGTGTGGCTTTAAAATATGAGAAGTCAATCAAAAATATGTCATGCACAATAACACTGAACACATAGATTACCATAGGAAAACATTTCAGGAGAAAAACCCACCAAAACCATTGCTTATATTACGCAAAGAAAGGACTTGCAAGAATATTACACATCCTACAAGATTTTTTTAGTGAAGCACCAACCCCACAAGGAGCACCAACCCCTTACACCTTTGTTGATATTACACACAAAAAAGAACTCAAGTGAATATTATGCATCACAAGATATTTATTTAGTGAGGCACCAACCCCACAAGGAGCACCAACCCCCAAAATATGCTAAGCTACAACTTAGACTTAATTTACATATACATTTTGATCATCTAGTTACAACAATTACTTTTACAATAGATTATGATCACCTTTTCTATATCTGTCTATATTCTTCTTTTCACTCTCTTCGCTCATCTAATTCGATCCTTCACTTGATCAATCAATTTTCCACCCTTATTATCTTTTCATCTGATAAATATTTGCTTCATCAATTTTCTCTTCTCTTTCCTCTCTCTATTCTTATGTCACTCTTTCTTAGCTTGATTGCATCGTATTCTCTCTTTTGGCAGTCTTCCTTAGCTCGAATGCTTCTTTTCTTACTTGAGCAACAACTCAAAATAGCTCCAAGTTCGAACTATATTCACAATCGACCCAATTCTTCACTTTGAGTTGTGTGTTGTGCAAATCCTTCTCTTTCACATGAGAATTTAGACTATTAAATGCATACAACTAACTCTAGATTTTGTTTCTTCTATATTTGGCTTGATTACACTATTTTCCATGCATGTGCAAGAGCAATTTATTAGTTGTGCCTAAAAATAGATTTTCCCATCTTTTTAGAATTTGCAACATGACCCAGATGAGTGAGCCATTTTCTTCTTCAATATTTTATTCTTCCTTGAAACTCGAGATCTCATAGAGAATGTAACTACATTTCCACAAAGTCAATAAGCATTAAATGTTGATAAATTTGAAATAGTGGATTTCTTCATTCTTTGTGGAGTTCAAGTTGTGCATCTAGCTGCAATCACTCAGTAATCATATCACCATTGATTTTAGAGAACCAAATATCACTTATTCATGTTTGAATCAAACCGAGTGTCTTCGACCCTTTTCTAGTCCAAATTCTATTATTTCATGACTTTCCTTATCTTCTCGACTTTACTCTTTGTGTCGCAAATGATTTTTTCTTTACTCGGAAACTTTTTAGTTATCCATGGCTCATTTTTATTTTTTTGGCTTATAAAATGTCACTCGGAGTTCCTCCTTATCTGCTACCTTCCCGCACTTTGTTCTAAGTCCTCAACTCTATCTATTTTACTTACGACTTTTGTATTCTCGCCATCGTGGTTATCTTCCATTCTTAGTAGCTATTGGGAATATGGGACTCGCGAAATAGTGCTATGATTAAATAAAAAACCCAATCATGCACACAGATCTTAACAATTCCCAGAATCTACATCAGTGGAAGTATAAACTAGAATAATCCAAATCAAAACAAAATACACACACATAACACAGCATGTACCGTGGTTCACCCAATGTGGGCTACGTCCACCAAAGATAGAGATCTCATATATATAATACAACAAGAGTACAAACCAACTCTTTAAATACAAGATTACAATGCATCTCTCCAAGAGTATCTCCTCTCCTCTAGATCTCTAAATAGATCTCCATGAGTGCACTACAACTGTGCCTCCAAACACCACTAGCAGATCTCACATAACCAAGAACTACTGCATCTCTGAACTGCTACCAAGTTCTCTGTGGATCTACAACAAGACCTCTTGCATGGGTCTACCAATGTGCAACTATGATGTGCACCAAGAAGTATGTCTCTCCATCACTGCATGCATAACCTATGTGTAAACATGAAGACAACCTCCTCTACAATATCTAGATCTACATGGATCTATAATACAAGATCTCACAACAACTTGTGGATTTAACAATATAAGACTTGATCTACATGGATCAACAATACCTCATGATCTCATGGATCTACAATACAAGATCTCACCAACATGTGGATCTACAAGAAGAAACTCTATGTGCTTTGCATACTATGCAAGCCATTACAATGAGACAATAACTATATAAAGAAAATACAGTAGAAGATGTTACCCTCTTCTCACCATTTAGATGTACTGTTATTTCCTTCTGTCCAGCTCCTTTCCATGGAGACTTTGTCTTCATGTAACCTGTTCTTTCTTTTTCTTCTTCTTCTTTATCATCATCCTCTCAATCTAGGAGAATCAAGGATCTAAGTCAATCCTTCTCTTAATTCTATTTCTAAACCCTAGCTTTTATGCTTATATAGTCATTTATAAACTTAGGGCACTTAGCCATGCAATTACATCCAATAAATCTACTTTAATGCTAAAAATAGATTTAATTCCCGAGAGTTAATTAAAACTTTCTCGCATTGCAATCGACAACGGCTACCCCGACCAATGGCGGTTCATCTGCTGACCAATGGTAATTAATATGTTGATCGATGACAATTCTTATCTTGCC
The DNA here is from genome assembly GCA_018340775.1 of Taxus wallichiana var. yunnanensis. Lineage (NCBI taxonomy): Eukaryota > Viridiplantae > Streptophyta > Pinopsida > Cupressales > Taxaceae > Taxus > Taxus wallichiana. The sequence goes on from CM031237.1 coordinate 422,570,926, forward strand.
GACTGCCGGTTAATATGTTGACCGATGCCGGTTACTGTGTAAACCAACCACATGTAAGGCATGCTATCTATGAAGGAATTCAACTCCATAACCTAACAATATCCCACTTGGAGATAAATTGTTGAACCTATGTACTTGTACCTGTACATCACTGTCCTCTACACACCGTGAAGACCATCTATTCTTTCCTTAAAAATTCTCTCAAAAATAAAACCAGGAAGATCAAACTATCTTCTAAAAAGAAGAAGATAAAACCATGGCTCACAAAACTTGCACAAAGCTACAACTGATTCATGAAACCAAGCCACAAGCTCCCAGCATCGAATCGTAACACCATACCAATTATTGGTATTAGGAAATAAATCCAATCAAGCTCCTCATGCAACCAAGCCATCATGACTAACACACTTGCAAGAGCTCCCACTCAAACTGAATTACTAGGCTTCAACTGCAACCATAGCCATACTGCAAAACCAACCATGTTCTCCATCCATCTATCCATGTCTCCATGCAACCACCAATGTAACTATCCAAAGACAAGTCAAACTGGAATATGCGAAAGCAAAACAAGATCCTAGGTAAAACAGCCATAAATGAGTTCTACATGCAACAATGGGTGATCAATCCACAAACACCTACATAACTCAAAGAAATCCAAACACTGCAATCTACAAATCCAACCACCGCATAATTATAGCTTCTCTCCTAGACCTATGATCATATTTATGACTTCATCTATTCTTTACATGTAGGCCGTTATGCTCTCATCATCTTTCATCTTGATTCTCAAACTAAGCTCTATAGGTCTGCAATTTTTCTAGCTTGACCTTTTCATCACCTTCATAGATACTCTGCAACTTGGTCCATATCTCCTTTTTGTTGTGTAGTGCATTACTTTGACAAATTATGTTTCAGTTAGGCTACATAGAATGACGTTCATTGCTCTTGAGTTACATTCATATTCTTCCTTATCCGTGGAAGTAGTAATTGGTGTGGTTGGAGGGTTGTATCCTTTCTCAATACATTCCCAGATATCAAAACCAAGTGACATAAAATATGTCTTCATCCTTATTCTCTAGAATGCATAATTTGTACTAGTGAAGAGAGGTGATCTTAATAGTGACAAACCTCCTTGTGCCTAATTTGCTACCATGCTTGTGATAGGAGGATATCCTTGAAGATGTTAAGATTTTGTTATAAGGATGTCACTCTGATACCAATTGTTAGAGATCACAAGCACTGAGAGGGGGGTGAATCAATGCAAATTAAAACTTTTTCTTAATTCCAATTTTAAACCCTTTAATGATGTGTGGCTTTAAAATATGAGAATTCAATCAAAATATGTCATGCACAATAACACTGAACACAAAGATTACCATGGGAAACCCTTTCAGGAGAAAAACCCACCAAAACCATTGCTTATATTACACAAAGAAAGGACTTGCAAGAATATTACACATCCTACAAGATTTTTTTAGTGAAGCACTAACCCCACAAGGAGCACCAACCCCTTACACCTTTGTTGATATTACACACAAAAAGGAACTCAAGTGAATATTATGCATCACAAGATATTTATTTAGTGAGGAACCAACCCCACAAGGACCACCAACCCCCAAAATATGCTAAGTTATAACTTAGACTTAATTTACATATACATTTTGATCATCTAGTTACAACAATTACTTTTACAATAGATTATGATCACCTTTTCTATATCTGTCTATATCCTTCTTCTCACTCTCTTCTGCTCATCTAATTCGATCCTTCTGCTCGATCAATTTTCCACCCTTATTATCTTTTCATCTGATAAATTTTTGTTTCATCAATTTTCTCTTCTCTTTCCTCTCTTTATTCTTCTATCATTCTTTCTTAGCTTGATTGCATCGTATTCTCTCTTTTGCAGCTCTTCCTTAGCTCGAATGCTTCTTTTCTTACTTGAGCAACAACTCAAAATAGCTCCAAGTTCGGACTATATTCATAATCGACCCAATTCATCACTTTGAGTTTTGTGTTGTGCAAATCCTTCTCTTTCACATGAGAATTTAGACTATTAAATGCATACAACTAACTCTAGATTTTGTTTCTTCTATATTTGGCTTGATTACACTATTTTCCATGCATGTGCAAGAGTAATTTATTAGTTGTGCCTAAAAATAGATTTTCCCATCTTTTTAAAATTTGCAACATGACCCATATGAGTGAGCCATTTTATTCTTCAATATTTTATTCTTCCTTGAAACTCGAGATCTCATAGAGAATGTAACTACATTTCCACAAGTCAATAAGCATTAAATGTTGACAGCTGAAATAGTGGATTTCTTCATTCTTTGTGGAGTTCAAGTTGTGCATCTAGCTGCAATCACTCTGTAATCATATCACCATTGATTTTAGAGAACCAAATATCACTTATTCATGTTTGAATCAAACTGAGTGTCTTCGACCCTTTTCTAGTCCAAATTCTATTATTTCATGACTTTCCTTATCTTCTCTGACTTTACTCTTTGTGTCGCGTACTTTTCTTTACTCGAAACTTTTTAGTTATCCATGGCTCATTTTTATTTTTTTGGCTTATAAAATGTCACTCGGAGTTCCTCCTTATCTCGCTACCTTCCCGCAGCTTTGTTCTAAGTCCTCAACTCTATCTATTTTACTTACAGCTTTTGTATTACATGTCGTGGTTATCTTCCATTCTTAGTAGCTATTGGGAATATGGGATCGAAATAGTGCTATGATTAAATAAAAACCCAATCATGCACACAGGATCTTAACAATTCCCCAGAATCTACAGTAGTGGAAGTATAAACTAGAATAATCCAAATCAAAACAAAATACACACACATAACACAACATGTACCGTGGTTCACCCAATGTGGGCTACGTCCACCAAAGATAGAGATCTCATATATATAATACAACAAGAGTACAAACCAACTCTTTAAATACAAGAGTACAATGCATCTCTCCAAGAGTATCTCCTCTCCTCTAGATCTCTAAATGGATCTCCATGAGTGCACTAAGGCTTTGTGCCTCCAAACACCTACTAGCGAGATCTCACATAACCAAGAACTACTGCATCTATAAACTGCTACCAAGTTCTCTGTGGATTTACAACAAGACCTCTTGCATGGGTCTACCAATGTGCAACTATGATCAGTGCACCAAGAAGTATGTCTCTCCATCACTGCATAACCTGTGTAAACATGAAGACAACCTCCTCTACAATATCTAGATCTACATGGATCTATAATACAAGATCTCACAACAACTTGTGGATTTAACAATATAAGACTAGATCTACATGGATCAACAATACATCATGATATCATGGATCTACAATACAAGATCTCACCAACATGTGGATCTACAAGAAGAAACTCTATGTGCTTTGCATACTATGCAAGCCATTACAATGAGACAATAACTATACAAAGAAAATACAATAGAATATGTTACCCTCTTCTCACCATTTAGATGTACCTGTTATTTCCTTCTATCCAGCTCCTTTCCATGGAGACTTTGTCTTCATGTAACTTGTTCTTTCTTTTTCTTCTTCTTCTTTATCTTCATCCTCTCAATCTAGGAGAATCAAGGATCTAATTCAATCCTTCTCTTAATTCTATTTCTAAACCCTAGCTTTTATGCTTATATAGTCATTTATAAACTTAGGGCACTTAGCCATGCAATTACATCCAATAAATCTACTTTAATGCTAAAAATAGATTTAATTCTGAGAGTTAATTAAAACTTTCTCGCATTAGTAATCGATAACGGCTACCCCGACCAATGGCGGTTCATCTGCTGACCAATGGTAGTTAATATGTTGACCGATGGCGGTTCTTATGCTGACCGACGCCGGTTAATATGTTGACCGATGCGATTCTTTGTGTAAACCAGCCACATGTAATGCATGCTATCTATGAAGCAATTCAACTCCATAACCTAACAATCTCCCACTTGGAGATAAATTGTTGAACCTATGTACTTGCACTGTACATATCGCTGTCCTCTACACACCGTGAAGACCATCTATTCTTTCCTTCAACAATTCTCTCAAAAATAAAACCAGGAAGATCAAACTATCTTCTAAAAACAAGAAGATAAAACCATGACTCACCAAACCTGCACAAAGCTACAACTGATTCATGAAACCAAGCCACAAGCTCCCACTGAATCGTAACACCATACCAATTATTGGTATTAGGAAATAAATCCAACCAAGCTCCTCATGCAACCAAGCCATCATGACTAACACACTTGCAAGAGCTCCCACTCAAACTGAAGTACTGAGCTTCAACTGCAACCATAGCCATACCTGTAAAACCAACCATGTTCTCCATCCATCTATCCATGTCTCCATGCAACCACCAATGCAACTATCCAAAGACAAGTCAAACTGGAATATGCGAAAGCAAAACAAGATCCTAGGTAAAAACAGCCCTAAATGAGTTCTACATGCAACAATGGGTGATCAATCCACAAACACCTACATAACTCAAAGAAATCCAAACACTGCAATCTACAAATCCAACCCTGCATAAACAACTAGCATGTCCAAGACATTCAATTGTAGATAACATACCTATCAAGGAGTAACATAGTAATCAAGAGGAAATACAAACATCCCCTAATCATGCTCAAGGCATCTAAACTATGCTCGAGACATCCATGTGCAAATCAAACATTTGCATCATCATAGACTCACAAAATTGAATCTATCCACATGTATAAACTCACCTATACATCCATCCATATCATCAGGCTCTCCAGAAGTGCCAAGTCTCTCACCGACTAACTCCAAAGCCATATATGAATCCTGTGCTCATCAATGTCAATAACAAACAACCATGTTAATCCATGCAACTAATACCAAGTGCAAATACCAGCAAACATGTCATCAACATATTGCACAAACCAAACCAAACCAAGATGAAAGAAAAACAAGGGCACCATCTAAAAATGGTAAATAAACACTGCTATCAAACCTGTGACCAAACCGACCACGGTTTCCCCTAACCAACCCCGGTCACTGTATGACCGACCACGGTTACTAGATGACCGACCATGGTTAACACTAACCGACACCGGTCTCTATAATAGTCATATTTTCTCCTTTTCACCCTTCAAACTCTGAAAATTCTCTATCATCTAAAATCAGTTGAATCTACCATCAACTGCCATCCCTAAGGAATATCCAGGCACCATAAAATAATCTAGAAGTGACATCACAAAGCAATACAATCAATATACCTGCAAATCCATGATTGCCCTCCAAAACCAACTAGTGCCTCTACCACTCTGAATAGTAGCATTCTCCTCTCACTCTGCATGTGCATCATGTATCCAATCCTACAATGCCAACAACCATGACTTGCTCCCACTGAACAAAAATTCCCTACACTGCCTCTAACACCAAGCTCAAAAGTTAATATGTCAGTGAGAAATAAAAACGGATGAAAGAAAATATAAAATGATTCCCTTCTTATCAAAGAATAATTCTACATCACAGAAGTTTGGACTTCTTGTGAAGTAGGTGAATCAACTTCTTTTCATCCTGTGTACTCAACATCTTCTGTTACCTACAACTGTGTCTAACCATGACTTTTCATTGAGGATCTCATCCTTAGACTAGATATCCTTGTCCTCAAGATTCCACACAACTAGGAAATAAAAGTCAAACAACACCCAAAACATGGTGTAAATATGTGCACACTATCCAAAATTAATATCAGTTGCTTCAAATGAAAGAGATAAAACATGAACCATATAGAGATACTTGACCCAAAGTCTCACTGGACTAACCAAGCCAACTCTGTCCTCTTTCTGATCCAAACCATGAAGTGATCTGCACCGTTTCTGCCTATACACACTGTGCAAGAAACCTGATCCTCCAAAATAGGACACTAAACCAATCATGCCCTCTTCTACTGTAAGAAACCATGTGCAAACTTGTTTTCACAAAGACCTACCATGGTTCCCTGATCAACATCGGTGCTGCTGGAACTAACACAACGCCAAAAATTGGCATAGGTCACCAAACCAGGTGCCTACTCCAACCAAATTTGATAGTTGTGTTGAGCCATTCATTTCAAGAAGCACCCAACCTTGCACAAAAACTTAACAACAAACATACATGTAATAAAAACTGCACCAAGATGAAACACATCACCTTACCAACACCAAGATACTCAACTGCATCTCCAAACCAAAGAACATGCTTCTCTGATGGAAACCCCATCTTTATTCTATGCTATTTATATTTAGCTTCTCTAATGAAGCCCATGCATCTAACTACACCAAAGGATGCATAACTGCTCCTTTTCTCTCATTCTCAGATCTAGATCTACAATCCCAAACATGCATGTGTAACCAAAATAATATAAGCACTACAATACCAAGATAAAACCATACCTCAATAACTGGATCTGCAATCTGACCAACATGCTTGTGCCTCCAAGAACCAGGGACACCTCAACAAACAAGATACATTCCATGCATCTTCTCAATTCTTCAAATCTGTGATTTTCTGTTTATAACTAGGCTACCTAGTAACCGACCACGGTCACCCTATAACCGACCACAGTTACCCTATAACCAACCACGGTCACCCTGCCAATGCTGGTTGCCACTTAACCGATGCCGGTCACTGTAATTTCTAGCAACCTTACTCTTCCAGATCCCACTTGAGATTAAATATCTTCCTATGATCTTCACATCAAGAAAAACAAACCCTGCTCTCATACACCTGTCAGTAAAACACTAACAATATACTAAAGAAAAACCTTGCTCTGAAATAACCAAGCTAACCAAGATAACCAAGCTCTGATACCAGTTTTTGGGAAATACGGGACTATGGAATAGTGCTATGATTAAATAACAAACTCAATCATGCACATAGGATCTTAAAATTCCCCAGAATCTACAGTAGTGGAAGTATAAACTAGAATAATCCAAATCAAAAAAATACACACGCATAACACAACATGTACCGTGGTTTACCCAATGTGGGCTACGTCCACCAAAGATAGAGATCTCATATATATAATACAACAAGAGTACAAACCAACTCTTTAAATACAAGAGTACAATGCATATCTCCAAGAGTATCTCCTCTCCTCTAGATCTCTAAACAGATCTCCATGAGTGCACTACAACTATGCCTCTAAACACCACTAGCAGATCTCACATAACTAGGAACTACTGCATCTCTGAACTGCTACCAAGTTCTCTGTGGATCTACAACAAGACCTCTCACATGGGTCTACCATATGTGCAACTATGACTGTGCACCAAGAAGTAAGTATGTCTCTCCATCACTGCATAACCTTTGTGCAAACATGAAGACAACCTCCTCTACAATATCTAGATCTACATGGATCTATAATACAAGATCTCACAACAACTTGTGGATCTAACAATATAAGACTAGATCTACATGGATCAACAATACATCATGATCTCATGGATCTACAATACAAGATCTCACCAACATGTGGATCTACAAGAAGAAACTCTATGTGCTTTGCATACTATGCAAGCCATTACAATGAGACAATAACTATACAAAGAAAATATAGTAGAAGATGTTACCCTCTTCTCACCATTCAGATGTACCTACTATTTCCTTCTATCCAGCTCCTTTCCATGGAGACTTTGTCTTCATGTAACTTGTTCTTTCTTTTTCTTCTTCTTCTTTATCATCATCCTCTCAATCTAGGAGAATCAAGGATCTAAGTCAATCCTTCTCTTAATTCTATTTCTAAACCCTAGCTTTTATGCTTATATAGTCGTTTATAAACTTAGGGCACTTAGCCATGCAATTACATCCAATAAATCTACTTTAATGCTAAAAATAGATTTAATTCCCGAGAGTTAATTAAAACTTTCTCACACAGGTAACCAACGACGGTTACCCTGACCGATGGCGGTTCATCTGCTGACCAATGGTAGTTAATATGCTAACCGACAGAATGTTCTTATGATGATCGATGCTAGTTAATATGATGACTCGACGATAGTTAATATGCTGATTGACACCGGTTATTATGTAAACCAGCCACATGTAATGCATGCTATCTATGAAGCAATTCAACTCCATAACCTAACAAAGCTTATCTAGTTCTTTATGGATTTTCTCGTATCCGTGGCTTCGTTTCCAACTTCCTTACTTTTTCAGCTTTTCCTTCACTTCCACAACTCTTCCTTCACATTCGTGGCTTCACCTATGGCTCCGTTTTTTCTTCGCAGCTTCATTCCTTTACTCACGGCACTCACTTACCTTCCGTTGCTACTCCAAATCATCAACGACTATCTCTAGGCTTTGTTCCTTTACTCACGGCACTCACTTACCTATCTCTGCTTGCACAAGACTGTCTAAGTCCCTTTAAAACTCTTCCTTAATCATCCTAAAGCCTCCATGAGTTGACACTACCAATTAACCTTCATCTTTTCAGCTTGCTCACTTTACCAATTTGAATCCTTTTTCCATCAACACACCTTAACATCAAATAGTCCATCTTGACATCAATGACAACACCCATGACATATGACAAAGTTTCAATAGTTCATAATAAACCATGTCAACAAGGTAATTATTATCTCACACCATATAAGTATATTATCCTTGTCCACGAAACACCATAGTGCTTCCTTTCCTCTCAATGAGTATACCAGCATATTCCTTCTGTCTCATTCATCGCATAGCTACTCTTTCATTGTAGGTAAAAATGATTTAGGATTTTCTTCTCCCGTATACCTTGGTAGCATAGTTCTTCCCAACCACCTAACTATCTATGGTTTGATAACCCTTGTTACAAGCCCTCAACACCATGACTAACCATTTCATATGCTCAATGGGACTAGTTATCACAAGAAATGCTTTTAGTATCACCGATTAAATTTTCATCTCCCCATTTGATCACTCCCTCCTTTGTTGGCTCAACATACTATAAATCATGTATAATTTGTGCATACATATTATTCAAATCTTCCTTACTAATAGGCTCTATGTAGGGAAACATCCTTGTACCATCCATAGGAATCACCACTTGTTCATCATCATTTTCAAAATTAATATAACAAATATTAAAGCATAGGTCTACATTGTTTTCATAACAACATGAACAACCAAGTAATGCAGGGAAGTTATCTTCCTCTTCCAACTCTACAACCTCAAAATAACCCTTGAATTCTTCCCTATATGGTGATTATTCACACTTCAAAATTACAATGGGAATTTCCTTGGTCTTATTTACCATATACAACACACTAGAAGAAGGTTGTAGTCATGGCCTCCCATCCTATTCCATGCATCCAAGGTAAGAATGTTTACCTTTGTGCAGTGTCAATCATGATGTTTCTCACTAGTCATCCATCAATAATTGCATCCAAGGTGATTTCCTTATCATATTCATGTTTCTAAGGTGGTAGATTAACATGAAGTATCTATCTCTCCCTTTCATTATCCATGCATTGAATCTTTTATCTGTAACCATTCACCTAGTAGGGATATTATATTGTCTTTTCTAAGCATCCGATGACTTCCTTTAATTCATCAATGTCCTTCTCATGTATTTCACTATACTTTGCATTATTTTTGCTATTTAATATCCTTGAGTGCGTTGATGTTATACTACTTAAACTCAGGAATGTGAAACTCGACCAAGAAGGCAGCACACAAATTTTCATAATCCACTACCATCTTGTGTGGATCATATTTGCATGTACCAACTATGCATGCGGCCATGTTATGTAGTTGTAAACTAACTGGACTTTTTATATAAAGTGGTGATCCCTTTGGCTCTTGATAAGAGCTCACATTTATGCACATGTTTAACTACATCCTCTAGTATTTGTGTTTTTTTTTAATCCTCATGCCCCAGTGGAGATAGGGAGAAATCTCTCGCTTTTCTATTAAAGGTAGTTAAATTATTTGTCTAACCATCTTGGGATGGTTGTTTATAACATTCCCATTTTAAGACTTTAGAAACAAGGGAAAAAAATTACACAATGTTCTCTATTCTAAATAAAACATCATTTAGAACACACATTCCATGCCAATCAATCTCATAACAGATAACCATATGCAATTGTAATGACTCGGTAATTTACCGATCTCTCATTCCATGACTCGGTTACCAACCAATCTCTCATGTTTGTCTTAAAGTATAGAATACTTTATGTATACTACGTATACTTGGTTTTCCTACCCTATTCCGGTACTAAGTGATCTATTTAAAGAACCTATCTAAATATTTATTACCAATATTCATCTGACATCACGTTTCTTTAAACTAGGTGACATAGGACAATGCAACTAGTAGCTTGCGATACTTTGGCCAAATATTTTCAACATACTGTTCATGTTACTATTCCTAGACAACATACTCGTCAATTCGGAATATGTCCTTCACCTCACTCTACTATTATCTAGAATGGTCTTTACTGACTATTGTCAGTCCACTTGCCCAAGGTTTGACCCTAGCCCAAGTTAGCAACATAATTTTTTATAGGAAGACATGCTCATGATGACTTAGGGTATATGGGCATACTCGATCAACCTAAGTCAACCGAATGTGCCAAGGTACCTTGAGTCATAGAAAGCTACTCCCTATTCTAAACATGCTACTAACTTGACCTAGAGAGAAACTAAGTTCAAGTCCAGATGTGTGTAGATCTAGATGAACAAATATGGAAGGGTGTTACCACATGTCAACTGCAACACTGTATCCTCGAGAAGCCCTTGGTCTTCTCGAAGGTACAATCCTATAGTTGGCGTGTGCCAACATCCGTTAGAACTGATTCATCACAATGTACATACCCCTTGGTGGTCATTAATTCATAATTAAATTGGATTAAGATTCATTGCAGCAACCATGCCTAACCTAATTCCAACATTCATTAAGTTCTATATCCATAATTAATCTGATTTGATATTAAGAACTTCATTAACTCATGTTTGCTTGCATTTATGTTCAATAGCTCATCATAACAAGCAGTTATCCCAAAAAGGCAACAAACATCAAACGTTTAATTTTTAATGCAACCTAGTTGTCCAAAGCAAGGTGTGTCATCCACCTAGATGCAGCTAGTATTTACTTATATAAAATAAGTACAAAGATTAAAGATCATAACCACCATTCCTTTTATTTTTCATTCTTTTGAGAGAGGAAGAGTCTTCCTCTACATGGTTAGATGTTAGGGTTAACATAACCTTTTTATCATTCATCACTCATATAGTTTAATTGTATGTCTAATACATATTTCATTATTAAACTATAGTTGTTTAGATAGAGAACGACATCTTTTGCAACTTAACAAGTTTCACTATAGTAAGGGAGATTGTACTATCCCCTTAATCCAACTTATTAATTGATAACAATAATAGTATACAAATAGATATAATAATATCAACAAGATATCATTCTATTTCCTTCATACAAAGTACAAGAGAATTTACACCACAATTTGGAGTCAGTCTCCAAACCTTTCAATTCATCATGATAAAATATACATTTACAAGACTATGCATTTCAGGCATACTACATGTCGATCAACATTAAGATCATAAAATAACATCACTTTTATTTTTCAATACAACTCAAAAATGAATCAAAATTCTTTACAAAAGATCTAGACTTAAATAAGCCAATACATCATAAAAAATTTTCCTTCTTTTATCACTTACGAAGTCCATCTGTAAAAATTGCTAGCATGGGTTAGTTCATTGAACTAAGCATGATAAGCACTAAGCATTAAAACAAAGTGCATTCCACTAATTGTTCCATTAAAACAACTCGCTTTAATGAAACAATTAATAAGTATCATACAAATAAGCATAAGTAATAACAACTAGAAAAGAAGTACAATAATGAGTCTGAATTCACTTTTAATAAAAGAGCGTAATATAATCAAGCAACAACTGCATTATAACATATAGTTTAATTGATCCAATCAATTACTTTTTAAACAAACAACAAATCTTGTCATCTAATTATTTCATAATTCATTCTAAATTGAAATACATAAATTTATCTTACTATGTAAAAAAAGAGTTACTTTCAACATAGTATATAATTATGATGATTCATCCTACAACTTAAATAAATAAGAAGAAGAGTCAATACAGACTATCCACCATTCACTAATCATCTGAAAGATAAAAAACATGTTCAGAAAGTACTCAACTGATTACTCACATAACTTCTTTAGTTCAAGGAAACCAATGTAAGGATTCAACATTAAAGAGACAACATCTAAAACAAGAATCCCAAATCAATCCGAGAAGGGATAGAGAATCAAACATTCAACTTTCAAGCCTTAACTAAATTCTACATTATAGAAGATAACATTCAAAGATCTGAAACCATACGTTCCAAAAATCAAAGCAAGACTCACACAAGGATAGTCTCTTCTCGTGTCCATCCAGGAAGATTCATAACATGCTAGAGTGCTAAAGAGGAGTCCTTCCAATAAAAAATCCAAATGGAGCATGACTCAGTCAAACAAAGCAATCGGTCTAACATGATTACATTTTCCTTCAACAAAACAAACTCAGCTGATCACTTTCCACACCAAGACTACAATCGACTTAGTACAAAAATAGACTAAACAATCCACAAGGAAGTTTCCATCTCAGAAGAGTGGTTTCCCACTATTTCCTACAAGACAAAAAGGATAGAAAATCTGAACCCAAGAAGTCGAACATGCCTAAGAGAGTAATCACTCTACAACCAAGAAGAGAGTCGAGCTACAGAGAAGTTCGATCAAATGAACTTATCTTTACAAAATTTAAAGGATCTCAAATAGAAAATATCCAATCAAGAATTCATTTCTTTTGTACTATCAAATGAATTCCCATTTCTATTTCAAACTCGAAGTTCTTTTACTAGTTCCCAAAAGAGAACACAAAATCAAACCCACATAGTTTATAGAAAGCGATACTTCTAGTTTCCTTATGAATTCAAACTTTATCAAACAACAATATCAACACTAACTTGGTTCATCTATTCCACATTATTTAAACACAAGATCAAATTCATTCCACAGAGAGAAGTATACAAGTATAATCCCAATGGTAAAGTAAAATTATGGAAAAAACAAGATATAGTCCACAAGAGAAATCTATTCCTTTCTCCTTTTAAAGACCTAGAGTTCCATTCAAATGAATCTAAAAGAGAATACTAAAACCCAACACCAGTATTAAGCTAAGAAAGTTTCTATAATACTCACAAACTCAATAGAAACTGAAATCCCAACAACAAGGACTTACACAACTCCATACAAAAGAGACATATAGTTCATGATCATAATGAAGAACAAATTATACGAAACAATCCCAAACTAGAGGTATTAAATCCTTCCAACAAGATTCAGTATACAAGAGTATTCAACTCTTCTTTCTTTTAAAAACCCAAAAATCAATTAAAAAGGATCTGAAAGAGAGTAAGAAAACCCAACACGCATTTAAGTCAAGCAAGGTCTCAACATTACCCTCAAAATTGACTGAAATAGAAATCACAACAAATGACTTTCACAGCTCCATCTAGTACATAAAAAGATTGAGACAGAGAATGTATTTGTTCCAATCAACTAACACAAGAAGAATTATGCACACTGCATTTCCATAAACTTCTAAAACCATTATCGACTATTTCAAATGAGCTCTAATTCATACCAGTGAGTAAATAACAGTACAATATTGAACCAGATACATTTTCATAAAAGGTCCACCTCCTTCTAACAAAATAGTCAAGACTTTCAAACAAGACATGGGTTACCCAGAGTAGAGGAGAGTAGAATATCCTCAATGTTTACATGCCATCACATACTCAAGGTAAATGGTATAGTCTGGGATAGAAGTATCACAACCATTCCAAACTCAAGATGCATCCAGGAGAAGTTTCCAAAAGAGACTTAAATCAAAAACCATTAAATCGATCTCCTTTCGAGAAACAACAGTCCAAATATGAATTCAAACCAACACAAAGCTTTGAGCACAAATTCAGAACAACACAAGCCTCGAATACAAGTTCATAAACACACTCTTGAACACAAGTTCAGAATAACACAAGCCTCGCATACGAGTTCAGTACTAAACACAAAGCTTAGAATACGAGTTCAAAACCAAACACAATGCTTCGACTACAAGTTTAGAACACACAAGCCTCGAATATGAGTTCCACATGCATATTACCATTGAACTTGTGCAGAGAGAGAATCATCCAAATATTATCATTATCATGTAATGGATTCATATCTAAAAATCATAGGATTCATACAACCAAGAAAGTAAATAACTAGACAAAACATGCAAACATTTATCTCATGAGAGTAGAATTGTTTTAATGAAACATTTAGAAGAAAGCAAGAAATCTTAATGGGTAGAGCCTATCATGCCTGATAGTGCTTCTACCAATTCGAAGGAGACTTCCAGCCAAGCTACCAACTCTTTTTCTCCTCCACGAAATATCAACAACCAAACATCTTTCTCTTCAATGCCTCATATACTTTCCTTGGATCAAAAATAGACTAGAGAAACCAAAAATAGCCACAAAGTAAAAGTCAAACTGTTGGTTTGAAGAACCAGATAGCTCCATGTAGAGCAAAAATCGCAAGGCATGCAAGACCAAACAACCTCCAAAAATCCACCTTCCTTGTTTCCAAGATGGTTTACACAAAAAACCGAGGTTCATTAATGCAATTACTCCCCAATCTCCCACCTATCTCTCCTTGCCACCGCCTCCTAAAACTAGTGAATGTTATTTCCACTTCAGCATGCATTTCCAACTTTAGTGAAGACTCCACGTATGCTTCCACTAAGTTTACTTTCCTTTTCCAAAACTAGCAGTACTTCCCATTTATTCAAGAAAATCAAATCAAATAAATGTCATTGGAACTGTTGCCAAAATTCCATGTGACCCTAGGTTCCCTTTCAATAGTTTAGTATAGATTTCCACAACTTAGGTTACAACCTTAGGTTTAATCAAAATCATTTCATAAGTAATTTCCACCTTAGGTTAGATCAAATTCACAACCAAATAGAATTAGGTATTAGGTTAAAATAGCCTAGCATTACCTTAGTAATTTCTCCCTTATTCCATTTAGCACATCAACTTAGGTTAGGACGCCATCCCAACAAAATAGAATATGAAGCTTAGGTTAGATTGCAACCCAAATAAGTAGACATAGCTAGGAATTAGGTGCATTTACCTAGTTTAGAATTCTCGTTAGGATCATCCCTTAGGTTTAGGATTTAGATTCCCTTTATAGTCATGAAGTAGGCTTCATTCCACTTACACTATTAAATGTCCTGAAGAGATCAATCCCAAAGATCCAAGCACAAACATACAACCGAATGCAGGCACGATCTTACAAGATCAAAGAATTTGTAACATACAAAAGTTCAATCTACTACGTCTCTCAACCTATGAATGTCAATTTACCATTCAGTCCGGTAAGGAGATTTAAAACATTCCTTGGATCACTAGAATTGATCCAAGGATGAGTTAGTTAAAAGAGATAAGTTTACAACCCTCAAAACCAGATTGCAACTCACCTATCAGAAGTGAAAATGGATTCTTGCAAGCCATATCATTTTAGTCTAATGAATCCAAGAGCATAAATGATTTATCCATAACAAGCATGATTTTCAACACACCTCATTCAAGAAAATCACATGCCAACGAACACAATTATCATTTGTCAAAGGTGTTACATCGTTAAATTTTGGACTCATTTCAATTAGTCATTTTTTCACCATGTTTGGGGTGATCATCAAATGCTCTCTCGAATTTTAAACACTCCATAGATGAAGAGCCTTCCGTTTTCCACTTTATCGATTTTGTCCTAGAGGATAGATTAACGTCATTCGTAGTCTCTTTTTGCGATCTGTCCTGTGCATAGAAGGATATTTTTGAACAAATTATTTCTCTTCCTTCAAAGAATAAAGGGTAGAAAAAAATCTATCGAAGGTGAAATTACAAATGCCCGGTGGACATATATGTAATTGTGAAAACATGCAAATGGTTTGATAGTAAATGGAATTGGATTTATCTTATTGTTTTCTCCTTGCATACAAGGCATGTGAGCTATTTGAAAAAGGCTTGAAAGAAAGGCGGTCTCATGGACAATAATGATTGTTGGATATACATAAATGGGATTCATTAAAAATGATTTGGAATATTTCCAAAAAGGCAATAGAAATGTGTAGAGCTAAACTTCAAAACATTTCTCAACATATTCCCTGTCCATGCCAAAATTAGAGCTTTGAGAAAGGCACATGGACTATTTTTAAAATGCCATGAAAAAATGTGACTATGATTGTTTGCGGGATATGCACATAATGGACATGTGAAAAGGCATTGGAACTTCAAGAAAATGCAAACGGATGGGTGTAAATAAAAACAACACAACCTTTGCCAACATTTTACTAGCCTAAGACAAATAGGAGCCATGGAATAGGGTTTGGAGTTTCTGCTAAGGCATTAGTAAAGAGGAATTTTCTAGATGTTATAGTTGCTAGTGTGCATGTAGAGATGTATGAAAAATGTGGAATTAGGAACTTGGAATGTGAAATATTTGACAAAATACCTGGGAGAAACGTGGGTCACTCAAGACCTCTTTTAAATTTTATTTTTGACATTTCATGTGTTTCCCTTTGAATTCTCCTTGGGCGGTATTGGTTTGTTATTATGTCACTCCACCTCAACATTGTGACTTATTTATTGAGTTGATGAGTTGGTCATTCAACTTGGTGGTGGTAGTTGAGTGAGCTCACCCATTATCTCAATCAACCATGTTGAATGAGGTGAGTTATTCGTGGCATGTTGTGGTCAATGGATGTGTTAGCATAAGAGTTGGTTTGTTGATTCACCGTGTTGGTGCCCGATTTAACCCTTTGAATAAATCATGTTTTCCTTGTGCATTATTCAGTCCCTTTGATCCTTTTTGCGCTACCTCATATGATCGTAAGCTTCCGATGTGTTCTTCACTTCCCGAGCTTCGCACTTAAAGTAAATTATACCATCATAAGGTTTGTCACATATTTTAAACCAATGCTTTAAAATCTTGCGTGTTTCATGATTTTCATGTTTTAGAGGGAATAGAGAGGCCATGATGGTCTTAGTGATATATTTAAACATTTGAAACAAATCTTCCTTTTGAAAATGCCTTTACGTAAATTTACAAATTTTCATTGATGCATTCCCCTGTAAAATACAAATCCAACTCCAACGCCCGATGAAGGGAATATTCATCGAATATTGCAAAAAGAGGATATGAATTATTTGCATCGTTGGACCTTTCAAGTCCGCATATCTTTCTAAAATGCAAAATTCTTCCGTGCCTTTGATCAAACTTGAACAAAGGACACATGACACATTTTCAAGCATTTGATCAAACTTGTAACATTGCAATTTGTAGCTCAACACTTGTGTTAAAATGTAATATGCATCCCAATCTCTAAAACCCGAAAGAGGGAACGTAGCACTCTATCAATGTGTCTCATGACAGGGCATCCCATGCAACTTTGTAGATTGTATTCTCGGAGCTGTTGTAAAACTAAAAATTCTTACTCACCTCTCGATCCACATAGTACGAATCTCAATTAAATTTGAATGATATTTCTACAACCACAAATGCATAATACATAAAATGCTTTCCGCCATTAATGAACTACGTGTGAAGGAGATCTATGTTTGAAAATACATCTAATTACCACACACTACGTTCAAAATTCAAAGTAATTAAACATTTACGGAGCCCTAAGAAGAGAAAAAGATCCCTAAAACCCCGAAAAGAGCTACGTTGAAGAATTATGGAGGTAAAATTGTGTGTTTACTTTCGTTTTAAACGTGCATTTTGGAATTTGAGCTGCTCTTACAACTTTGATATACCTTTTTTGGATTATGGTAAAAGTAAGGGTTTTGATAGGACCCACATCCATGTTACAAAAGGTTGTAATGGGTCGGATAAGCTTGAAAAAACATAAGAGTATCTAGTCTTACAAAAAAAGAAACCATAATCCAAAAATATTTGGATAGGCCCACAACTCGGGCTACATAGGTATATTAGTTTTAAGTTCATTCACAACACCAATCACAACATAATCCACAATATTTCTAACCAGAGTTTCAGCAACATTTAACATTTCCTTGCATCTATTTTGGAGATGGAGCCAGGTTTCATCCGTAGAATCTTTCCATTTTTAATAAACTTAAAAACTTTGTTGATGTTACCAACAACTCCATGAATCAGGTCCACTACTGCGTCAACACTCTTTTCCACATCAGCACAGAGATCCAAATCAGCATTCGGGTTGGTCGTATCCTCAGAAATATCCTTAGCAATTTCCTCCTCGACATCCTCCTCAACAACATCCTCAACACTATATTCCTATGCAAATTATTCACCATCCACTTCTTCATCATCCTCGCAAAAAGAGCTAGTTTCCTCCTCTGCCTCACCCGAGTCATTCATTTTTTCACCAGAGATAGATAGGCATTATTAAGTCTGAGAAGAATCTCGAGAATTAGATCATCCTTCAAAGAACCCAAAACACCCAACAAAGGAGGAAGAGCACCAATAGAATCGGGAGAGGGGGAAACATGAGAGGGGGGAGGTCTCCATCGGGGTGGAGAGCGATAGAGAGAGAGGAAGCAAGCGGTGACACGGTTACTAGTAATCTCAACATCTAGGTCGGGGAAAGAGGGGATTTAGGTTTTGATAGATGGTGAGGGGCTGAGTGGGGAGGAGGTGAGGCAAGGAGTGGTGGTGGGCCGAACCAACAACAATAGGGAAACATTTTATAACACGAGCATCAACAACATGCTTAAAAAGTAGATAAATTAAACCATGATGAAGTAAATTACCTTCACCTTACTCGAGCCTTTTGGATAGACAAAACTAGAGATCTGGTGAAGAAAGTTGGCTAAGTTAACCTTACCACCATTATGAAAGTGAGCCAAAATGAAACTAGGGAAAATTAATGTCTACCATCTTGGAACATTATAATGGTTACATCTTGTATCTACCCTCTTATTTACAAAAGCTAAAATAATTCTACCATAAATCATCTTGTATCTACCCTCCACAGTAATGTACCTCATAATCTACTCTGTAACTCTGTCCCAGGGGATCCTTGAGAGAGGTATTCTCATAACCCAATTTGTAGATGTAAACTTTCTCCTTTCTCTTTGCAAAAAGGCCGCCATTTCCACCTTTAAGGACTTCTTAAAGTAAATATCACCATCATTGGGGAGTCTAGTAGCTTCACAATACTCTCCACCGAGATTTCAAACTTAATTTTTCCCACTTTAACATGGCCCTGCTTCCAGGAAGACAAAACACTGCTAGAATACTACAGAGAATGCCCGAGAGCCTTTATATAAAATTCATGACCCCTTCTCCTCAAGAATTTTCCAGACCTCCTCATCTTTTTTAAGGTCTTCAATTTGCAGCTCCAACTGAACCAGAGTAACACCCCCATTTTTTTCTTCGAGAAAACAAAAATATAAATGCCTTGAAATAGAAAACATTTACGGGCATATAAATAAATCCGAGTTTCTTTTGACATGTTTCACCCGACGATGGGATGTATACCACCATTATGATTAAAAATATTCATTAAAGGATCAAAAATTGATTGCTTGGCTTCCACGTGTGACTAATAATCCCATTAAAATAATCTTTCAAATCATCATAAATTGAAACGTGTCGGTAAGGGAAATATACGGCCAAATAAATCTATAACCCAAATAATCATGAGAAGTGATGTAAGCAAAAACTTGCTTAAATTATCACTTTTTAGAATAGTCATCATTAAATGCTTTTAGAAATAATTCTAGAAAGTTCCCGATCCATATTTGTTGTTTCTGTTGAGAGACTCCAATATTAGCAAACAGTCAACTACCTTATTTCCTTCTCGAAAACATGTTGATATTGAACATTGCTAAAATGAGATTGGAGGATTCTGATATCCGATATAATACTGCTAATAGTCCAACTGGCGACTCCCTTGTTATTAAGGAGGTTTATCAGATTTAGGGAGTCACTTTCCATAATTATGTTGATTCTACCAAAATTAGTGGCAAGTTCAAGACCTTTTAAAATGGCTAGAGCCTCAGCTCTATGGTTGGAACCCATGTCAAAAAAATGGAGGCGAAGTAGCCATCGGTTGTCCAAATTCATCTCTAATAGCAAACCCCCACTTGAAACACCCGGATTATCTTTAGCAACCCCATCAGTGTTGACTTTGATCCATCCTAATTGGGGAGGGGTCCAAGTAGGTACTTTCCTTAAAGTAGCAAAATTATGAGGATGGAGGGGAATCTGAGTTAGCTACATATATTGTCTATCCATGTTGAGGACAATTTTACATTTATGTTGTTTCCAAATGCATCAATTCCAATTTTCTTTAGAATTGTTGTCACCAGAGTGAAGACACTGTAAGGGTTACTTTGTTGATCCTTAAACATTCTCTTGTTACGTTCTTTCCATATGTTCCATATTGTATGAGGAAGGAGAAATTTCCATAGAAATATTGAAATGGGATGATGAAAGAAGGGCACCCATTGACTAATAGCATCCGAAATGGACTTGGGGAAGACCCAAGACACTCCAAAAATATGAAGGAGGAGACTCCAAACATAGACCGAGAAATTACAATGAAAAAGTAAATGAGCTGAAGATTCAATAACATTAAAACACAACATGCACCTAGTAGGTAAAGAATAACCCCTCCTTTTGAGATTCTCTCCAGAAAGAAAGGCATCTTTGGATGCAAGCCAAGTGAAAAAAACCAATTTGGGGATAACTTGAGGCGACCAGACTTGATGAAGTGCGAGCCCTCCCGAGCTGTGAGGAAGAGAAAGATAGGCAACCTTAACCATAAATGAACCAAAGATGAAAGAGGCCAAATTCTAACATCCTCCACAAGAAGGCTACCAAAAATGAAGTGATGTGTCAAAACCATCTTCAGTTTTTCAATCAATTGAATCTAGTGACAACACGCTTCCTCCCAAATGGGTATGGCCCAACATGGGTGTAAGGAAGATCTATCAATATAATTTGAAATGTAAAAACCACAAGATCTAATTATCCTCGATCTTATAAGATCCCGAGGGGGGTTAATAGATAAAGCATTGTCTCTAGATCCATTTTTAATTCTAGAAGGCTAACCTTATTACCATTACCAATTTTCCATCTAGTGCCTACCTGGATCAAGTTTCTAGTGCTTTTGATGGAGTTCCAAATAGCCTAAACCATTTGGAGTGTTTTCATCAAATAAATCCAACCGAAGAAAGGTATTTAGAGATCATCATCTATGTCCAAGGGGTTGTTCCATTGTTAACAATTTCCCAGCCTAATTTTGCAAGCATTACATAGTTCATTTCAGCTATTCTACGAAACCCAAACCTCCTAAAGTCAGTTGGTTTACAAACCACCTTCCAAGAAACTAGGTGGATTCTCTTTCTTTCTTCAGATCCTACCAGAGAAATGTTTTTGAATTTTTTCAATAACAACAACCACTGAAATCAGGCATTTTTAGAAGATACATAAAATAAATCGGTAGATTTTGTAAGGTAGCTTTAACTAGTTGAAGCTTCCTAAACTCGATCAGAGGAGTCCTTTCCATCCAACAAGTTTCTTTTTGAATCTATCAATAACCAATTTCCATGAGTTATTTTTTTTTTCTTCCCGAGAAAAAGTGGGAGACCTAGATAGGAAGAGGGGAGATCCATAATATTACAACCAAATATGTCAACAATTTTCCTCTGTCTGTTTGCAAGGGTATTGATAAAAGCAATACTACTCTTCCCAAAATTTATCTTTTGACCAAAGTCGATTGATAGCAATCCAAAAATACATTTCAAAACCTTTCGCTTCTTGAAATAAACCTATACCTAGTAGTAGAGTGTCATCAAAAAATTGGTTGTGTGAAGTTGTTGGAGTTCTAGAGGTAGTAGTGATACCTTTGATGCTGCCATCACTTTTAGTTGCTTCCAAAGCTCTACTAAGAGTGTCAGCCATGAGGATAAACAAGAAGGGAGATAGAGGATCCCCTTGCTGATTCCACGAGTAGATGGGAAGTAACCTTGAGGGACACCATTTATAAGAATGGAGAATTTAGGGGTTGAAATACAGTTAAAAATCTAGGATCTCCATTTCTCCCCAAAACCAAATTTCTCCAGACCTAAAGAAGGAAGGGCCAACTAACTCTATCAAATGTCTTTTGCATGTCAAGTTTGATGATCATACTAGCTGAATTTTTAAGAGAAGCAAAGTGCATCACCTCATGAACCGTTATGATGCCTCTTTATATCAACCTACCTCCTATGAACCCATTTTGTTGTTCTAATATTAAACTAGCCATCAATGGTTTTAGCTTGATGCGAGCATTTTTGTAATAATCTTGTAAGAAGTATTGCAAAGGCTTATGGGCCTATAGTTAGAGATCAATTTGGATCCCATAGACTTGGGTAAGGAAAACAAAGTTATTATTCCATTCCTTTAATAGGAGGTATTTTTGCTGAAACTCCAAAATAGCAACATGAAGATCAACTTCAACAATGTGCTAGAAAGTTTGAAAAAAATGTCATTGGGAAGCCATCTAGGCTAGGTGCTTTATCACTCTTCATATCAAAGACAACTTTTCTAATTTCTTCCATAGAGAAGGGTTGGGTGAGTTTTGTCATTCATAACATCATTGATCAAATTAGGTATATGCTAGAGCATTTCCTGACAATCTTCTTCACGCACGAGGGGGGGGGACCCTCATGCAGGAGACTAACATAATAGTTGATAAGCTCAACAACAATTTCTTCATCTTTATTTATGTAGGTGCTCCTCCATAGTGACCAACTCTTTGATTTTATCTCTGCTCTTATGTTTCATGGTAGTCATATGGAATAATTTCATGTTTCGATCTCCCTCACTTTGAAGCCATATTGCTCTGGACCTTTGCCGCCAATAGATTTCTTCCTTAGCAAGAGTATTGTGGTAGTCACTGAGAAGGGATAGCTCTTGTTGGTGAAGTTGGGGGATCTACCATTTGAATTGATCTCCTCCATATAGAAGCAAGCTTTATAGTTAACAAATCCTTTCTTCTACGGATATCCCCAAAAACCTAAGTTTTCCAATTCTTAAGCTTATTCTTGACAAAATTAAGCTTCTTAGTAAACCTATACATAGCCGAGACCTGATGTCATTCTTCCACCAATCCTTGACAAATTTTCTAGCTGATGATTTTACAACCAAGCCAGCTCAAAACGAAAAGGGGGTGTTTTGAGCATAGAGATTGTGAGGAAATGAGGAGTAAAGGGAAGTGATCCGAGGCTATCTTAGGCAAAGCTTAGAAGTATAAATCATGGTATAATGAGCAATCCAATCCATGGAAACCAAGGAATCTATCTAATTTAATTTGAATGTGATTACTTCAAGACATCTATTTAACCAAGTATAGGTAGCTCCATGAAGATCAATATCAAAAAATTCCCCCATTATGATAAAGTCAACAAAGGCTTCAAGTTATTGTTGTTGACATTGGTTCCTCCTTGTTTCTCAAACAGATATAGAGGAGTATTGAAATCTCCAACTATCACCACGACATGTGTTTACAGGAGTAACGAAAATCTAACAAGTCTTTCCAAAAAAATTTCTCTTCTAAGTTTTAGTATTAGGAGCATAGATATTTACAACAATCCAACCTAGATTAGAACCAATCTCTTGGAAGAACATTCCCAAAAAATGGGGGGTTTTAATGATACATTCCCCAAAGAGAATCTTCGGATTCTAGAAGGTGCACAAACCTCCAACATTACCAGCAAAACCTAAGAGAAAACAAGGCATTAGGCCAGAAATTATGTAGCATATTCTCTTCTTTCAATTTGGTTTCTCGAAGCATCAAAATATCAGACAATGTTTGAGTCTAAAATCCTTAAGGATTCTTTTTTTCTATGGAGCGTTTAATCCCCAAACATTCCAAGAGAAAATATTCATTTCTTATATTTTGTCTTACCTCCACTTGGGATGGCAAGTATTCCCTGTGTTCCTTGATCTATATTGAGGAATGTTCCTCCTAAAGATTGGCTTGATTTGTTTTTCTCCCTTTCATTTTTTATTGCCCACATCAATTTTTGACTTAGTGTTATTTCTAGTGTTCTTTGCGAGGATTGCTATCAACTAAAAGTAGAGAAAAAGAGAGATGTTGGAATTCTCCTAAAGAGAGATTGAGGACCAGAGGGACAAAAGATGGAAAAGATAGCACGCGATGAAGGACAGCTCTAAAAATCACAAAGGGAAGGGGAAGAAGGAGGAGAGAGAGATGAAGGGGAGAGGCCAAAAATGGGGAAGGTAAGAGGGAAGTTAGAAGAAGGAGAGGACGGAAGGGAAAGAGTAGAAGGAGAAGGAAGAGAAGGAGAGGGGGAGGTAGAGGGAAGAAGAGAAGAAGTGGAAGATGGAAAGAGGGAGCCTCCAACAAAGGAGGAAGTGGAGTAGAGATAGACAGCAAAACCACCAAAGGGGGAGAACAAGGAGGAGGAAGTGGAGTAGAAACATACAGGGAGCACACTCCTCCGAGAGGACATCAAATGGATTAGAATTACTAACATCCTTTTTATTTTTAGGAATGAACTTACCTTTGTGCACCCATGACCGAACCTTCTCTCTAGATATGAGCTTGTTTGAAGGGAAAGCCTAAGCACTATGTCCAATGTTTTTGTATTTATAGAAATCTTGAGGAATGTATTCTTATTCAATGGGTTGCACCCAAGTTCGCAGCTCAAAATGGAGATCAGTGGAGGAAGGAAAAGGTGAGCTAATGTCAGCATTAACGCATAATCTTACATGTATGAATCTAGAGCCCACCTTAGTAGCTTGATCCACTGCTATTAGAGAACCAATCGAGTGAGCTATGCCGTCAATGATAGCAAAATGCCAAAACTCCAAGGGGAGGTCAAGAAGACGGACCTAGATCAGGGCCTGGGACATTGTTTCAGTTTTAGCATTGACTATGGATGTCCAATGCCAGATGTAGAAGCCTCTCCTTTCAAAGAACCATAGTCCACACAGAAAATCATGATAAAAATATTCTTTATGTGAGAAAGTAAAAATAATTAAACCATTAGAAAGAACAACGATATCAACCGGACCACATGAAGTCCATTTAATATGAACCCATTTGTGAATCTCTTCCATGGGAAGTCTGGGACCCATAAGTTTTCCTATCAGTGATAATTCCCTAGAGGCTTGCGTAGCTTCAATAATCGAGGAAGGGATTTGTAAAGACAAATTCTCATCAATGATTTGAGGATGTATTTTTCCAAGGTCCGTAGTTTTCAAAGGGCCATCAGCAATGTCCTTCCATGATCTAGCAAAGTGACGTCGGTGAAATTAGGAGGGGACAAGAGCCACCCAGAGCATGGATAAAAGAGCAACAAAAATTTACACAACAATAATTCTGTAGTCACAATATATTATTTATCCACACATACAAATAATATTTCTTCTGTATCTTCAATTGAACACCATTACACATATATAGGAGAGGATTCCCTATTATTATGGAACCACTCAATCCTATAATATCTCTTATTTAGTTGTGATTGTTACTCACGTAACAATACACAACTCAAATCATATGAGTTGTTAAAACAACTCCAACCAACATATTATTGTTAGTATAACAATAATATAATTACTAACATTTGTATTTAATGAATACATAAATAATGTAAACATTAATATTAGTTTCCTAACAACAGATCCACCATCAAAGTAGGATTTAGTCATAGCTAAAAATTCAAAAATTTACAGAGCTGGAAAAAAAATCAACCACGTAGTATTAAAACTTGATATACCTTCGTTCGATAGTGTTAAGGGTTTGTGTGGATTGTGAATCAAAATGCCCCTATCATACCATTGTTTTTGCTTCATTATTCATAGAGGGGTTGTGTATTCTACCATTTATCAACATGAAGATAAAATTGATTGAACCCATGTCACATCCAACATCTAAAGTTACCTAGATGATGTAAGTGATATAAAACTTGTAAATGCCGAACTTGCTAAATTTCTCTAAAGACTTCATACACCTGATATGAGTGAACTTATGGCCTCCATTGACGAAAGTGGTATTTATTACCAAAAATTAGTATGGATGTGTGCCGAGAACTATAACCCTAAGACCAAGGAGGTGTTAGATGATAGTGGTGCAAAATTTTTATCATTGACATAGAAACATTTGATGAGGTGTTAGGACTTCCTAAATACAAGAAGGTGGTGCACATAACAATCAAATAAGATGAGGAATTTTGGGCTTCCCATATACTACATTTTCTAATATCATGAATAATCAATGGTTATTGAATCACAAAGGCTCTTACACAAGAATCCCTAAGAAATTGACAAGATCATTCTTTATTGAAGAGGTTCAAGAAATTATTACCCTCTTGATAAGGATTTCAAGGCTCGAATCTACCTTATACTTCCATGAATGGATGATTAGGTATGTTCAAATCATTCTCATCTTCAAGGAAAACATATCCTGGGAGAATTGATCAAGAACTCTTTCTAAGACCAGATCATCAAGATGACTATGCAGATTCATGAGGGATCAAAGCAGAAAAGTGAGTTCTTTATGAATTCTTACCTTGTATACAATGTGGCATGCCATAAATCCCTACTCAAAATCCAAAGGGTAAGGTAATTCTTAGATTACATGGTATATAATGTTTAATCTCGTTAAATTTGGAGAACCAAAGGGATGATTTTAGAAGGGCTCAAGATGCCTTTTTTTCACCCATGATATTCTTATTTAAACTATATTGGGAGAAATACACAATTTCATCCAAAGAAAGGAAATTTATCAATGATTTTGGGTGCTACTTTATATAGTTCAGGTTCCTCACTTACATCAAGGTGAGTGGTCTCCAAGGTACTTCTATATATCATCCCAAGATACTTGGATGATAAATGGGCATTACTTGAATTATCAAGGCAGCTTGATGAGGTGCACATACTTATTTCCAAAGTATGCATAAAACAAATGTCAAATTCCTAATCACTATTGGGAGATATATGTTCCCAACCATTGTCAAATTAAGACTCCTTAAGGGTGAAAAAAATAGGATGGTTATGCAAAATTTTCAAACAAGACCAAACTATGACATTAAATGGATATTTTAAATTATCTTGGGTAGCTCATATGAATCTTAACCTCATTATGAGGATTACTGGATGAATTTCATATATAAGGAGTAAGTGAGAATCAAGGAATTTTCTAGAATTAATTTTCCCCAAATCATAAATTTCAAGGTTGTAGTTTTCCCTAAGGTCCTTGTTGATGAAAAGAAAATTATCATCATGTACTATGTTAAAAAAACTTGGCATCACAAATATAATGCCACCCATTGATTAAAATAAACTTGATCCAACAAGGTTTTCATGAAGAAATTGTTGGGGTTAGCACACCATTGTACAAAAATATATTAATCAGATCTAAGCATAAAAGAAATCAATATGGAAATAAACAAGAAGAAACAATACACAAGATTTAACATGGTTCACCCGGTGTGGCTACGCCAAGAAACATCCAATTTATCATCACAAAGGAAATATAATGAATATTTTCAGTGTTCCACACATTCTTCGATGTCTTTTACTTTCTTCTCTACAAATTTCTCTTTTTCTAGCTAAAGGAAACTTCTCTTAATTCCCAAATGAGTTCTATCTCTTATAACCCTATTTTTATGCTTATATATACATATACAATCTTAGGGAACTTTAGCTATGTAATTACAACCATTAGATTCAATTTACAATTAAAGATAGACCTAATTCCCACAACTTAATTATAGTAGTCACACACAAGAAACTGATGTCGGTTATCCTTAATTAATACCATTTCCTCCTTGTCTAACCAATATTGTTACCTAGGTTACCGAAGTTGGTTTGTCAACCGACTTCGCTTTCCTATGTTTTCTAGCAAGTTTTGTAAAATCATGCCAAGTGAAGAAATTAATCTCCACAAGTCAACAATCTCCCACTTGGAGATAAATTTTTGCATTGTATCGTACAACTCCATCCTCTTATCCTTTCCTTGGCTTTTTTCTCCCTCCTCAAGTCTCAAACTTGAAGACCAATCAGTCAATTTTACACCCCGCTAAGAATAAGGGAACCTCATGCACGCCGCCTATCACCCAATGCATCACTGGGCGCCACCAAGGCGTGCAAGAGGGAGCCGAGTCTCTATTTTATGTGAGTCTAGTAGAAGGCATGGTTCATGATTTTGAATTAGTGTTTTAACAGATGTGAAGGAGCTATAGAGCTCAGGATGGCTTCTACACCCCTTCAGTCATAATAGAAACAAAGTGCGCAATAGGAATAATAGAACCAAGAAGTTGTAAATCTACAAATATACTTAATCATTCAAGTAAGGTCCATGATTATACAAGATCAAAAGTAGAGTAAAAACATGTAGATAATACAGAAGGAGATCTTAATGTAAACATGATGGTAACCTTATCATATTCATTCATATTCTTGCTAAAAAGTATCACAGAGGGGCAGACCGTAGTCATGTGCCATGTCTGGATTCATACATGTATTCTCACAAAACAAAAATTTCATTCCCCATTTTCCCCATTACATCCTTACTGGAATTCTTTACCCATTTTCATCCCATAGTTCTCACAGTAATTCTATAGAGCTCCACTACCTCACTTCTCTCTTTGTTCTTTGCCAAGGGCATGCGTATAAATAGGCATCTGAGCTCTAACAAACTCCTCTGCAGCCTCAGATCTATCCCCAAGTGTCAAGGTGTGGGTCACCCCAGGCGCATGCCTCTCCATGTCATGATTAACTTTTTGGATATTTCTATCGCAAGGTATATTCCCTCTAGGACACCCTATCGCTAGGCTAGAACCTTATCCAAACGGAACACGTTCTTCATGTGTCTTGCCCAAAAGGCCAAAAATGGCTAAGTCCCGAATTGTTCTTCATGCGGCGCACACCCTGGGTTCTCTAAGAAGCCTTTTGAACTCGCCTTGTGTGCCTTCACTTGCATGCTTCCTCCAATCATGCGCACCTATGCACCCTTAAGATTTGGAAGCTATAATAGGGGCCCAACATTACCCCACACTTCACCTGTTCTCCGCCCTCGGGAACCTTCTCAAAGAATGCAGTACAAAAGAATGCAAGGCCTTGCCTTGGAAAAGAATGGGGAAAGAATAAAAAATGGGGAAGAGAAAGAATAGGGGGAAATTTTCCTAAAGAAGAAGAAGGGGGAAATTTTGCTGGAGGTCAACCTCCAATGTACTCCAAGTGTTGACTTCCTCCTGTGCTTTAGTGTAGATGTTGCTAACCAAGGTGCTCACCTCATCGAAGGTTAGCCCCTCCCCTTGTGTGGTAATGGTTTCCATCACAGTCTCCAGTTCTTTAGCGTGATCTTCTAGGGCATCCATCTTCCTTGTGATGACCTTGTAGAGCTCTTTTAGCCGGGTTTTGATTGAGACTCACCGGTTCTCAATGGCTTTGGATTTCTTTTCTACTTTGGCTATGATCCTTTCCTACTTGGCTCTATTGCCCTTATTCTTTTCTCTGAATTCCTTCATTCGCTTCGCCACTAGCAAGCAAGTATGCTTTTCACTTTGTCTTGATCTACACAATGGTCATAAGTGACCCCACAGTTTGTGCAGTTGTTCTTACATCAGCGAGCACCTTGTTGTATTCGGCCACGAGTGCGATGACCTTCAACTTGTCTTCCTTCTCCAAGCGCGCCGCTACCTCTTCTGCCGACTCTAATGCCAAGGGCTGCCTCTCCATGGTGAGGATCTAAGTCAAGTCCTCTAGACATTCTAAGGAGGATCTATACTTTTACATGGGAGGGTTAAGGTCTGGGTACTTCATGATAATCGATTGGGAGATGAGCTCCACCTTCTTGGAAACTTTGCGTACCCTGGCCTTTTCCTCCTAAAGCTCCCTCTACAGTTGAGCGCTGATTAATTTCTCAAGGCTGAGATCCTTTGTTAGCTTCACCACTTCTTCCTTCCTCTTCTCTAATAGGTCCTCCAAGACTCTAACCCTGTCATTCCTGCCGAAGAGTCTAGCCTCAATTTCCATGGAGACTTTGTTGAGTGCGTTACACACTTGCTCATCTAATAGTTGTTATGTGTTTACAATGGGGTTGTCCCCCTTTCCTTTGGACAACTTTAATACCGCTCCTTGGTTAATCTCAAATTCAGGCTCATTGAGGTGGGAGTCGAATGCCCATGATAGCATCTTCCTTGTTCGCGGGTATCCACCCTCAGGGTCAAAGGACTCCATGGTGGTGAGCTCCTTGGTGGGCACGGTACTTTGGAAATGCATGCGCAAAACTTTGTTGGGGTCATCAATGTAACCCATCATTGTTCTTCCCCCTTCCACGCGTTTACTTCCCGTGTGCACACCCTTGGGAACAGTTACCAAAAGAGTTGGGCCTTTTGTGCTACCCACACTCTTCTCCCTCTGCTCTTCTTTGAATTCACCAAGCACTAGCTCCGCACTACGCTCCAACTCCTCTTCAACCAGGGTATTGATTATCTTCTCTACCTCCCTTGTTGCCTTCTCATTCACCTCCTCCTAAGTGAGCTTGGGCATATCTAGGATCCTTGGTACTAGCCCCTTCGCTCCTCTCTTCACTCCGCGCACCTTCCTCCCTTTGGGCGCCCTTCCTCCTTACAAAGATGAAGGCATCATTTGTATCCTCTAGCTTCCTCTCCCTCTCGAGTCATGGACATCAATTAGCTCTTGATCCACCTCCAACTCTTCCCCTTCATCAACATCCTTCTCACCTACATAGGTGTTTAGGTCATCTATATCTTCAGACCCATGTTCCTCTGTTCCTTGTTCTTCTTCCTCGTGCGAAAACTTCGAGTCGTGGGATGCTGTCTTTTCTTCATCTAAAGGTTCTTCAGGGGATGGTGGCTTCGCAGCTCCGAGGTCTTTTCCCTGACCATCATTCTCCTTTTCTTCCGAACATAGGTACTCGGCCCTGTAGTACCTACATTCTAGCCTTTCCACCGCCCCTTGTTCTTCCTCTTCTTCTTCTTTCTCCTTGTGCTTTGGCGTTGGCTTCTTCCTTCCCATGGGGTTGTCTAGGATGGATATTTCATTTTCTACGTACACGCCCTTCTCAAACTTTGGCCTTATGTGCAAGTAGATCCTAGCAACAATGCTCTTAGCAATTGGTAAGGTCAGCAGCCTTACGATGTGCACATCCTGTGACACGTACCTTTCAACGTACGCGTGCTTCCCTGGTAGACCAACTTCTTTCTCATTTCTCTATGTTCACTGTCAAGGGTGGATAGGTCAAGTTTTAATTTCTTCGACTCCTTATACCTGTTCACTCCCACCTGGAAAAATTGGGTAGTAAATGAGAAGGGGAGTTTGCACCAGGGACTCCAACTGTCATCCACCAAGATGAATCTGCCAATGTAGAAGTGCTGGTATACCGTGAACTCTACCTCTCCTTTAGTCGCCATAGGGAGTTGCTCAAGGATTCACCATTCAGCCCCGAATGCGTTCCTAAGGCATGTGTACCATTTATCCAAGCGTGCCTTGTGTACCCCTGTCATTGACTCACAAGTATACTTTTGGAACCTGTCCGTAGGTGAAGGGTCTTCATCGAGGTACTCCCATACAAACTTATCAGATGCATCCAACACCCCGATCTCTGAGAACACAATGGTTAATAAAATGTTCCCAAATAATATCTTTCCTCCATCCTCTCGCGCTACTTATGATCTCGTCTGCTATGTACTAGGAGATATTGTATACGGTGCCCTCCACGACCTTCTTTGCAAACATTCAACCGGTGGTTTGCTCACCGGGTCCACCTCTCTTGTCCATTCAACTTAAAAACGAGGTGCACGACCATTTTCATCACCGGATCACTGATATCCGCAACATTGTAGTACCTTGATCCCTTCTTATAATCCTGGGATGCAATGGTTTCTTTAATTACATCCTCGTCCTGAGGTCATCTATGATCACGTCCCCTTTAGAGCTTAGGCCTATAAAGTGTGAGATTAATTGGGGAGTTATGCACATTTTGTGCCCTGCGAAGTAGAAGAAATCTTCGTGTACGCACGTAATTAACCATTGGTGCAGGCACTCAAGCTTCCCAAAGTATGGAAACTTGTAAAGCTAGAGAATCCTCGCTTCTCCATTTTCACCTTGACTATGTTATCAGTAGATCAAAGATCCCGTTAGGTGTTCATTTGTTTGTGGGGCACACCAGCTCTAGCACCATTTCCTTCACGCAATTATACTCGACCGGTGATTGTAATCAATCATGGTCATCTATCTTATGTGGGATTCCCACTCTTGTCCTAGAAAAACACCATCCGGTATTGCATCTCCGAGTACCATTCCTCGTTGGTATCCAAGGGATTTCATCTTCTTTCCTTTTCCTTACCCTTTCCCTTCTTGGATTGTACTACAGGTTTTATCAATTTGTTTTATGGCCGTCATTTTACCCTTTGATTTCATTCCCTGGTTACTTTTGAGTTGTCTGAGAGTTTTCTTCATGCGCCCTGTGCCCTAGAGCACAAACCCTAATCTCTGATTTTCCTCCTTCAATCACGGCATTCTTTCACAATGTTCCTCACACCCGTGAATCACTTATGCTCTGGTTTGTAGATCTAACGGACTGATTACACGTGATTTTTTGAGATTTTCCTTCGCATGAGTTAGCTCTCAAAACCCTAGCTCTTGAAAGAAAATCGTTCTCCTTGTTTTCGCAAAGTAAAATAATGAACTGCCCATCCTTGTATTTATAGCTTTTCCTACTTTTATGCATTAAAGGCTAGGCTACCTACCACTGTATGATAATATTTAATGCAACATTTTTCAAACAAACCCGACTTCAGCTTTTCCTTGCACGCCCAATCCTTGCGTGAAAATTTTTTTCACCCGCACCCAATCCTTGCGCGAAAACTTTTCCAACCTTCCACCTCGACAATCCATCTTGATAGAAGACTCTTGCACACGTGTTACTAGCACCAAAGGCACCTCTTCCATCCTCATGATTCTTGCTTTCACCTACCTCATGTTTTTGCACTTTTTCTCCTTGTACGTGGATTTCCAATGTAACCTTATTTTGCCATCCATCTGCCTTCTTTTCTCCTAATGCATCTTTTCAACAGGCTGGCCAATGGTCTACCAACCCAATCCTCCTACATAATATCTTCATGCCTCTCTTAATCACCTTACCCCACACTAAAACAATGTGCGGTCCTCTCATGCATTCATAAGTAAAAAATAATAAGGTTACCAAAGCCCAAGGTGAAAAACAAGACAACAACGCGAAAGGGAAAAAACAAGAAAGGAAAAGTATAAAAGGAAATTCTAAAATAACTAGCAGAATCTGCCTTATTTACAAACACCACGAAGCATTATTTTTAGTAGGGCTTCAGCCTACTCCCATTGAAGTGTCTAGGTAATTTTGTTCCATCCAACGCTTGTAACTGGCACGCGCCAAATCAAGGATGTATGAAATTATATAAGGACCCAACCAATGCACCTTCAACTTTCCAGGATGGTGTAGAAATTTAGAATCATATAGCAATACCATCTGGCCAACCTCAAACTATTTACTTTTAATATGGTGGTCATGTCATGCCTTTTGCTTAGCTTTTTCAGTTGTTTGGCTCCATCTTGCTAGTGAGAGCCTTTCATCCAAATTTTTCAATTCATCAATTCTTTCTTCCAGTGCTTGTTCATCATCCAACCCTCCTGCGTGTGCTATACGCAGAGATGGTAACATGAATTCAACTGGAAAAATAGCCTCCACGCCAAACACTAGTTGAAATGTTGTGGCCTTGTTTAACCTTTTATACGTTGTTTTGTATGCCCAAAGAACTGCTGATACTTTGTCATCCCAATCCTGCCTACCCACATCACATATCTTAGTCAATGTGTGACTAAGGATTTTTTGAATGCCTCTGCAGTCCCATTTTCCTAAGGGTGATAAGGGGTAGTCTTATGATGGGCTACCATGAATTCTTCCAATAGAATCCTGATTGTTTCATTTAAGAAGTGAGTGCCCCTATCACTTGTTAAACTTAATGGGCACCCATACCTACTGATAATGTTCTCCCACAAAAATCTAGTAGTCGTGGCTGTAGTGCAATCCTTAGTGGGTGCGGCCTCTACCCACCTTGTTAGATAATCAATACAGGTAATGATATACCGCAAGTTAGTCCTCCACATAGCTGGTGAGATTGGTCCGACAAAATCTATTGCCCACTTTTCAAAAGGTTCTCATACTGGCGATGGGGTGCAAGGGCATCTCATCCCTTTTCCCAAGTTTTCCAAGGCACTGGTAGTGGTCATAGGCCTTGCAAAACTCAATACAATCCTGGTGAATCGTCTCCCACCATAGTTCAGTGACTAGGATCTTGCGCGTGGTTGTGTTCCCCCATAATGTCCTCTAGAAATCCCACCATGGGCTTCTTCTATTATATCTACGCGCTCATGTTCTAATACACACCATTTTAGTAAAACCTCATTGATCAACATGAAGGGCACTGCGTGTATGGCTAACCATTTCCTTTCCAGAGCATTCATCCCTTCGGGCACCACACCTTCCTTGAGAAAGACAATAATGTCTTCTAATTTTGAGGGTGTGTGCCACAACCTGAATAGTTATGCATTCGGAATGGTTTCCTCGATACTTTGTGTGTCCTCTCCTGAATCAATCCTTGATAAATGATCTGGCCCATAATTATTCTTTCCGGTTTTACCACCACTTTGAATTCAAATTCTTGAAATAAAAGTACCCAACGGCATATGCACCCTTGCAACACTACTTTGTTTACTAGATACTTCAAGGCCATATGGTCAATGTAGAATATGAAGGGAGTTGCCAGTAGATATTGTCTAAATTTGTGGAGCACGTAGATCATTGACAATGCCTCGCACTCGGTCGTTGTATAATTCTGTTCTGACTGGTGTCAACTTTCTACTTGCAAAACACAAGGGATGATCAACAATCCCTCTCCTGGTTGAGCAAGAACGGCTCCCATTGTTGTACCAGAGGCATCCACATGGACATGGAAAGGTTTATCCCATGATGGGAATCGTAGAATAGGTGTGGTGATAAGAATTTCTTTTAGAGTTTCAAATGCCCTCTCTCAGCCGTGCCTCTCCCCACTGAAAGGCACTCTTGTGTCTAAGAAATATCTCCAAAGGCGCAGTGATCTTGGCATATCCCTTAATGAACTTTCTGTAGTACCCAATGTGTCCAAGAAATCCACACATGGTGCTTTGGCTGGTAGGCTCCCCTAACCCTACAATAACTACAACCTTCATGGGATCCACTAGTAAGCCCTCTTTACATATGATATGCCCCAAAAATGTTCCAAAAGGAGTTACAAAGATACATTTCTTGATGTTGAGGGAGATCCTCAACTGCCAACATCTTTCAAATATCAACCTCAAGTTATCACAATGGTCCCTTACCAATCCATACACTTTCCAATCATCCAAACATACCTGAAGGAACTTGTGGATGAAGTCCTTAAATGCTTGTACCACTATGCGTGAAAATACTACGAGCGCATTCTTCAGCCCAAAGAGCATGACCATATAAGCAAAACTTCCCCACTCGGTGGTGAAAGTTGTCTTTTCTTGGTCTTCCTTGGCAATCCTTACTTGGTGATATCTCGAGAATCCATCTCGTAAAGGAATAGACCTTGCACCTAGTAACTCCTTCCAAAATATCTTTAGTAAAGGGGGTGGGAAAAGGATCTATGATACAAACAGTGTTTAATTCCCTGTAATCCACACATATCCTAATCTTCCCATCCTTCTTTATACTGATCACCATTGGACTTATCCACTTTGATTCCTCCATAGCCTCAATGATACCGGATGCTATCATCTTTTCTAGCTCTTCTTTAACCCTTACACGCATGTTGGGATTCATCCTGTAAGGCCTCTTCCTGACCGGGCGCGCACCATCTTTCAACTTTATCCTCATTTCCCCCAATGAATGGTGGACGCCTTTCAACTCATGGTATCCACGCGGAATAAATCCTCAAATTCACGCAAGAGATCAATGATCTTTGATACTTCCTTGTCCAACCAGTAGTCCCCAATGATAGCTTCCTTGGGCTCCTCTTCCGAGCTGATGTTAACTTTCTTGGTTTTGAGTGGTTCATGATACGCACACACACATGCATCCACACTATCAACTACTTCACGTGCCCCAACCGAATGGTCAACATTTAGGCTTTCCATCTCCTCTCCATCAACAACATATACCATCTTTCCTTTCTCCTTTTCAGCACACACGCACTCAAATTGTATGTCTTCTGGTTCCTCCTCTTCAAACCACGCTTCTAAGCTAGGTCCACCGAGTAAGTCTACTAACCTATTTTCTGCCATGGCGCAATCCCCCAGAGTGAGGCACTCTATAGTCTGTAATGCCTCATCGACTGGTTGCTTGATACTTTGGTACTCAAATGTGTGAACCAAGTCAGTTGCTAATTCCTGCCAACTTCTTGTTTGGCGGCGTGTTTCAGAATGGATATACCAAGTGCACGCACAACCTTGTAGTGTCGAATACAACTTGTTCACCCAAAGGGATGGTGGTAAAGCTTCTGCACCTTCTCCCCAAACCCTCTCACATGTCTAGATGTGCGAAGAGGTGGGTCCATTGCCATTGTAATCCTTAATAGTGGTGGGTATGTTGCTTTTCGAGAATCGACATGGTGGACAGTAAATCAAAATTCATGCCATTCCAACAAGTTCCCACTATTTACGGCCCACCACCTTACTCATGTGCCTATCAAAACATAACCTAGCATACTTCATCACTCGTCCTCCCTCCAGTGAGCTTCCATCTCTCTCAAAAAGACCTCAGGGTATGCATCCCTAGGATACTTGGTTATTGCCTTCCCTCCTGTGTGTCGAATCAGACGTGCCATTGTTACCTTGGTTACTGATCCTTTCATATGTCGCCCAATCAATTCATAAGTCCCATGCACCCAATTATCGCATGCTATACTAGTAGTATCACTGATAGATTGAGCATCATCAAAATAGATGACTCCTTCTGTAGGGTGGATGGTCTCTGGATCTCTTATGGAGCACAAATATATTCTGGGTCTGTGACTTCCTCCCCCGAGGGGTTCATTAGAGGGGTGGACTTCCCATCAACCAGCTGGTATAACTACCCACTCTTCCTTGTTTTCAAAGATTATGTACCCCTTGTTAAACCGGAGATCTGCATTATTCTTATAACACCACGGCGCCCAAGTAGAGCTGGGAAATTATCTGCCTCGGCAAGTGCCAAGACTTCAAAATCCCTAGTGAACCTAGTCCCCTGAATGGTAATGGTTGCATCCTTCAAGACACCTATGGGCATTGCCTTTGTCTTATTTTCCATATATAACACATTTGAAGATGGCTATAATGCAGTCTTCCCATTTGATGCCAGGCATCCAGAGTGAGAACATTAACCTCTCGCGCCTATATCAATGAGGATGTTGCTAAGAAACCATCCATCCACTACTACGTTCAGGTAATCTCTTTGTCATAATCAAGGCTGTGAGGTGGGAGGTTTGCATGCATGATCTACCTTTCGTGTTCTTCCTCGGCACGCGACACCTTTTCTCTCAACCATGCCCCTAGCAAGGGAATAATATTCTCCTACCTCAACAGTTTACACACCTCCTTAACATCATCCAAGTTATCCCTTGGTACTTCTACGGTTCTCCTTTGCTTATCCTTTCTAGTTTTCTCTTTTAAGCATTAGATCTCCCCTTGTAAACTTTGAATTACGTCTATGGTTTCCTGGTAGACTATTTTCTAGTGAGCTGGGTTTGGATACTTCCCATGTATTACTTCTTGTCTCAAAACCAGAGGTCTCTACCTAGGCGCTTCCTTGTGCGCACGGATTCCGCCCTTGTTGTTACCATAATAGGCTCTAGTTCTGATTCACGTATTACTCGCGGAAGCCATTGTGCATCATCCTTCTTAATACTCACCATGGCAGCACCCTTATCCTTCCGGTACTACTGACTCATATGTTCGTATAACTCTAGGCACTCTTCGTACTTATGTTTTTTTCCACACCAGGAGCATTGTAGAAGATCTAGACATTCACGCTTATAATGGTCTGTGGCTCCATAATTAAAACACGTCCCACGCGGAACTCACTTCTTCCTCCGCGGTTACCATGACCACGAAATCCTCTGTGAAACCCTCTTCCACATGCATCTCCATCTCTACGCTCCTCATACCAACATTCATCTCCTTTGGAACTACTAGCAATGCTAGTCTGGTGCACACCAAGATCAATTGCCTCATGAATCTAGTCAATCAATCTACAATCCTTAGTGTCATGTGTGGTTGAGGTACATATTTTACAATAACAAGATACATTTTTATGGATCGCGCACTGCAACAGGGGGCACCTACTTGCATCATGGTCCTCGTGACATATTTTGCGCTTTATCTGCTATGACACGTACTCACCTTCCGAGTACATATTCCACCATTATCCTTCGTGTACCCTTCTACATTACAATTCGTGCACCACATCCCTCCGCGAATCTCTAGAAATATGTTGGCAGATAATTTCTCCAATTGCTTAGTCATGGCAGAAATATGAGCCTCCGTAAATGGGCTAACACCAAAGTGTCAACACTACCAACTACCTCAGCGCGTAAAGTAGCTTCCAACGCTTCGCGTGGGTCTGTGAATGTTTTATGAGATAAATCCCTCTTAAAGGGTGTGATCAACCCTCTAACAAACCACTGAGCTTGTTGTGAAGGGTGGATATTATAAGACAATTTAGAGAATAGATTTTTAAAACACACATCCTATTCCCACACGCTCTCTGCCATCCCTCGCTTTGGATTTCTTTGAGAGAGCTAATGCTCTTCTGTTCAAACTCAGGTTTGTGGAAATCCACCAAGAATGCATTTCTCAATGTGGTATAATCCACAATAGTCTGATGAGGGTCATAATTTCTATACCAACTATGCACACGTCCTTGCAAGGTTGTCACAAATTGACTGGCCTTTCGATCTTGGGTCATGATTCCCTTCGTGCGCCATAACAACTCGCACTTATGCACATGCTCCATGGCATCTTCTATCCCAATGTAATCTGGTAAGTGTAGAGACATCTCAAGAAAGACTTGAGGAGGTGACTCGAGGCCCTTGCCCTCCTGATCCAGTCCCTTGGTTTCCTCCAGTGTTTCCTCCATTGGATCCACTAGATCCTAAGCCACCAGCTCCACCACTTCCACCTCCAAATCCTCCTATGTTAGGTATAGGGCCTATGTTTGTCATGTCGAATACTCCTGTCATCCCACTAAATTGTGTGCAATAGTTTGTGAACTAGTACCACTCCCAGTCGTATTTCCTCCACCACTTCCTAATGTGCTTCCAAAACTAGTCGTATATGTGCCTTGTCCAAACATTCCACCAAATACCGGAATAGTGTGTGAAGCCATAGAAGTCCCAAATGAGAAATTGTATGTTCTAGGCACCGATTGGTTGCTTCCACTAATATCAAATGGATCAACTGTACTTTTCCCTCATTTGAACAAACCAAGAGCAAGGTTCGGTCACTAGGTGGGGTCAGATGCGTGCCAATGACTCTTCTCTCTCTACGCGACGGACTCTCATCAGAAGCCGCAAGGTTTTCTCTCTCGCTTACCAAGATGGGGTACCATAGACTATTTGGGTTCCACATCCTCCACATGAACCTCAACTCCTTTCCACCATGTCTGGCTCCATAACCCACTTGTAATCCCACACTGTCTATCAATCTCCTTTTCACGCACTTCATTATACTTGAGCCGTCTCTCCTCCCTTTCATGTTCAATCGTCAGATCAGCCATCCTTCCCCAACCTGGCT
Source organism: Taxus wallichiana var. yunnanensis (assembly GCA_018340775.1). Lineage (NCBI taxonomy): Eukaryota > Viridiplantae > Streptophyta > Pinopsida > Cupressales > Taxaceae > Taxus > Taxus wallichiana. The sequence goes on from CM031237.1 coordinate 422,610,838, forward strand.
TCCTCACCTAGCACTCAGGGTGGTTTAGCCAGCCATAGGAAATGCCTCTAAACCCATGGTTACCATCAATATTTTGATCGCAAGGGGAATAGCACATAGAAATGATCCCTTGGGCTCTCGCAAGAACTCAAACTCAGCAACTTCTAGATAGGAATACGTGGAAATGGCATATTCCAGAGTGTAGCTAGTCAATACTCCCTTCCACCAATGATCTATAGCACATGTCCATGTTAGATCAGCATCTTGCAGGTTCTAATACATTTCTTGGGTCCAAGGGTGTGATTTATAACGCCACCCCGATCTAGATGTATAAGCCGAGAGCCATTTGAATAACTCTACTAGGAAACAATAGAAGAAGGTTTCATACAACTCATGATAAAGAGTGTCTTCCACCCATCTTCGCATATCAAACCTAGATCTGGTACTAAATCTCTAAGCGAATTCATCCTTTGTGCTCTTAAACCAATCTTCAACACCTTCAAGTGTTAAGCGCTCTACCATCACTTTTTACAGAGATCATGATATATGCCATGTTCCACTACAACTTTGAAAAGAGGTCCCGCAACGGAACCAAGATGTAGTCACTTTTACACCCCACTAAGAACAAGGGAACCTCATGCGCGCTGGCCTATCACCCAGCGGGCGCTGGGCGCTCACCCGAGGCACGCGAGAGGGAGCCGAGTCTCTCTTTTATGTGAGTCTAGTAGAAGGCATAGTTCATGATTCTGACTTAGTATTTTAACAGACGGGAATGAGCTATAGAGCTCAGGATAGCTTCTACACCCTTCAGTCATAATAGAAATAAAACGTGTAATAGGAATAATAGAACCAAGAGGTTGTAAATCTACAAATATACTTAATCATTCAAGTAAGGTCCATGATTATACAGATCAAAAGTAGAGTAAAAATATTTAACTAATACGTAAGGAGATCTTAATGTAAACATGATGGTAACCTTATCATATTCATTCAAAGTCTTTGCTACAAAGTATCACAGAGAGGGCGACCATAGTCATGCGCCATGTCATCGGATTCAAACATGTATTCTCATGAACCAAAAATTTCATTCCCCATTTTCCCCATTGCATCCTTACAAGAATTATTTACCCATTTTCATCCCATAGTTCTCATAGTAATTCTGCAAATCTCCACTACCTCACTTCTATCTCTCTCGTTCTTTGCGCTAAGGGCGCGTGTATAAATAGGTATCTCGAGCTCCAACAAACTCCTCTGCAGCCTCGCATCTATCCCTAAGTGTCAAGGTATGGGTCACCCCAAGTGCATGCCTCTCCATGTCATGATTAAATTTTTGGATCTTTCTATCACAAGGTATATTCCTCCAGACACCCTCGTCACCAGGATGGAACCTTATCCAAACGGGACATGTTCTTCGTGTTTCCTACCCAAAATGCCAAAAATGGCTAAGTCCCAAACTTTTCTTCATGCGGCATGCACGCCCAGGTTCTCCAAGAAGCCTTTAACTCTACCTTGTGCGCCTTCACTTGCGCACTTCCTCCAATCATGCACGCCTATGCGCCCTTAAGATTTGGAAGCTATAATAGGGGCTCAACACCAATAGAAGTGGAGTATAGATCCAACTTCTATTTTTCTAATGGTTTCAATAGCATATCCACAGGGTTCTCCTTTGTATGAATTTTATCCAAATTCGCTTTCCCATCCTCCAATACCTGTTGTATGAAGTGATATCTCAACTGAATTTGTTTCGTTCTAGAATGAAATGCTAAGTTCTTTTCCAAATGAATTGTACTTTGACTATCATTGTACAATCTGCAATCCTCTTTCTCCTTTCCTAAATCTTCCATGAACCTTCTCATCCATATCATCTCCTTTCTAGCTTCTGTAGCTGCAACATACTTAGCCTCTATAGTAGACAGGGCCACAACCTTCTGTAATCTAGAAATCTAGCTAACTGTCATGCCACCTACTATGAAAACATATCCATTGGTGCTCCTCTTTCCATCCAAATCACCATCCATGTCTCGAATCCAAATATCCATGTAAAGAATTATATGACCCTCCATAGCATAACTACATGTCGATATCCTCTCAAATACTTGATAATCCATTGGACTGCTTTCCAATGCTCTTTACTGGATTAGCCATAAATCTTCTCACAACTCCCACTGCTTGTGCAATGTATGGTCTAGTACAAACCATAACATACATCAAGCTCCCAACTGTTGAAGCATACGGAACTCATGCCATGTACTCAACCTCCTTGTGTGATGTAGGACACTAATATTTTCTCAATTTAAAGTGTCTAGCCATAGGTGTACTTACAGGTTTTGAATTTTGCAAATTAAACCTTTCCAACACCTTATTGATATAATGCTCTTGAGATAAATACAACTTCCTATTTTTCCTATCTCTATGAATTTGCATGCCAAGGATTCTCTTTGCATATCCCAAATCCTTCATTACAAATGTGTGAGCTAGCTTTTCTTTAAGCTTGCCAATGTCCTACATACTAGATCTTGTAATAAGCATATCATCCACATACAGTAAAAAAATAATATAGCTCCCATTTCTAATCATCTTGAAATAAACACAATGGTCGATTCACATCTCAAATAACCATGCTCATACATGAAACTATAAAACCTCATATACCATTTCCTTGAGTTGGCTTGAGCCTATATAGGCTCTTTTTCAATCTACACATAAATTTCTCCTTACCCTTGACCGCATACCCAAGCGGGTGATTCATGTAAATCTCTTCCTCTAAATCACCATGAAGAAATTTTGTCTTCACATCAAGTTTCTCTAAATGCAAATCCTCTACTGCAACTAAACTCAATACAAAGTATGAATAGAAGTCATCTCAACAACAGAGAAAAGATTTAACCAAAGTCAATACCTACTTTATGTGAAAATCCCTTTACTACAAGCCTTGCCTCAGTATCTCTTCTATCCACCCTCTTCATCCTATATCCCGTAAGCCCACTTGTTTTGTAATTCTCTTTTACCTACTTGAAAACTTAACCAAATTCCATGTCTCATTTTTCTCTAAGAATTCCATCTCCTCATTCATGTCATGCTCCCATTTCTTGTGGGATTTATCCTACATTTATTCTTCAAATCTTTACTGGTTCACCACTATCATTCAATAATAAATAAGACAATGAAGGTTAAAATATTTCGGAGGTCTACTTACCCTTTTTAACCTTCTCACTAAGATTTGGGGTGTAGAAGGATTAATCTTCTCATCCTATAGATTTGTATCTACTTCTGACAGTGACCGACACTGGTCACCTTCTATCAACACCCGATTCAACTAACGACGCGTTGGCCTTTCTCTTCTATAATCGATGCCGATACAGGGACCAATGTTGGTTAGGGGTAAACTGATACCGATTACTGTGTAAACCTGTAGGTGTTAATTTTAAATCTGATATTTCATTTTCATCCACAAATTTCTCCACCGGATCACCTTTGGGTACCAAAACTTGATCCCTATACATTCTCTTTTCATTCCAATTAATGTCACGACTCCTAATTATCTTATAACCTTCTAAATCCCAAAACTAGAATTCAAATCACCAGAGCCATAACTAATGAAAGTACATATTTTGGATTTAGCATCTAATTTATTTATATTTTCCTTATCAATATGCAAAAATATTCTGAGCCAAATACTCTAAGAAAAGAAAGATCTACCTCTTTTCCAGTCCAAGCTTCTTCTAGTATTCCACCATCCAATGCACTTGAAGGTCCACGATTAATTAAATAAACTGTCATGTCTACTGCTTCCACCCAAAACTATAAGGGAAATCCAACATGTATCCTCATGCTTCTAACACGTTCCATGATTGTCCTATTCATTCTTTCTGTAACACCATTCTCCTGTGGTGTTCTAAGAACCATCCTTTCTCTACGTATTTCATTTCTTCAATAGTAATCATTGAAAGCCTTTTTTTTAGTACTCACCATTATTGTCAAATCTAAGGCACTTTAACTTTGAATTTTATTCATTTTCCACAAGGGATTTCTATCTTTTAAAAGTTTCAAAAACATCATATTTACGTTTAATACAATAAACCCATACCTTTCTTGTGACATCATCAATGAAAGTAACATAGTATTGGGATCCTCCATGAGAAGATACCTAAGTTGGTCCCCACACACCGAGTGTACAAGATCCAATTTATGATTCTTCTTTGTTTCCCCAACTTTGAAAAATCTCACTCTCTTCTACTTTCCAAAATAAAATGTTCACAAAAATCAAGATCTACACGTTTCATATCGATAACTTACCCTTTGCCTTTAAGATTTGCATTTGATTTTCACTCATATGGCCTAGCCGATTGTGCCCCATGCTTGTATCTAAATTTGAAGTAGATATAACAGAAAAGGAATTAGTAATATAGGTAGATAAATACAATGATCCTACCTTCTTACATCTTTCTACAACAAGAGATCCCTTGGTAACTTTGCAATATTCATCTGTGAGTGTAACCATGCAACTAGTTTCAAACAATTGTCCTATAGAAATGAGATTTCTTCCAAGGCTTAGAACATGCCTCACATATTTCAATATCCATTTATTTCCATTATCCAATTTAAGATTAACTTCACTGTACCAGGTAATATTGCATGGTTCATCATCTCCTAGATAAACATGCCCAAAATTACCTAGGACATAATCTCTGAAATAACCCTTATTAGGGGTTGCATGGAAAGAAGATCCTGAATCTAAAACCCAAGACTAAATTTTATTAACCAAGGATAGAATTAGGAAATCTTGCATTACCTCTTTTCAGCAACATTTTCCTCTTTACCTTTCTCTGGTTCATTCTCTTTGTTTTCCTTTAACCAAAGAATCCTTGTTTGCATGTCCTTTCTTTCCACAATTCTAGCAATTTATTCCTCTACCTCTCGGTTTAGATCTGCAATTCTTAGACTTTTATTTCCCATTATTATTTCTCTTGTATCTCTCCTTCTACCTTCCCCTTATGTCTACATTCAAATCATTCCCAAATGATGATTCTCTTATACTTTTCATGTATATTTCTTCACTCAGGATTATACTAACCACATCATCAAACTTTAAAACATTAGTATCAGACGTTGTATTACTAACAACCATTACCAAGTTATCTCAACTATTTAAAGCAAAGAGAATAATAATAAAAGTTCTTTCCTTCATCCTCAAATGGAATACTAATTGATTTTAATTGATTTAAAATAGACCGTAAATCATTTAAATGACTTGATACAGATCCACCTTCTTGCATCTTTAAATTAAACATTTTTTTCATCAAATAAACTTTATTTGAAGCACTAGGTTTTTCATACATATTTTCTAAAGATTTCATCAACTCTACCGTAGATCCCGATTTGGTAATATTCGAAGCCACAAATGCTTTGCCAAGCTCAATATTATAGATCCTAGAGCCTTTCTATCAATAATTTTTCATTTTCATCACCATCTTTGCAGGTCTTTCCTTCTCATCCAATGGTAAGTATAGATCTTTGTGATATAGATAATCCTCCACCCGTATCTTCCATAATTGATAATCACAAATGTAAAAATTTTCTACTATGAATTTGCTTTCATCTCCCATTGATTTTCTCCCACTCAATCATAAATCCATCTCGTGAGTAAATTTGTCAACACATACAACTCTCAAACAAAAAAACTCGGATACCAGGTTGTTGGGGTTAGCACACCATTTCTGAGATATATTAATTGTATCTAAGCATAAAAGAAATCAATACGAAAATAAGCAAGAAGAAACAATACACAAGATTTAACGTCATTCACCCAAAGTGTGGGATACGTCCACCAAGAATAGCCAATTTATTATTACAAACAAAATATAATGAAGATTTGCAATCTTCCACACCTTCTTGGATGTCCAAGACTTTCTTCTCTCAGTAAATTTCTATTTTTCTCTCTAAAGGAAACTTCTCTTAATTCTCAAATGAGTTCTATCTCTGGTAACCCTAGCTTTATGCTTATATATGCATCTAATCTTAGGGAACTTTAGCTATGTAATTACAACCATTAGATTCACTTTATAACTAAATATAGATCTAATTCCCACAACTTAATTATAGTAGTCACACATAGGAAACTAATGTTGGTTAGCCTTAACCGATACTAGTTCCTCCTTGTCTGACCGATACGGGTCCCTGGGTTACCAAAAGTGGTTATTATGTTTTCCTTCAAGTTTTGTAAAAGCATGCCAAGTGAAGCAATTAAGCTCCACAACTCAACAAAAATTTCAATTTCATAAGGATGACTCTCACTTGGATCATGCAAAAGGGAAAAGATCTATTACTTCAAAATACTATAATTTCAAAAGAATATAAAGCTTCTATAATTATTATGGATGATCTCCCTCCTTTGAAGGAAGAGAAATTAACATGGACCCACTAAAAGGTAAAACACCATAGGTCTCGGCTAAGAGACCTACTTTTGGAATAGTTGATGAATGGAGTGCAACATCATGAAACAAAAAATTACCTCTATATCTTACTTAACACAAAAATCATATGAGCTACTTATGAATACTATGAAATATGTACCTGTAACTCAAGAAAATACACTTAATTCCATGCCTCCTCAGGCATCATATTCAAATACATATGCATCACAAGAAGAGGGTCATGCAAATGCATCCTCTTCAATTCCTCAAGGGCCCCAAGAAAAGGAAAAAGGATGAGGGGATCAATCCCACATGTAAAATTAGGACTTGGTTCAACATTGGGCCCATTACTTGAAGAAGAAGATGAGGAGCCTAAACTTAGCCACTTTGTGAGGGGAAAAAACTGAATTTGAAATTTCTGAATCGAGGAAATTACAAGTGCAACTATCTTTGGAGATGTTGCAATTCCTGAAGTGCATGCTAAGGAGGTTGAAGGGCTTGAAGTATTGGTTTTAACTCCACCCTTATTAGTCCAAGAGGTTATAATTACACAAATTAACTAGGATAAACATATTGAGGAAGATGAAGTGGAGAAGATTAAGGCATAAAAGGTATATCACCTTCAGGTTTTATTTGATATATTGCAAGGCCTAGGAAAATATATGGGAGCTGATTTTCCTCTGCAAGATAGCAAAAAAATAAGTACTCTGAAAATGCCAATTGGTGAGAAGGGTGATGATTCTACATTTTATCAACAACCCGCAATCTGAAGCATTTTAGGTGGAGACATTTTCCTCAAAGGAAATTTTATCAAAAGCAAATTATCCTAAAGTGGAGACAACCCCAAAAACTCAAGAAGAAGAAAAATCCAAGTGACCCTCTTGAAAATGAATTGGAGGATATTGAAATAGAAATAACAACTCATGAAGTTGTTGAGGGAAAAGAAGAGGAAATTTTTAAAAATAAGGATGAACAAGAAGAAGATTCAATTTAAGAAGTGGCTCCACCCAAGGAGCTGAGGATAATATTGAAGGGACTAGAAAAATTGATGCAAATATTGCACAACCAGACCTTGAGTAAGTAAAAGAGAGTGTGGAAACTTCACAAATTTAAAATCGAGTGTGGAAACTTCACAAATTTAAAATCTTACTCTTGATGTCACCCCCTTTATTTTACATAAAATTTTTATTTCCCCAAACACTTCACAACAACATCCATAAACACAGAAGAGGGGAACAATCTAAGCTGCAGCATGGATGGGAGTATCCCTTCCAAAGAGATAAAATTTGAAGATCTAAGCTAGAGGTTTTCAACATTGAAAATATTCTCTTCTCAAGACATCCCAGGTCCCCTAAAAAGGACATAATTCTATCAAAAATCATAGTGGGATCTCAAGGAGAAAGGTTTATAGAGGTGTAAAATACCAAGGGTGATATTTTAAGGAATGAGGCTACTCCCGATGATTTTAAATCACACAAATCCCCTTAGGGAAATCTACCACCGAGGGTTTAAAGCATGAAGTCTTAGTTACCATGGGAGGTATCTTTCAAAAGATTTACAAAGATAAATATAAAAAGAAAAAAATTGGAGAAGGTTGATATTTTATCAACCTATGTGAAAAAATGGTTACAATACCTACTAGAAGTAAAGACATTACTATAGCTATAACCCCTAATTTATTGTTGATTGTAGATGATTCAAAGTGTAGGGTGAATGAAACCAAAAAGTGGAAAGAAGAGATTATTAGAAAGGAAGCAAGGCCCTAAAGAACATTGTGGAATTCTATAAACATGTGTCCATGACAAGATAGAAACAACTAATGAAAAAATAGTGAAATTTTGGGATGTGATTGAGTACTAAGATGGATTAATTCCTAAGCTTGAGAAAATAACAGCCATATATAATCAATTGGTTGAATAAGAAGGTATTTTCTCTCCATATTATAGGGGTAGGAAATATGAATATTAAAAATCCATCAAGATGAGAATAAATAATTAAAGAGGAAGCATAACTAAACTCCATGTCATGAAGGATAAGTATGGAAAACACATTGATGACTTGGATTCCAAATTTTAAAAGATGCTCCCAATTTAGGATACAAATACTCCAAGAGCTACATATGAGCTAGAAAGCTGATATAAATTCTTCAGCAACATGTTGGGGTGAGCTGGATTCTTCCTTATTTTTAATTTATGCTTTTATTTATAAATTCATTCATTTGGAAGGAAACATAAACAAGTTGGCCAAAAGGGAAAAGAAAAGGAAGGCTATTTTTGTTGAATTTGAAAATGTTCTATCTGAGTAGGACATAGTATTTATTTATCATATTAAGCTAGAAGAGGATCCCCTTCGGGAGATCCAGAGGATTAGATGCATATGTTGAAAATTTGGAAAAGAAAAAGGAGAATGAGAGAATCAACCTTGATTCTTCTTAGTTTCCCCTTGCATTTCTTCTCCTCCTCTACTTTTCACTCTTTATTCTTTCCACTTTTTTGTTTATTAAATAATAGATAGGAATTAAAGTGATGCATACAATCAAGCAATACAACATAAGAACATTAACTTCACGGGATGTACTCATTGCATATACATGAAATTAAGTGGGGAATCTATAGGGGCCTATCACTTAGAAAATATAAGAAAAACATACATAGGAAATTGTGATCAATAACTCACTTATGAAAATTTATAGATTCCCCTGGGAAATGGGAAGGGGAGAAAGAATATAATTTTATCAAAGTTCAAATTCTCTATTTTCAAGAGCACCAAGGACGTATTGAACAACACATGCAAACCCATGAGACATTCCCTTAGCCATAAGTTCAGAGATGCTCACCCTTGGCACATCCATGATATGATTTAAATCATTTTTCTTCTCAAAGGAGGTGACCCACTCCATAGAGTTTGCTCCACCAGAAGATATGTTTTGTTCCCAGTGCTAAACAACAAATTTGGGCTCAGAAACTAATTTGGGTTCATCATTAGTTTTGCTGGGAGTTATCCAACATCTATTTGAAGTAGAATCCTATAACTTTGTAGGGGATTCTTTGGTTGATTATTTTGTAGCACCTTCTTTAAGGGTGGAAATTATTTCCTCCATTTCATCTAATCATTGAGTAACTGGGACTGCAACATTATGGAGCTCACTTGCAAGTTTCACAATTTCATCTTGAGTGAACTCATGCTCCATTACTTTAGAGGTGAAGAATGCTTTCCAGATAGTCAAGGTTATGTCCTTGACCTCAGGACAATAATGAAGCCAAAATTGTGTCATTTTTTCTCCGTAAACAAGATATTTTGTGTGAAACAGGTGGTAGAACATGACTTGAAATATAGATTTAAAACTTATTGTCTTAATCAACTTTATCTTTAAATCTAGTTGCACTATGTTGTGAGTAACAGTTTTAGAGGATGGTTTAGGTTGATATGGAATATCAAGGAGCATCTTAATGAAAGTTTCATCTAGGATTGAGAGGTGGATAATAGTTTGTAAAGTTTTCAAATGATAACTCAAATAGTTTAGTTCCCAATCTGATGTTTTCATCTTTCATAATACGTTAAAAGATTTCACAACGATTCTATTTGTAACACCAAGTAGAAGTTTTTAATTCATGAAGGAGAAAGTAAATTAAAATAGAATGAAGCTCTTGAAGTGGCATGTTTAAGACATTGTTTCACATACAACTGCAAGTTTTATCCAGATGTTTGGTACGAATCGAATATGGGAAGAATTAACTCAATCATGTGAAGTATGTTTTATCCATACAATGTCATATCATATAAGATTTCCATAATGTTTGTGTTTATTGACCATGTTCCACAAATGTGAAAATCAAATCAAATAATTACATAAGTAACAGACTCTTTAGTGTGTACAAAAAGGATGCTTGATATAAAAATAAGGCATTTTCTTGCATTATACATATAAGATAGTGACATGGCGAGAAATGATAAAATAGTTTGGTTGCACCATGGAGTATTTTATGTTTTACATGGGCACAAGAATTTTCCATAATCATTCCATCTTGACATATCAAGATGGAATCCTTTATTTTATGATGCATCTTCATCCATTTTGGTGGGCACAGATTCTTTGCCTCACTTTTATGTTCACTTTAGTTGTTTTTGGGAATTTAGGTATATTCCATTAGGAAATATTTGTATAGGAATGACAACTTGTCCTCATTATAAGGGTTGGTGATTCATTTCTTTAGATTTGGGTTCTTATTTTCTATAAAGTGCAAAGGTTATAATTTGGAGTTTGTAATGCTAAGGTGATTTCACTTTGTCTGACAAAAATTAGCATACATTAAAGGCATCCAATTTATGTCATCTTGTTTAAAGAAAAATGAATAGAACATTTTGTCTGTTTCAGATCGTGGATTTTGAGATGTATGTTGAAGATCTTATCAATGAAGTATGCCTTATAACACAACCCTTTGTTTATTTCAGCTATGAAATGCACAAGATTAATTTATGTTTATTACATTGTCTTAGTTCTTTGGATGAATATTGTGTTGTAGTGTTTACCTTGCAATATTTAGTTCAAATTTAAAATCCTTGTTGCAATATTACTCTAGAATGGTATTTGATAACCTTAAAGTGTATTTAAGTTCATGGAAATAGAGGAAATGAATATCTCATTAGGATTACTATAAAAGTGTTTGAGTTGAGAGTTTTAAAGGTTGTCGAGTAATATTTGCATGAATTGGGTATCAATGAATGAAAATATCCCTTTGAAAGTTATTCTTTCTTGATTTTTTTCTCTACAATTTAAAATTAGCAGTATCATGGAAGTCGTTAGCACATTGCTCTTGTGAATCATCCATCATTGACTCCTTTTTAATTAAAGAATCATACCATCATACCCCTACAAACAAGTAAAATCTACATATCATGAATGTATTTTCCAAAAAATTACTTTGTACTTGAATATCATGAATAAATTTTCTTTGATTTATAAATACCAGCATTCTAGCATCATTAAATTCCATCCCATTGATTATTTATGCAGAGATGATGTCATGAATCATATATTATCTTTTCTTTACTAGCTTTTATCTCGATACATTAAGTGTGTGTGATATCTCAGTGTGACAAATCCTTGAGCATATATTGCATTCATGTCTATATTTGGCTTAGATTGACCTACCAATAAATTATAGGAGACTGAATTATAACATCTATCCTTCATTAAAGCTACCCCTTAGGTCCTCTCACCCTAGTTTTGGTAGATCCATATGTAGCAGGTGATATCAATTCCCTCTGTATGTTCCTGCTAGTAATTTCCAAGACTTGGTGATAAAATAATTTTAGACACATCCATGGCTATAAACAACATACTCCCTAATCTATATTTGATTTGAGGCATTTGTTTCATAATTTTTGCCAAGTCCCAGGGTGTAAAACTGGGAAAAAACATGCTTATGGTGTCATTTTCGGGATGAAATATTGTTTCTAAGGTTATTGAGTAATATTTGTCAAGTATAATTGATATCAATCAATATTTTCATGCTCTTTTGTGTGTTTAAGTGATTAATTTTGTTAACAAATTTGTTTTTTTGGGTTCTACAAAGGTTTATCAAAGTCGTTTCTCTTTTTTTTTTCTATATAGAGTGGGTTTCATTCAAATTTGAGTTAATCTAATAGTTCTAGATTTCAACTCTATAGTGGCGACTCCATGTTTAAGTTTGGGTCGGACCACTGTGGTTTAATTTGATCTACCTTGTTGTTAACTCTACACTTTGCAAAACTAGAAGGTTTAAGGTCTTCTTTCGATCAAACCCCACCGTAACTTCTCCTAGAATGGGAATCTTTACAAAATATGAGAAAGAAAATTTGGAAGCCTTTGAGTGGTAATAATTCAAAGGGGAGATGTGTTTAGTCCCCAAGTTTGAACCCCTTTGATAGAAGATTATTCTAGTTTTTATGATAACTCTTAAACACACCACCCTAATTATCATTTACACTCTTTATTTCAATAAATTTGATCTCTCAAAACCACTAAGAGTTTTCCTTATCCTACACACGTGTTCACAAGTGAGAATAGAGGTGTTGGTTTTAAATATCAATCTCTAAGATTACCTTATTATATTAATCATACCCCTTTTATCCAAAGGCCTCCTTTTCAATGTTTGATTGATCATACTCCTAGGAATCTAGTTCAAAAAAATATGGGTCGTCTTCCTCCTTGATTTCCTTTCACATTTAATGCCTTCATACACATAAATTTTAATGGTATGGTGGGGTATCCCACTAAACTCCTAAATGAAATTATAGTTAGACTTCTTAAGTTTCAAGTAAATAATGCTATCATTGGAGATCTACATACATTAGAGGAAGATGATATTATGAAGTTGAATATGAGGATTTATATTTGAAGTTATTTATACACACATTGGAGGAGGATATTAGAGAATGGTTTAATTAATTTATTGAGGGATCCATTGATTCATAGGAAGAAAAGATAAATTCTTTTATAATCCAGTGTGGTGATAAGAATGATCCTCAATTTCTCTTATTAGAATTTGAAAATATCAATAAAAAACTAATGAAGGTGTATGAGATATCAATACAAGGTTTAACAAGACATTGACAAGATTACCAAATAATTTGAGACCTAGTGATGAATATTTTTGATTAAATATTTTGATGCATTTGATAAAAAGGTAGCCTATTATCTAATGGAAAAAAACCCTAGAATTCTAAGTCAAGCATTTACTATCGCAGTTCAGATTGAAAATAATATTAAGGTTGTTGGTAAACATCAAAAGAGGGAGGTTGTTAAGATTTTTAATCTAAAAAAACCTCAAGAAAACAAATCTACTGATCTATAGGAAGTGGTAAAGACTTTGGTTTGAAGGCGTTAAGGAAATTTATTAGAAGTTGGCTAGAGAAGAAAAGATATTTTCTCCTAGCTCTCAAACTCGAGCATCGAAACCAAGGACATAATAGATTTGGAAATCATCCCAAATGAGATCATAAAATTGATTATAGAAGAAATAGTTCTATGGGTCAAAATGATAAGCATACATTCAAAGATAATAGAGTAATCCTTGAATCATTACTAACAAGAGTGGTTTTTATAGAAGAGGAACACACTATTGATTAGTGTGATAGATGCTTACTACCTCATGCTCCTTGTAGGAAACCAACTTTGGATGATGATGAAGAATTTTATTTTGGTTATGTATGTGTTCTTGAGCATCAAGAAGGTTTTGAAAAAGGTGTGTCTTCTATTGATCTTATTTTTTTTAGGAATGTGAATTATTTTTGGGCATGTGTAAACATGGTGTGTTCCCTCCCTCTTGAATTTAATGGATAAATTGATATGGATGAGTCTTTTGAGTTTCCTAATCATAAATTTGAATATTTGAGAACTTTAATGATTAAAAATTATGATGGAGAGGCTCCTTCAAAAGAGGATAAATAACTATTGATAAATGTTGTTGTTTCTCAAGAAAAGGAGTATAACTTGAGGAATAGGCAAATCAAGGGGCCTACACCATCTTTAAAAAAAGATGCCTATTTTAACCAATATTCACAAAGACATTCCCAAGGAAAAATTCATACCAAATCAGTTTTCTCAACTTAGAACCTAGTACGCCTCCCACTAATCCTATTTTAAAGGATTGCATCCCACCAAAGAAGGAAGTTACTCTTCCTCCTAATACATACCTATTGGCATAAGTGACTTTAAGTGTTGTCATTGACATAAAATATCATTAGTGAAAAAGAGGATGATCTAAAAGTGTTATTGGATGTTTGGTATGATTATGACATGGTCAATCAGGAGTTGCGGCATGGTGGCAAAGTTTGAAACATTGAAGAATGGATTGGCCTAGTAGGCCTAATCAGGTGACCTAGTTAGCCTAGGTGATAGAGCATGGTGGATAGAGTTGCATGATGGCTTGAGGAGAATGGTAGAGGCATGGAAATCATGATTAGATAAATTTAATACACTCGCATGATTTTTAGAGTGTAGGTAAAGGTTGTGGACATAGTTTTAAGTGCTCATCTAAACCTAATCTAGGTGTTTGGAGACATAATGAGGCATGGTAATCATTTTGAGAGATATATAAGCTCATGGAAACAAGCACAGGTGTGAGACATATTTTCTCAAGTGTTTTAGTTCCTTTTAGAGAGCTTGGAAGTAGATTTATGATTTTTTTCTACTTCATCTAGGTCCAAATTAGACCTAATCCTAGTGTTTGGAGGCCTAATTAGGCATGATAGTCACTTGCAGATGTGTCTGAGCTCTTGAAACACTCAATAAGGAATTTCATGTCATATTCATCATGTAGAGGTAGTTTTTTGTGATTTTAAGAATGGTTGTAGTGTTCGTTCACTTGAGTGACCTAAAACATTCAAAACCCTAAGGCCTAGTCATGCAAGTCCTAGTGGTGGTGAAGATGCAGAGATATTTATGAATAAGTGAGAATTAGAGATGTTAGAATGGGATGTCATGGTGCTATGGGAAAAATTTTAGGTTTCCATGATGAATATTTTGCAAGATATGAGGTTTAGACCAAAACAAGGTTCTTAAGAGCATGTTTTCTAACTCGATATGGGAGAAATCTACTTGGATGATATGTGTAACATTTGCACGGGGATCTAATTATTTTAGGTATGTTAAATCATGGAACTAATAATATTTTATATTTTTAATGATGTCAAATGAGGCCCTATTGTTTATAAATGATCATTAAGAAGGAAAGAAGGTCAAAACCCTCCAAAAACCCTAGTTTGCTAGTGATGGAAGAAAACTTGTTGGTATGAGCCCAAAA
Organism: Taxus wallichiana var. yunnanensis; assembly: GCA_018340775.1. NCBI lineage: Eukaryota > Viridiplantae > Streptophyta > Pinopsida > Cupressales > Taxaceae > Taxus > Taxus wallichiana. Next base: position 422,626,016 of record CM031237.1, read on the forward strand.
TGGATTGGATCATCAAATGTGAATCTTTGAGGTGAAATATTACTCTCATGGATATTTCATATGGTGGTGGTTAGAGTTCATGATATTGAGTGGAGCCCACTCAGATTTGCTTGTTTCCAGGAAAGAAGGATTTTCTCTCACATTTTCCAATAGATGTTATGAATAAATTTATGTTTTGATATGCGTGATTTAATAAAAACTGAATATTAAATATAATTTCATAGTCACTATAATGATATACAACATAATACAAATGTTAAGCACTCTAAAGATGTAATCGTGTAAGAAAATGAGAGAGATAGGGCACTTATTTGATTTTCACTTATCCCAAAGAAGATAGTGGACTGGAGCAACTAATGAACATGATGGGTAGAGTGTAAGAAATTCTTGATATCAAATTTTAAGGCTATTGATAGAGTTGGAATAGGTTCCTAGGTTAGTGAAAGGGAACACTGGCACCGAGAGACCTTCTGTAGGCATTTGTGACTACATAGAGGGTCGGAATATGATTTTCTTTAGTCACTAGGGTTTCGCTATACTTCGTTGTTGGTAACGTGTATGTCACTAGATGATCTCCAAATGATCTTGTAACCTAAAAACAAATAATATCCTACAAAACCCCAAAACACATAAAACCTTAAAAATAAAATATGCAAATGGGGAGTTGACCTAACCCCGGAGGTAACCTGACAGAGTGAACTTATGACCGCGTGCTTCACTACATCTCAAAATCCATGTAATTATATGTGCTTGTGTGTGAAATAGTGTCCTTAGGTTTCCATCACACCAATGACACCAAGATAGTGAGATAAAACTAGATAAAATTTAAATGTGTGGGATGGAATTTAAAACTTCCCCTTCTTATGTAGTGTATGAAGAGTAATGCAGTCCTTTTGATAGTATGTAGATATTTTTTCCCTTTAGAATTTCCTGCCCCTATAATGGTATGTATGTTGTGTAAATATAGGGATCTCTTATTTTAATTTTGAAACTGGTGACATGACATGCCAACTAGGACCTTGGCATAGGAGTAAGAAAATCGAAAAGGCCAACAACAAATGTCAAAAATGTAAACAAGAAAAAGAAGACATGAGTGCCCAAGGTAGATAAGAGAGCACAGGCGCTAGTGTCTTGACTCGGCGTTGATGTCTTGGGATAGCTTACAAAAAATGTGAGAATCCTAATAGATAGGGGTCCATGTGACCTGACTAGAACTAGGTGCAAAAGTGATAGATGTGAGAGATAAAGACAATAGAAACAATCAAAGCAAGCAGATGGACTAAGAAGTGTGTCAACAAGTGAATACTTTTCTTACTCAAGATCCATACATATAACAACATACTTGATGGTACAAAAAAATAGTAATATGTGCACTCTTTTTTCTACAATGTGTGGGAGCTAAGATGCATTTTTAAAGTCATTTCAGAGCTTGGTGAGGCCATTTGATGACATGCACAGGTCAAAAGAGGTTGACTAGTTTTGGGGCCAAAGGGTAGTTTTTGTATGCTTGCTTGAATGGAAGTTCTTGAGCACTTGTGGGCATGGTGATGAGGTCCAATTTCCTTAGAGGGTATTTTTACATCTCATGTGACAAGTTTCATGTTTTGGTTGAGCTTTAAAAGTGTATTGAGGTGGCATGGTTGAGGTCACAAGTTGACCTAGTTTGACTGGTTCAAGACAACACTATTTTGGTGAGAAGATTGATGTAGAATACCAATATTTTGGCCTAGCTGATGATGGATTCCCATTGGATATCGGATGAATTTTTTTCCTATTAAGTGCATATATATGTATTTAATGTGTTAGAAATGATGTAAACCAATTGATTTTCTACAACTGCTTCTGGCGATTAAGTTTGTTGAAGAGGAGAAGTGGCTCCATTTACATTGTTAGATGTTTCATGAGGTCTAGCATACATAGTTATTTTATATGTATCATTTTATTTCCAATGAGTGGCTACATGGCATAGTTGAGGTGTTTTGGTGTGATCTTGAGCTCCATTGATGAAGATTGGTTCTGGAAGTGCCTCTGTTTTGAGTAAGAAACAATCCTACAAGATGGTGATATGAAGAAAATGATTAGTGTAGAGTATTTTGAGATAATGGATGATGTTTTAACGGTATGATGGAAAACTTTTAAGCCTTTTTAGGCTTGAAAAATCATAATGAAGTCTTTTAAGTCTTTGTGTGCTCGATGGTGAGGTTTTTAACCTTGTTGGGCTAGTGAGAGCTTGTAGATGTCTTGGTGCATTGCTGACCCATATGGGTCTTTCATGTTGATTTATATGAGTATTTTTTTCTATTTTTAAGTTGGTATGACTAACCATAAGGGTCATGTCTGACCTAGTAATGTTTAAAAGAAGAGTCGTGTATAAAAGTGCATGTAAGAGTTCATTTTGAACTAGTGTTGTGAGAGAGAAAAGTGCGAGCTAGGTGAGAGAGTGAAATTGGATTAAAGGAATCAAGATATAACTGAGATATTGTGTGAATTTATGAATATTAATTAATATCTAGTTTCCAAGAGTATTTTTCAAACCATTCCATGTTTGAGCTAGTTTGAGTGAAGTAGGAGAAGGTGCATTTGAAGAGGGTTTGAAGGTGTGTGAGTTGAATTTGTGATCTCTATCAATTGTAGCAAAAAAAATACATCATAGGTCTTCATATAAATTTTGTTTAGTTGGTTCTTTATCACCTTAGGGATTTTATCCTCCTTGTAAGTTGTGGGGTTGGTGCTCCTTATAGGTTTGGTGCTCTACTAAACTAGGGGTTGGTGGTCCTTGTGAAGTTGGTGATTCACTAAATTATTTTTATTTGTGTAATATAATCAAATTTTCAGTGGGTTTTCTTCCCCTTGAGGGTTTCCCACTTATATCTTATGTTCTTGTGTACTCTCTCATGGTTATTCTCTTGCAGTTTGTTGTTACTTTTTGTTAAACTCGTGTTAATGCATGGTTGAAGGTTAATGGTTTATACAAGTTAATTTTAATTTTTCGTGGTTTTGAAGGACTGATTCACCCCCGCCTCATTCCATTATTCTTTAAACATTCCCTTCCCAAATATAATTTTTTTGACATGGCCCAAATCCTAATCCAAATTGAAGATCATTGTTCCTTTAATTGAATTACTTAGGATCCCCGAGCATAGGGAAAATACATTTGAATATTTAGGATTCAATAAGGATGTTTATGATAATAAGGGTACTATTGATAAAAAAATTCATTCCTCGCTACTATTTCTAAGAATGAGGTTGAATAAATTCAAGAGGTTGTTGAACCACCTCCTGAAGTTTACTTGGGCACTTCTCTTATTGATACCCAATTGGATGTAAAGCCTTTTTTCACCACAATTATAGTCAATGGTTGGCTTCTATATAACTGCATGTTTGATTATAGTGCTTCATATAATATCATGTCATTGGAAATAATGAATTAATTGGATATTAAGATAGTAATTACTTTTGAGAAAAAAATATATGGATTCTAGAGAGGTGCCTATAGTTGGATATGTAAAGGGTTTGGTTGTGCGGTTAACCTCTTACCCGATAAATTATTGACAATGAATGTTGTTATTATTGACTTCCCTACTAAGTGGGGAATGTTTTTGTCAATAAAATGGGAAACAACTTAGGAGGAATTGTGTAAATGGATATGTCTTATGCCTCCATACCTTTAGAGGGAAAACTAGTCAAATTGCATAAAGGATAAAATGTTACACCTCATAGAATACCCCATGAATGCTTCTTATGAGGTGTTATTTGTTAATACAAATCTTGAAAATTTTATCGGCACTACTGATTTTGAAGATCAATGCCTTGATATGAATTGTCAATTAGAGGTTTCTAATGCTCTATGGACTATGTTATTTTATGGAGTATACTTGAATATTTGAAATGGATTTGGTGTTGTATTGACTTCCTCGGGCCATGGTTATTTAATTTTTCTTTCAAGATGATTCTGAGTGTACTAATAACATGGATGAATATGAAGCACTCCTACTTGGTTTGTGAATTGATTGGAGGTCTGGGATTAAGGACCTCATTGTCAGAGGTGACTCTGAGTTTGTTGTGAAGTAAGTAAGAAAGTAATATGTAACTAATAATTATAGGTTAAGGAAGTACAAAAATGTAGTAAGGGATTTGATTGAAGTATTTGAATCTTTCAATATTAAGTATCATGAAATGAGTCAAAATGCAATAACTGATAAGTTGATAATATTGGCCTCTCAATATGATAATGAGAATGTATCCCCATACTCTAATTTTGAATTTGAATTATTGGTCATACCTTTTGTGCTGACAACATTCAACACTAGAAAGTGTTTAATGATGAATAAAGCATTAAAATATTCTTGAGTTGTCAAGGTCGGTTTGTAGATCAACTAATTGACCTTGAACATATGGTAGAGATATGTGATAAAAAAGGAGACCCTGTTTGGGAAGGAGGTTATCCAATTAAAGAAAAACACCATCCCAAGAGGACTTTTCATCCTTTAATCCTCTTTTGATAGTGTAGATAGGGTTGTGAGTAGAAATTACACCATTTCAAGGGATGTAATTAAATATGACTTGGGAACCGTTCAAAATCCTAGAAAAATAGTTGGGAAGAAATTTGAATGTAGAAGAAATAAAATCCCATTCCAAACTATTAAAGAAATATTAGGATTTCCTAGCTTGGTCATACTCTGAATTGAAATCTTATAGGAGGACCTTTTTCAACATGAGATACCTTTAGAGCCTCATACCAAGCCTTTCAAACAGAAAAAACCCTATACTCAAAAAAATAATGGGAACATTAGGTTATGTGTGGAATTTAAAATTTTGAATAAAACCTCACTTAAAGACAACTACCCATTACCCAACATGGAAAATCTCTTACGAACTTAAAAGGGCCTTAAATGTTTTCCACTTTAGATGGTTTATCTATTTATAACCAAGTCATGGTCAAAGAATTAGAAGCAGTATAAGATTTATTTCACAACTCCTTGGGGAACTTATGTTTATATTAGGATGTTGTTTTAGGGTTGATGAATGAAAGGGCCACTTTTAAAAGAGCCATGGATGTTGCATTTTTTGGGTTTATAAATGAGTTTATAGTAGTCTATCAAGATGATATAATTGTATTCTCTCTCGTAAAATGGTGATCATTTGGAACACCTAGAAAAAATCTTGATTAGATGTAGAGAATATGGAATTTCATTAAACCCAAGGAAATTTCATTTTGATTTGTAAAAATTCAAGTTTTTAGGGACACATAATGTCTTAGGAAGGGGTCATGATTAACTGAAAGAGTAAAAGTGATTGATAAGGTGCTTATTGCAATCTAATAAGAATGTATCCAATCCTTCTTTGTTAAATCAACTTTGTAATAAGATTCATCTCTAATTTTTTGAGATTATTTTACCTATCACAAACATGTTGAAGAAGGATCGGGTAATCAAATGGGGTGATGAGATAATCTAAGCTTTCAAGGGGTGAAGAATGCATTGAAGATTGACCATGTGTTGGTTAGTCTTGATTACAAGAAGGATTTTCAAATATTTTCCTTTGCATCCAATTCTTCATTTATTATTTTTATTACAAAAATATGATGAGGGTTATGAGATATCTATTGCTTTTCTTTAGTAAAACTTTCAGTAGGTTCTGAACTAAAATATTCTATTATGGAGAAGCAAGCTTTTGCCTTGGTAAAGATACCAAATTTTTCAGACCTTACATTCTAATTTTAATAGTTTATAACATATGTACCACACACTATGGTCAAATATATCCTCACACAAATGGAGATGTCAAGTAAAAGGTGTAGGTGGGTGAATAAGCTTCAAGAATATGACATGGGCAATTCAAACTACAAAGCTAATGAGAGGTCTTAATTTGGCAAGGTTGATGGCTATAGAAAATTTACAAAAAATTGAAGTGCAAAATGTTGATGGTGAAAAGAAACACTCTCATGAGAAAGTAAGTGTTTCTACCTAGTATCAAGACATTATTTATTATTTAAAGAATTTAAACTATCATATAGGGATTAGATAAGAATCAAAGGACACTAAAGGTAGTGTCCCAAAATTACATTTTAATATATCTTGGATTGTCTTTGAAAAGTCCCTAAGGGGTCATGTTGAGATGTATAACTAAAGATGAAGCCCCAAGCTAATTGGGGAATTTTATGGAGGATTGTGTGGTGGTAATTATGTTGAAAAGTCACTAATCATAAATCTTGACAACAGGATATTGGTAGCCATATATTTTTAAGGATGTTTCTAAATTAGTAAGGAAGTGTGGGAGCTGCCAACACTTCTTTAGAATAACTGAAAGATTTTGGATCCCTCCCTTTACAACTTATTTTAGTAGAGGCTCCTTTTCAAGTAATGGGGTTAGATTTTATAGTGAATGTTAGATCCTTCTGAGTATTGGTCACATGTGGATATTGGTGGCCACTAACTATTTCACTAAGTGGGTTGAAGAAATTCCCAAAGAAAGGAAACCCATCAAGTGGTCATGGATTTTCTCCTAAATCTCATAATCCATAGGTTTGGTGTTCCCATCAAGTTGGTTTCTGATAATGTTATGATTTTTAGGGCCATGCCTTTGGAAACAATTTTCATGAATATGGGATAACTCTACATATTCCTCTAAATATAATCCTCAAGGAAAGGAAATATCAATTAAGCAATAATAACTTTCTCAAAATACTTAGAAAAACATTGGAGGAAAATAAAAGAAAGTGGGGTGAACAAATAAAGTTTGCATTATGGGTTGATAGAGTTATATCAAAAATATATACTGGAAAAAGCCCATTTTAGTTAGTATATGGTGTTCATACCTCTTACCTCTTCATTCATAATTGTCACACCTATCATTATTTATGAAACATTTGGGAGATGGACATGGTTTTGATCCTTATGTTGTAAGGATTAACCAAATTATTGAGTAGATGAGGTCGAGAGAGAATATCATAAGAGACACATCAAGTTTAGAGAAAAACCTTAAGATAATATTTGACAAAAAAATCACTATAAAACTTTCCATGTTGGTGACTTGGTTCATTATGAGATAACATACATGAAGTTAAAAGAAAGCATGGAAAGTTTGATGCACTATGGATGGGTCCTTACTCCATAGACATTAGAATTAGAGAACACACATTTTTTCTTAAGAGATTTAAAAGGATAGTTGATTGAGTTTCCAGTCATGGCATAGGCATCTCAAGCACTTTTTGGAATAAAGTGTCTCCTTGTATATTTTGTATAGTGTAAATGTGTTGTTTTTGTTTTGTTTATTTTCTATTCCCTTTCTGATCCCCTGTGATCATTTTTTGTTTATTTTTTTAAGCTCATGTTATTTAAAAATTTTAATGAATAGATGTGTTTTCCCATTTGTCTCCTTTCCCAATGAATTAAGAACCTAGTCTACTTCATCTATGAGTTTTTTTGTGGTCAATTTTACACCCGTTGGGTGTGTCCATCCCCGAGCACAAGTCATTGTTTGGGTGTGATTTAAACCTTTGAATAAATCATTTTTTCCTTCTTTATTTGGTCCCTTAGTTTATTTTTGCACTATCTCATATGATTAAGCTTCTTGATGTTTCTTCACTACCTCGAGCTTCATACTTAAAGGAAATACCATGTCATATGCAAGTCTATCACACGTTTTAAACTAATGCTTTAACATTTTATGTGTTCTATGATGGTTTCTTGATTTGTAGGTTTTATATAGGGCATACAGAGAGGCCATGATGGTATTAGTGACATATTTAAATCTTTGAAAAAATATTCCTACCTTTGGAAAATGCCTTGTGTAAATTTACGGTTTTCATTGATGCATTTTGAAAATATAAATCCAACGCCAACGCTCGATGAAGGGAGTATGCATTAAATATTTAAAAATGTATGCATTAATTATTTACATCATTACACATTTTAAATCCATATCACGTTAAAATAAAAATACTTATGTGCCTTCGATGACCGACAAAAAGGAGGACACATGTAGCATATTTACTTGAGCATTAAATCAAACTTACATCCTTGAACATTTAACAATCTCAACAATTTGTGTTAGAAATGTAAGATGCATGCAAATCTACGAAACATGAAAGAAGGCATATGTAACTCTATTACTATGTATCTGAGACTAATCATCCCATGTAACTTTTCAAATTGCATTATCACATCTATCATGAAAATATAAAATGCATCCTCACCTTCATCCCAACCAAATCTATACACATGGAAGGCTCACATTTAAAGTTGAATTATAGATCGAAGGATGCAAATGTATGAGACACAAAGGGTTTCCATAATTAATGAACTATGTGAAGGATTTATATGTTTGAAAATCCATCTAAGTCCCACAACCTAACATTTGAAATTCAAAGCATTTTTTTGAACCCTAAGAAGAGAAAAGAACCCTAAAACCCGAGAACAAGATGTGTTAAAGTATTCTAGAGGTGAATTGGTGTTTTTACAATTGTGTTTGATATAAATTTATAATTTTAGTGGCACATGCACAAGTAAGTATTACATCCCGATATACCTTCATTCTCATAGTGTTAAGGGTTTGTGTGGATTGTGAATCAAACTTGAGATATCATATTATTGTTTCTACTTCATTATTCATCAAGGGGTTGTGTTTTTTATCCTTTATCACCATGAATATCAAATTGACTAGAACCCATGTCACATCTAACATCTCAAGTGACCTAGATGATGTAATTGATACAAACCTAGTAATGCCAACCTTGCTGAATTTCTCTAAAGACTTCATGCACCTGATAGGAGTGAACTTATGGCCTCCATTGATGTAAGTGGTATTACTTTGGATTTAATTTCCCTCTCTCCATTAAATACCCATAATTAGCAGGGTATGTGTTGAGAACTATAACCTTGAGACTAAGGAGGTGTTAGATGGTTGCGGTGTAAAGGTTTTATCATTGACACTAGAAACACGTGATGAGATGCTAGGAATTCCTAAGAGAAATAAGGTAGTGGACATAACAATCAAATCATCCTAGAAATTTTGGGATGCCCACATTAATATAGTTTCTAAGATCATGAATAATCAATGGTTATGGAATCTCGAGGATCTTACATAAGAATCCCCATAAATTGGAATGTCATACTTTATTAAAGAGGTTGAAGACATTATTACCTATTAAGAAGGATTGCAAGCCTTGACTCTGCCTACTACTTCCATGAATGGATGTTTAGATATATTCAAATCATTCTCATCTTTAAGGAAAACATTTCTTTGGGTGAATTGATCAGTAACTCTATTGATGACCAACTCAATCAAGATGAATGTGCAGATTCATTAGGGATCAAAGTAAAAGAGTGATTTTTATGACTTTTACGTTGTATACAATGTCTAATTCTATAAATCCTTCCTCGGTATCCCAAGGGTAAGGGAATTCTCATATTATAGGGTTTATGATGTGTACCCTCGCTACATTTGGAGAACCAGGGGCTGATTTTAGAAGGGCTCAAGCTTCCTTTTTTACACCCATAATCTTCTTTTCAAACTAGATTAGGAGTAATACAAAATGTCATCTAAAGAAAGGAAATTTATTAATGAATTTTGGTGCTACTTTATATAGTTCAGGTTGTTCACTTACATAGGGTTGAGTGGCTTACAAGGCACTCTATTCATTCTCCCAAGGTAGCTAGATGATAAATGGACATTAATTCAATTATCAAGGTAACTTTCTCAAGTTCATAAACTTATTGCTAGTAAACATAAAACAAACATCAAATTCCCAATCACTATTGGGATATATATGCCCAACCATTGTCAAAGAAATACTCCTTGATGCTGAAATGAATATGATGGTCATGCAAAAGTTTCAAGCAAGACCAAACTATGACATTAAATGGATAATGCACATTGTCCTAGGTAACTCATATGAACATGAACCTCATTATGAGTATTACTAGGATGAACTCACGAGATGGGGAGGAATTGAAACTCGGGATTTTTCTCGTATGAATTTTCCAAAATCATAGATTTCAAGGTTAAATTTTTTCCTAAGGGACTTGTGGATGACAAGAAAATTGTTATCGATACTATGTTGAGAAAAACTTGGTAACACAACCAATGTCACCCATTTATCGTAGATAAAATTAATCCAACTACTTTACATGAAAGAGATACCAATTTAATAAGGAGGACTATCACTTGGCTCATGCAGAAGGGCATAGATCTATCACTTCAAAATACTATAGTGTTGAAAGAATATAGAGCTTATGGAATTATTATGGATGATATCCCTCCTTTAAAGGAAGCAGTGGTTATCATGGATCCACTAAAAGGTAAGGCACCATAGGTCTTAGCTAAGAGACCTAATTTTGGAATATTTGATGACTGGAGTGTAACAAGAAGGTAAAAAAATTACCTTAGTATCTCACTTAACACAAAAAAACATTGAGATACTTATGAAGACAATGAAAGATGTACCCATAACTCAAGAAAATCCACTTAAGGCTATACCTCCTTAGGCATCAAATTCTAGGACATCTACCACATAAAATATAGGGTCATGAAATTTCATCCTCTTCAATTCCTCAAGGGCCTCCAAGAAAAAGAAAAAGGATGAGAGGATTAGTATCACGTAAAAAGTTAGGACTTGGTTCAATATTGGGCCTAGTACTTGAATAAGAATATGAGGAGCCTAAACTTAAACACTTTTTGAGGGGGAAAATAAATAAATTTGAATCTTTTACAAATGAAGAAATTACAAGTGAAACTATCTTTGGAGATGTTGCAATTCTTGAAGTGTGTGATAAGGATGCTAAAGGGCCTAAAATAGTGGTTTTAACTCCACCCTTATAAGAGCAAGAGTTTCCAATTGCACCAACTAACCAAGAAAAATGACTCGGGAAGATGAAGTGGTAAATATTAAGGAACAAAATTTATCTCACCTTCATTTTTTTATCTATTGTAAGGCCTAGGAAAAGAGGTGGGACCTTATCTTCATCTACAGAAATAAAAAAACAAGTACTCCGAAAATTCCAAGTGGTGAGAAGGGTGATGATCCTTCATTGTCTCAACAACCTCGCATCTATAGTAGTTCTAATGGAGACTTCTTCTATAGAGGAAATTTTATCAAAATAGAATCAACCTAAATTGGAGATAGCCCCAAAAATTAGGAAGAAAAAACAACTCAAAGTGACCCTCTTCTAAAGGAATTAAAGGATGTTAAAAGATTAATAACAACTTATGAAGTTGTGGGAAAAGAAGAGTAAATTTTCCAAAAGAAGGATGAACACTAGGAAGATCCAATTCAAGAAGTGGCTCCACCCAAGGATCCTAAGGCTGATATTGAAGAGACAAAGCCAATTGATGCAAATGTTGCACAACCAGCAGACCTTAAGAAAGTAAAAGAGAGTATAGAAACTTCACAAGTGAAAACTCTTGCTCTTGATGCCTCTCCCTTTGTTTCATATGAAATTTTGATTTCCCAAAACATTTCACAACAACATCCATAAACACGGAAAGAGGTGAAAGATCCAAACTACGGGATGGTTGGGAGCAACCCTTCCAAAAATAGAAAATGTATAAATACAGCTAGAGGCTATCACCTTGAAAATAGTGTCTCTCGAAGACAACCAAGGAACCTTTAAAATACCGTACTTTATCAAAAACCATTGTAGGATTTCAGGGAGAAAGGTTTATCGAGGAGTAAAATCCCAAGGGTGATATTTTAAGGAGTGAGTGTTATCCATTTTCACCCCCAGGGTGAAAATGGACAAGAGACCTTCAATTGAGAAATTTCCAGCCACTAAGTGCATTCACCCGAGATTGCAGGAAATTTCATGGTTCATGAGCTTATGGTATTCATTCGAGAGAAATTTCATTCCTCTGGAGGTGTTGGAGCCATAAGAGGATTTTTTCCTCTTCGGGTTTTGAACCTTGATAGCTTTCGAGTTTAAAAGATGAAGGGAAGCCGCGGTAGGCCCCACAAGTGACCAAGACAGAAAAAATGGGCAAAGGATAAAAAAATGGCTTCCAAGAAACACAATATCACTTTCATGACCTCCAAATCTAAAATCCACGAAAAGAAAAGATCTCGGAAGATAGGGTGTTTTGAGGTCAAATGTGGTCAAATTTTGTTTAAGGTCCCAACTAGCTCGGTTGAGTTAGTGGGTGAATCAAAAAGAGCTCTTAAAATTTGGGATCCATGCATTGGATGAATCTCATCGATTAGCTCACCAAGCTACTTGGAAAGCTAGTCTAGTTAAAGGTGAAAAGGTGGCAAGGGAGCTCGAGTTAGGGTCCCAAGTTGGTTCAAAGTGATGGTGATAGGAAAGGAAGGGCTGAGATATTTTGGAGCTCGTGGGAGAAATGAGCTAAGGAATCAAGAATAACTCACCATGGAGCTTGGCATGCAAGATGAATGGTTGTGGAATGGGTCAAGGAGCTCACCATCGGAAATTCAAGCTCAATGGTATGTAGGGAGATAACATGCAAATGTTTTTACGGAGAGCTCGATGTAAGCTAATGGGAGATATAAGGGGAAAAGCTCGCAAACCGACCTCGGAAAGGTGAGGTTACCAGTGAGTGTGATAAGGTGTGGATGAAATGGTGATTTATGTCATGGGAGCCCAATGTGAGTAGTGATCCAGCCAAGAATGTGAGCCAAGGGATGTAAAGGCCAAGCTAGAAGAGCTCAACATGGAGTCGAGATAAGGGGAAATTAGTTGGTAAATAGGAGACAGATCAGCTCATGAGCTCAAATAAATGTATGGAAAACTAGTCAAAAGAGGGCCGAATCGACCAAATGGGGCATGAAGTTGAGAGATCATCATGGTGTGGGGGTGGTTAACCCACCAAGCCAAGGTTAAGTCCATAGAGAAACTCGAGCCGACATGGAAGGAAAATTTGAAGGAAAAAACAACACAGGTATGAGCCGAGTCGTGGCATTGAGATCACAGTCTAACATTGCATAGGGACAAATAGGTCGAGTTCATCGTGATCTCGGCATCAAATTGATTCATCCGTAAGGGAGTTGCATTGAACGTGGAGTTAAAGTATTGTAAATGAGCTCCTCGAAAGTGAGTAAAAGAAAAGGAGTTGAATGTAATGAAGGAGGTGATTCCTTAGAGTGAATTGTGGTGATTGAAAGAGCTCTTGCTTCATGAGTTACGTGGAGGTGTTTCAATGCAAGAAAATCTAGGTGAGAACACCACAATGAATGACCCAATGAAGTTGTTTAAACAATGCAATAGGAGAGTTGGAGATGGAAGTATTTTGTTAAGAAAGGAATTTGCTAAGTAAAAGAAAATATATTTTGATGAATCAAATAAAAGTGGATTCACCATGAAATGAATGAGTGAGCCACTCAGCAAGTAGTGTGGTGAACACGGGTGTAAAGACTTCCAAAGCAAGGTCGTAAGATTAACTAGAGCAATGTGAATCACTGAAAAGAGGGAGAGCTAATGAGTTAATATGGGGCGGTGTTCATGGGGGTGATGACTTAGAAAGTAAGGTCCCCTAAATATTTGAGCTAAAGTCATTATAAACATTGATAGAAGTGGAACAAGCCATTTCAATGCAATGCGGTGAATAACATGGGGAAGACATGTAAAATGGGCCTTATGCGAAGTAGAAGTAAAGTGGTTATCCACAATGAAAGAGGGAAAGGTTTTTGTGTTGATTGGTGAATGAAAAGTTAGAGACTTGTGTTAAGGGGTGAAGAAAATCAAAGCAAATGGAAATCACCACAATGAAGGGTAGTTCGAGCCAATGGAGTTAAGCCGTAAAAATGAAGCCAAGTCTTTTGCATGGGTGTCGAGTTAAGGAAAGTAAAATAAAATGTGTTTGACGTAATCCAAGCACAATTAATTCAAAATTTCAATGAATGGAGATCCTTTGTGAGCCAAAAACTGAGCTGAAAGCAAGCTAAATGGTGAGTTGGCTCACCACCCAAGGTAGTAAACCATCTTCTAAACCCCGCAGTGAAAACCAATGAAAAGAGAGATTCATGCGGTGAATATAAAATAATTTACTTACCTAAAAATAAGAAAATTAAAGAATTTGGAGATGACTGATGGTAAAGGCAATGAATGGGGGTAAATTTCACGTAGGTAAGGAAAAGTAGCAAGAATGGCCTCTAGTTTTCCCAGAATCGCAAAACTTCAAACGGTCATAACTTTCACTGGAGCTCTGCTTTCACACAATCTTGGACTTTACTAAAGGTCACGAGTCCTATACACACTAGAATATTAATATTTAATATTTTTTATTAAAAGTAAGTTAAAAATTAAGTTTCTAATACTGCACTTCCATGCACAATAACAACTATCTACCACCATTAATGAGGCATGAAGGTCAATATCTTCATCTGCAATAAAAGCACATAAGATATGGGCCTCAGTAGGTCACCCATGTTTCCTTCACATCAGTAATTTAGTTTTAAGTCTAAAGAAAGGCATGCATTTGGGTCATTCACATTCTCTCTCTCCTTACTAAATTGTTATAAATTGTAAGGGGGTGCATCATTAAAGGTTGGTCATTTTCCCTCCCCATGCTCCCCTCTTCTCCACAACTGGGTTGTTGTGAATTTGGAGCTTCAAGTATTTCTCCTAAAATTTGTAAAGGCATCTTACCTCTCCCCACAAACAATGTATTGTGCATGATAAATGAAGTAATAAAGTGGTGTTTTGTGATTCATCTGTCAATCCTTTGCATCGTTTGGGTTACTTTTATTACCTCTCATTATGCTTACAAGATTTGTGCATTTTATTTGTTTCATTGCATGATTTGGGTGTTTTGTGCTTATTTAGGAATGGTGGATGTATGTGTTTTGGTATGTGGTGCATGACCACCCTCTCCAAGTCCATTCCTTCAATGTTTGCAGAGACTGGGAAAGTGTTTGACACTACTTTTCTTTATGTGTCGTCACTTCTAGAGTAGGTTCCATTTCATGCACTCTCTCTCTCCTTATATCCTTGGAAGCATTAGGATAGGTTTAGATGGGTATTTTCTTGCATTAGGAGTAGTTGTGGTATGTAGTATTAGGGATAGGAGCTAGCCTTCCCCGAGATTTATCTTATTCGTAAGGCCCCACACTTCAAGATAACTCCATGTCAAAAATTTACACCGAATGCCCCCATTCTCATGTTGGACATTCAAGGGGTGTGGTAATTTTTCCATAATAGTGAGGATACCCATGATGATTATCAGATCACACAAATACCCTCAAGGAAACTTACCACCAAGGGTTTAAAGCATGAAGTCTCGGCCCATGGGAGGTCTCTTTCAAAATATTGACAAAGATAAATAGACAAAGAAGAAATTTAAGGAAAAAAATACAACCCATGTTGGAAGATAAGAGATTATTGTAGCTATAAACCCTGATGTGTTTTTGACTGTAGATGATTCAAAGTATAGGTTGAATTCAAACAAAAAGAGGGAAGAAAATATGATTAGAAAATGTAACAAGGCCCTATAGAACATTGTGGAAAGATACAAATAGGTGTCCACTAGATGGAAGCTACTAATTAAAAAATAGGTAAATTCCATGATGACATTGAGTACTAGGATGGATTAATGCTTAATCTTGAGACTATAACTATCATATATGATCAATTTTTGAAGAAGTCCTTGTGCCTCTAGATTGTAGGGGCATATAGTATGAATATGAAAAAGACATCAAGATGAGAATAACTAATCTAAGTGGAAGCATAAGAAAAATCCATGACATGAAGGATAAGGATGGAAAATACATTGATGAATTTGATTCCAGAGTTGAAAATATGCTCCTAATTCAGCATAAAAATACCCTAGGAGCTGCAAATGCTAGCAAGCTGATAGAAATTATTTAGTAACATGTTGGGGTGAGCTAGATTCTTCCTCAAATTTTATTTATGATTCTTTTTAAAAATTCATTCATTTGGAAGGAATCATAAACAAGTTGGACAAAAGGGAAAAGAATAGGAAGGTTATTTCTACTAAATTTGAAAATGTTCTATCTAAGAAAGAGATCATGTTTCTTTATCATATTGGGCTAGATTAGAATCCCATGTGGGGGATGTTTAGAGAATTAGATGTATATCTTTAAAATTTTGAAAAAAGGAGAATGAGCTAATCAACCTTGATTCTTCTTAGTTTCCCCTTGTATTCATTCTCATCCTCCACTTTTCACTCTTTATTCTTCCCATTTTTGTGTTTATTCAAGAAGAGATAAGTATTAAAGTGATGCATGCAAACAAGAAATACAACATAAGAACATAAACTTCATGGGATGTACTCATTTCATATATATGAAAGTAAGTGGGGATTCTATAGGAGGGAATATCTTGCAAAATATAATAAAAATATACAAAGGTAATTGTGATTAATACATCACTTATCAATATTTATGCATTCCCACAGGAAAATGGGAAGGGGAAAAAGAAACCAATTTTTCCAAAGTTCAAATTATTTATCATTGTCAAGAGCACTAAGGACATAGTGAACATCACCTGTAAACCCATGAGACATTCTTTTAACTATAAGTTCATATATGTTTTCCTAGGCCCCTCCATGATCTGAATCAGCTCATTTTTCTTCTCAAAGCTCCATCATTAAGATATAATTTTTTCCATATTGAACTGTAGATTTGGGTGCTAAAACTAATTGAGGTTCACCAATAGGTTTATTGGGAGTTATCTAAAATCTATTCTAAGTAGAATCCTAGAACTTTACATGTGATTATTTTTTTGATGATTTTGCAGAGAGATTATTCAAGGGAAGAAATTATTTTCTCCATTTTATCTAGTCATTAAACAACTAGGAAAATGACATTTTAGACTCACTTGAAAGTTTCATGGGTTCATCTTCGGGAGTTCATGCCCCATCACTTCAAAGGTGTAGAATTATTTTGAGATAGACAATGTTGTGTCCTCGATCACATGATGACAATGAATCCATAATTACTTCAGTTTTTTTGACGAACATGATCTTAGGGAAAAACATGTGGTAGAACATGACTTGAAAGGAAAAGAAAAAGGGATTGTCTTAATCATCTTTCTCATTAAATTCAATCACACTATGTTTGAGTAAGAGGTTCATATGATGGCTTAGTTTGATTAGGAATATAAAATAGCATCTTAATGAAATATTCATCTAGGCCCAAGAGGTGGAAAATAGTTTGCAAAGTTTTAGTGGAAAACTTATATTTTTAGTTCCCAATCCTGATGTTGCCATTTTTTAACATAGGGTCTAATAAATGAATTCACAAGGTTTCTATTTGCAATGCCAACTACAAGTTTGTAATTAATTAAGGAGACAATAAATTTAAATAGGAAGAAGCTCCTGAAGTGGCATGTGTGAGATGTTTTTCACATACAACTACAAGTTTTATCTAGATGTTTGGCACGAACCGAATAGGGAAGAATCAAGTCATTCATGTGAAATATGTTTTATCCATAGGAGGTCATATTGGATTATATTTCCATAATGTTGTTGTTTATTGAACATGCTCCCAAAAGGTGAAAATAAAATTAAATGATTACATTAGTAAAAAACTCTTTGGTATGTTCAAAAGGATAATTGCATAAAAAGACGGAATTTGCATGACTTTTGCATATGAGATAGTGATATGGTAAAAATGACAAAATAGTTTGTTTTCTCTAAAGAATATTCTTGTTCTCCATGGGCACAATCATTTGATAAAACTGTTTTATCCTGCTATATTAATATGGAATACCTTCAACTGATAATTCCTCTTCATCCATTTTGGTGGGCCCAAGATCCTTTTCCTTACTTTTCTGCTCATTTAAGTTAGTCTTTGGGAAATTCAGGTATATTCCCTTGGGAATTTTTTTATAAGAATGAAGGCTTGTCCTCATTCTAAGGGTTGGTTATTGATTTCTTTAACTCGGTTCTTATTTTCTAGAAAGTGTAGAGGTTCTAAGTTGGAGGATGTAATACTAAGGTGATTGCATTATAAATTCATTTGCAGAAATTGAGGGCATCCAGTTTATGTCCCCTTGTTTATACCAAAGTGAATAGAATAGTTTGTCTTATTTCAGTCATGACTTTTGAGATGTATGTTAAAGATCTGATCAATGAAGTGTGACTTATATTGTAACCTTTTGTTTATTACATATTTGATATACACAAGATTAATGTTATTGCATTATCTTGGTTACTAGATGAATATTGTGTTGCAGTGTTTACCTTGCAATATTTAGTTCTATTTTAAATTCCTTGCTGCAATATTACTCTAGAATGATCTTTGATAACCTTTAAGTGTATTTAAGGTGTATGGAAATAGAGGAAATGAATATTTTGTTGTAATTATTGCACAAGTGTTTTTATTAAGAGTTTTAAAGCTTGTATGGTAATTTTTACATGAATTGGGTATCAATGAATGTAAATCTCCCTTTGAAAGTTATTATTTCTTGATTTTTCTCTTCATTTTGAAAATGGAAGGTTTTCATGGTAGTCATTTTCACATTTCTCTTATGAATAAAAAATCACCCACTCCTTTTTACTAAATTATCCTACCATCCTACAACCGTAAACACATTAAACCTATATATCATAAATTTGATTCCCAAAAAATTACATAGTACTTGCATATCATTAATGAATTTTCTTTGATTTATGAAGACTAGAATTCTAGCATCATTAAATTCCATACCTTGAATATTTATGTAGATATGATGTATGTGAATCATATTTTATCTATCTTTAGTATCTTGTATTCGATACATCAAGTATGCGTCTTATTTGTGTGACAACTCCTTGAGTAGATATTGCATTCATGGCTATATTTGACTCGAATTAACCTACCAATAAATTGTAGAAGATAGAATTATAACATATCTCATCCATTCAAGCTACCCCTTGGGTTCTCTCACCATGATTCAAGAAGATCCAAAAGTATAAGGAGCTAGCCATTCCCTCTACATGTGCCTCCTAGTAATTTCAAAGGCTTGGTGATGAAATAATGTTAGACACATCTCTGGATTTAAATGAAATACTCCCTGATCTATCATTATTTGAGCCATTTGTTTCATAATTACTACCAAGTCCTTGGGGTGTAAAACTGGGAACTAAAACACTGTCACTTAACTCATTCTATAACTTGGTGAGTTGGATGTGATGGCTAGCTTACCAGAGTGATTTGGCTCATATATGGAACTCAATATGAGCTTTGTTCTAGCTCGTCTTTTAGCTTGATGAGTAACTTGTAATATGACATAATAATTATTTGATGAGAGGAATCAGTAATTTTGAGTTCTCAAACATCGGCAACACACGATTGCATACACTCAAAATGGGTTTGGTGGAAAGGATTTAGCGCTTCCAATAAAATGAATTTAGAGAGTATGCAAACCACCTGGAGCCCTGTATTACCCATTTTGTTTCTCACATGCATGGTTATCTTCCTTCATCTTACTTGACTTAAGTGCTTCTAGTTTTCCTTTTTATAGTTATTGAAAATAAAATCAATGATGAAACTACTTCAGAGTGAATTTTAATTAGTTGTAACACTAAAAATTAAAATTTCCCCTTCTACGTAAATAGAAGGAACATGTTTTTAAGTGCAAAATCGGTTCATGTTTAAATCCTTAGAGAATTAGATAGTTTAGATAACCATTTTGGATAACAAAGATCACCTTAATTTTGAGTCAAACTTGTTTTCTAGATTAAAACTACCTTTTTGGTTGCCTTGAAAAAGTTAATAAAACACTATTTCGATGATGCCTTAATCACCTCTCCGCACCCCAAAATGGGAATGTCAAGTTTTGAATGTGGTCCCCGTCTTGTAGAGTATTGTACTAAACCTTATAATGACTTCAAATTTTTGTTTGTGCATTTTTCATCACCCTTGTAGGAGCCCTATTGACCCTTTTTAGCAGCTTGGGGCAGCTACAAAGTTAAAAGTTTGGTTTGGTTTTGACTTGTCGTTTAGGACCTAGGAAGAGAAATCAATTTATCCTTTTCATACCTCTCGTATTTATCCATATAAATCACTATTAATCCTTAATTATGATAAAATTCACTTTGTAAAGTAGTACACGTAGGTCTTATAGGACTTCATTCATTGGGTGACAAGGTCAATCATGTTGTATTTATGATTATTAACTCTAGAAAGGTAGTTTTCATTCAAAGACGGTGTTCCAATTTTGATTTCCATAAACTCTAAGGTTTTCCATATATATAAGAGAGTGTATAGGATTTTTCACTTTTACATTTGACCATTGGAAATCAGTTTTGAACATAGTTTCATATCCCTCGGGCTAAGTTTAGGCATTTTCACAAACTTGTAACACAAGGTGAAAGACTATCATGGACCCTCACCCACCAAATAACTGACGAAAAACTTATAGATAATAATATATGACTATATGGAACTCCCTTTTGTGGGTTGTGATGATAAAATTGATTGTGGGAACAATGGTGCTTCTCTCTCTCTCTCTCGTTGTGAAATGAAATGAAATTTAATATTTAATTTTAAATTTCTTTGGTTGCGTGTTAAGTATTGTAATCATGTGAATGGAAAACTATGAATCATTAATTTTGATAGATTATAGGTAGATGCCATGCCAACATTTGTGTTGACCATGTGGTGGTTGCAGGTACTAGGACAAGGAGAAGTGAAGTGTTACTTGTGTCTTCATAATAACATGTTATCTTGAAAACAATGTAATTGTATAAAATATATCAACAATATTGTTATAAATAAAAATGTTATTTTTTTCTATGATGATTATGAAATTATTATCATATTGGAAAGTGTACTATTTTCATACTTAGTCATACTTTTGTATGTTCGGTTAAGTAAATATAGTTCAGGTTAAGTAAATGTATAGTGATTGTATCATGTATGCATATGGAAAACAATGTAAGATAATCTTATATATATATATATATATATATATATATATATATATATATATATATATATATATATGTATATATATATATATATATATATATATATGTATATATATATATATATATATATATATATATATATATATATATATATATATATATATGTATATACATATATGTATACATATATGTATATATATATATATATATATACATATATATACATATATATATACATATATATACATATATATATATATATATATATATATATCTATATATATATATATATATATATATCTATATATATATATATATATATATATATATATATATATATATATATATCTAAATCATTATAGGAGGATGAATTTTGAAATCTTGTTATTTAAAAATTTTATTATATATATATATATTTTGGATGTTTCTTATAGGAGGATGCATTTTGAAATCAATAAATTGAGGGTAATAATTGAAAATGGCATATTTTACCTTTTCTAATGATGTGTTGACCTAGGAAATATTTAGTCTTCAAGAAAAATAACTAGTATTTGTGTGTTTCCATGTTGGGTGGAAAATGACAACAACCTTATCGTATGAAAAAAATTAACCATTGTAATATGGAATAGTCCCCTTGAGCTTACCCATGTACCCTTGTTTCCATAGTGGGATTGAACACCTTATTCAAATTTTAACCATGTCTTTTCCCATTTCTATATTGAGACTAAGTTCTACCATATGCCAAAAATGAGTCTTACTTATGTTTCGTTGTCTATATCATAGAAGGTGAACATTGCAGCTTGCCCATTCTTCACTTGCTACTCTTGGGAATGTCCACTTTCCCCTCATGGACATATTGTCTTTGTCGGTAAGAAACTAAAATATTTTCTACTGGTGCCAAGTTCACATTGTGAAGAAACCATGTTGCGGCATTTCTAGGTCTTAGGGATAGAGGTTTTATCTTGGCTAGTAATGATGGAATATCTTGGATTTTATGAAGATTTTATGGGCTAAAGATGGTTATAAACTATAGTATTGACTTGTTGTAAGGCCTAGATTCCTTTGGGTAAATGGAAATAAATTAAGCCTAGAACCAATTAAGAAGTTTAATTGTCCGAAACCCGTAATTTAACTCATAGCTCATCGTTATTGAATTCTTAAGATGATGGATTAAGAGTAAAGTGAAATTTGAGATTTATCCCTTTAACTAAATGAAAACCCTCCCAAAATTAACATGATTGAAATGAATTGTTCCTTTGTATGTTGTCTTGTGTTTTTGCAAAGGAAAATTTTGCTAGAAAGGAGGACAACCGTACCATAGTGTCAAAAAATTTGAAATTCATACCTTCCCAAGACACCCCTAGGTTAGCCCATCCCCAGATACTTATCCTATCCTATCAGTAAAATGATCCCCATGTGGTTTTCATCAAGACCCATAGGTGATTTAGGAAAGTAAAATAAGTCCCCTAGGTGATTTAGGATCTTCTGGAACATTCAAGCATTCAAGCAATTTTGGGAAGGGCTACCATCAACCTTCCTAAGATTAGTGCATCATCCCGAAGTGGATCAAGAGGCCAAAACTCATCATAGAGGAGTATTCAATAGTTTTAAAAAATTGAACTGATTTTGGAAGATTTAGGGAAGTTTCAAAGGTTTTGGAGCTGATTCGTTAGAAGTGGGTTTTTGGGCCTGAAAGAGCCTGCATCACGAAAGAGGACTTGAGCTTCAAAGAAAGATTCTGGGATCTCCATAGTGATTTTAAATCCAAAAAAATTACCTATGGAAATAATTTTCAATTCTCTACATGGTGGAAAAGATAGAACTTCTTGAAACTTCATACATTGTTTTAGGCAACTCCTTCTTCGGCACACAACAAGTAATCTCGAGAAAAAAGGAGAAATTTTAAGGTGTTTAAGTCAAATGGAATATTTTTTCCATCACCATTTGATGTATATGGTTTTTTTTAGGTGGAATCATATAAAATTTTACCCACAAATCCATCCGGAGCTCGAGATATCGTCTTCGCAAGTTAGCTCCCAAGGTACGCTTTCAACACTTAGTCAATTTCATGATGGGACAAGCGGCAGCCTGTGGTGAAGGTAAAATTTCATGTCCCATTTGAAAATTTTAAGAGGGTCATGAGGTGCAAAAATTGTTCCCCACCCCTTTTTAGCCTCTCTGGACACCCATATGACCCCAAGAACTCAAGTTTAGCTCCAAACTAACTTCTTAAGCCCCCCTTTCATTACGCACATGAATGAAACTTGTCAACATTAGGTTTAGGTGAATTTTTGTGAACCTATTCTCCTTAAAAAAGGTACAATGGGGACAAAAAAAAATTCCCCACCCCTCTTCAAGGTTTCAAAGCTATATAATAGGGAGATAGCCATTTTTTCTACTCAAACCCTCACATGCTCCATTTGCTACCGAAACTATGGAAAATAATTTCCAAATTTCTTCACCATTTCTTATCATTATCCTTCATTTAAACACTTCCCTTGGATATCACCACCATTTTTTTGAAATAAAAACTAGTAAAATCCATGCTCAAATCTCCATTTTTTTCGAATGAAGTGGTGCACGTGAGAACAAAAAATGCAATATCTTGAAATCTAGGGCACAGATTAAGTGAAATTGTTTGCTTGCTTCATAATTTTTAGAGGCCATAAATACCCATGTGATGGATTTCACATGCAAGGAAATTATTTTTGTAGTGAAGAAACTCTCACCAAACCCTCGAAGTTCACAAAGGAGAAATTGTTCATATCTCATAAACTAGTGCACGAATCAATATGCTATTTTTGTGATCTTTTAGTTTTTCAAAGGCCACGAAGATCCAAGTGAAATATTTCATAGACACACCCAAAATTATTTATATTGAAGAAAACCTAGTTTCCCATGGAAAAAAATTATAATTTTTAAAAATCCCAATCCAAACCACCGTTTGAGCTGAAAATATGGAAGAGAACTATTGGGTAAAAACCCATATCGAAAATCTTCATTTCGTCATGAACCGAGTACTAGAGACCAACTTACTAAAATAATTAATCCTTCCTATAAGGGTGGCTACTATTTTGAATAAGTCATCATTAGAAGAAGTTACGACGAAGATGGTGTATACTAAGGAGGAAAGTGAGGCCAGATTGATCAGTCGGTTCGAAAAAAGTGAAATTCATCACTTACTAAAAATAGTAAGTCTCCCATATGGGTTCCTTCCATTTTTAGTAAGTCACCTCAAAAGAGAAATTTAGGAGAAGACAACGTACACAAGAGGAGTAATACAGGTAAAAATCATCGGTGTGGTCATCTCGGCCAAAAATCATCACTTACTAAAAATAGTAAGTTGTCTTGTAGGCACTTGCTATAAATAGTAAGTTTTTTCAGAAAGAAAAATTCATAAAGGGAACATATAGAGAGATAAACATTCAAGTTGGCAAGATCGGTTGGGGTCCGAAAAGCAAATTCGACACTTGCTATGAATAGTAAGTGTTTGTTCGAATATGAAAAATGTTCTCAAATCCATGAAGTTTAATTTTTCAAATGTCGGACCCAGTTCATTCAGTGTGAGGGATAACAATGTCACTCACAGGGACTCTAAAAATTTTGTGGATCAAATGTTTTGTGACCCTAGAGAGAGCCAGTGGAGGATGAAATTTTCACAAAAAGGTTGACTCCAAAGTTTTTTCATTTGTGTCCTTTGGATGAATGAATTTTCATGACTCTAATGTCTAGTGGGAATTGTTTCAATTTGAAATCCAGGTGTGTACTCAAAATATCACAAGAATGGTGGTGCTTCATGCCATGTAATGACATTCTTCACTATCATTAATAGTGTGCTCATCAATGTTCATGGCTTACTTTCTCGGGGTATGCGGGAGGTCTTAACAGTGTCCTTTGACACTCATTCTAACGTATAGATTGTTTCAAGGTTGTGTGAATAGGAGTGTGTAATCGTCATCACCAAAAATTTCAAGTCATACTCCATTGGAACTTCCAAATCAACATGAAAGTGTTGTTAAAGGTCATTTTAGGGTTCGGTTTCCATTATCCACTTCTTTGAAGTGGACCTCCATGAGTAACACTGCAGCCATTGAGGTGATCATATGAATGGTGTTCCTAAACACTTGAGCTTAAAGTATATGTGGACCATTTGAATGAGTTTTCTAAGGATGTAAGGAGTTCGGGAATTAATAGTTCATCTTATTAGAGCATCCCATTAGATCAAGTGAGCAAGATCAGCTTGTTCTTCATCATCGCATGATTCTTTCTCCTTATTATTTCTCTCTCTTTCTCTTCTCTCACCCCTAAATTTCTCTCTCTTCAATGTTCTAATTTTATGTTGGGGTTACACTTTTTCATATGTCTCTAATGTAATAAAATATTACCTAAGGTTTCTAATGTAATAAGTCACCTTTATGTTATAAAAAGGGACTTCATGTTTTCCTAGGAAGATGAAAAGTTTTAAGTTATTTTGAGACATATGAAGATTCATTGGGGGCATGTGAAAAGCCACCTCTCTTCCTATAAAATGTAAAGGCCTCTCATTTTCAAGGGCTTCTTTAGCTGGTTTCATATTTGTTAATTCATGAGAGAGCATTTTCCTACTTGTGGAAGAATAAAGAGTTAGCCATTTTTCTCTATTTTCCCCCTCACTATTTTCCCTCCATTCTCATACTATGTACAACTTTAATTGAAATTATAATTAAGGAAGAAGTTTCTATTTTCCAAGGCATATGAATGTGTGAATATTTGTATGCATGGTTTCCTCTAGCTAGTAACATGGAATTGTTTTTTGTTTATTCTCATAAATTATTGTGTTGAAATTTATAACTAGTGTTTGCAAGAATCGACTTTCTACCCACAACATTAGTTCTCCTATTTTTTATTCTCTCTCTTTCCCGCTCTCCGAGACAAATTCTTCTCTAGAAAGCAATTGCTAGCTTTTCTGAGGTCGGTGGAGTTCCCATGTTGGCTCCCAGGTTGAAAGGCCACCAGAAAAACTCATTTCATCATGCATGTAAACATGGAACTACACCGTAGAAGTAGAGGGAATTATATTCCCAAAGCATTGGCAAGAAACCCATATATTTTTCCATCCAACAAATTTTATCGCCAATAGTTTTTAGCACCCACCATGGGGTAGATTTAGAAGCATTTGCACCCAAAATACAATCACAAGGTCTAAAAAACCAAAAACATATATCCGAAAAATAAAAATAAAAACTAAAACCGAAAAAAACAAAAAAAAGAGTTCATGGAAATCCATTGCTGAAAGATACACTGTTGATTTCTGCACGTGACCTTTCACATTCCACGCTTCCTTTCATATTCCCATTGCAAAATTTTCTCAGAGCTAACTGAAGGAAGATATACTGAGTTGAGTAGGTCGAGAGGTGTTGTTGATTCCAATTTCAAGGCTTTGTAAAATCAACAAGAATGAATCAGAGATAACCCTTACTATTTTTATCATGCATCTTCCTCATCTGGGTCTTCAAGTGGTTCACCTAGTAATCCCATTCAAACTCCCATTGATACTCCCCCTACAGATTCTCCCACATTTTAACCACCATTGAGCATTGAGTTCCCAAATGAAGAAGAACGAGAACCAAGAAGGATATGAGGAAGAATTTATAGAAACAAGATCCGAAGTGGAAATAGAAACAACAATGGAAGACGAAGAAGAAATACCTCAACCCATTGTTCCATGGGGAAGAAATAAAGGCCCACTTGATATTGAACCCCCTCTTCATGATCTATAAATAGGTTCCCACAAGAACTTCCCAAATTTTAAAGGTGACAACACACAAATTCCTGAAGAACACATCACCACCTTCACCACATCATGTGGGATTCTTAGAGTCAAACATGAAGACGTTTCTATAAGATTGTTCATGAAATCTCTCCAAGAAAAAGTAGCCAAATGGTTCTACCTCCTACCTTCCCAATCCATCACTTGTTAGAATGACATCAAGACCCACTTCAAGTAAAGATTCAAATCAATCGAATATTGTTAGGACCTCTTGGTGCAATTGGCACAAATAAGAAAAGGATCAAATGAAACTATGAGATACTTCATGGCTTGTTTCAACCGGTTGCTCCACAGGATACCAAGAGGATTCACCATATGAAAATAATGTCAAAATATTATTCATTAATGCTCAATCACCAGAGGTA
The DNA here is from genome assembly GCA_018340775.1 of Taxus wallichiana var. yunnanensis. Lineage (NCBI taxonomy): Eukaryota > Viridiplantae > Streptophyta > Pinopsida > Cupressales > Taxaceae > Taxus > Taxus wallichiana. Next base: position 422,653,013 of record CM031237.1, read on the forward strand.
GGATTCTTCCTATGAAGGTTTCAACCAAGGAATCTAACAGAAGTACAAAGAATGGTTGTTGAACTTGATGATGATCTCATCCTATCTGGAAAGATCAAGAATCCCTTAAAGGGTAAGGCCCAGTATCCTAGAGATGAGAGAACCAATCCTTTTTGCAAAAAAATGGCAAATGAAATGTCTTCACTAAAGAGGAAATTTTTGAATGAGTGTCTTCTCAAAAAAACAACAGAAATCAAATTACAAGAATGCCTCAAAGGCTTGTGATGTTACAAGACCCTTTACTTTTGAAACTCAAATTTTGAGCGATTTTGAAATTTTTATTTCTCTTAAAATATCATCTGGTTTTTCCAAAACTTGGACATCTTGTTTATAACATATAAGGTTAAAAACCCATTAAATCTGATAGAAATATAAAATGTAAATGTAAATTTATGATTAGTTCTTCACGGGGTTTTTCACCGGGATTTTCATCAAACAATTAGTATGCATCCTTTGAATTTAAGAAGTGGAAATCTTCTCTGAATAAATGAATCAATTAATAATTCAATATAATGTATGTCTTTGATTCTTTTCTAGCTTCCTGTATAAGGTTTTATAAATCACAATTCCTTTGTTATTCAAAATTTCACTTATCGAGTTTATTGTATCGGCCTCACGAATCCCGAAAATTATGTTATTAACAACTCTTTTCACACTTGACCAAACACCTTGAAAATTTATAGATCTCTTCTACATGTCAGGGAAGAGATTATTTCCAAGTTTCATCGAATTCCATTGATCCATTTGAGAGAAAACCGATGCCCTAGCTCGATCCTGTGAGGAAAGAAATGGGTATAAAAACTCTCATATTACGTTTTAAGAGATGAATTAAATTTCATTGCCTTTGTAATATTCCTCTCCATCATTTCAACGTGACAAAGAATAATTTGAGACAAATTATGTCCTCTATCTGATTTTGATCACGATGCCTTATCAAACACTTGCATACACAAATCCTTAGAAACATGCAAATCTAACCTCATTAGTTAATAGAATCATTAAATTCATATTATGGATCTGTAAATGCATGCAAGGAGGAAAGATTTAGATCATTAATCTTCATGGAATTCAGATTGATTACATTTTATGATAAACCCACAACATTACAACATAGTTCTACATACAATTCTTTCATACTTGGTCACTATTCTATTCCTCCATGCCAAAAATCCATCTTCTTGTATTTTTCCTAATTTTCTTCGACCTCATACTCCTCGTTCCTCTTTATTAGACTGGAAATTTTTATCTCTTTCCTTATTTTTTCCAATTTCCATGTTTTGTGAGATATTCCTTCACATATGCTTGAGAATAGGAACTAATTTCCAATTTTGACCTCTTAACAACTTATACTAAAAGCCCGACCATAGAAGATCTCGACCTCCTACTACGTAGATAAGATAACTCATATCCACTCAACTCACCTTTCACTTTTACATGAGGGTTTATTACATAACAAGGTAGACATTAAAATTTCAACCTCACGAGATGGAGGGAAAGCATGAATCTCCTAATACATGGTTTAGTGCCTCAATAAGGCTTATTAAAATTGATCCATGACCTTTAAGCATCATGAAGCTTCTCCTACATCAAAATCCCCTAGTGGGAAACTTTGAACTCCCCGCTCAAATTCACTCTTAACTCTTCTTCCTTCTTGCCTTCTAATTTTTTTCTTGCAATCTTTCTTTCTTCTCTTTTAATTTCTTTGTATTTATTCTTTATCATCTTCTTGAGTTAATCGCTTTGCCTTCATGTTCTTCATTTTTAATCCTTCATGATTTTTCACTCCCGAGATGACAATGTTTATCTTTATCTTCTTGTTTTAGATTTATTGAAGGAATATTTTCTCTATGGATTGTATCTCCTTATCCAACAATCATGCACATTCACCAGTAATGAAAAATTAGAAATAAAAGTGTGAGGCATAATATCCTCTTTGATGTTTTCCTTCGTCTACATAGTTCCATCATGTTCCTTAATCTGACATTTCCACTCATTTTCCATGGCTGCATCATGTCATTTATATTCTTTCTTTTTCCAAGACCTTCATGGTCTAAGTTTCCTTCATAGGATTCTTTCTTATCTTCATGAATCTCTGCAATAGGGCATACTATTTGTTCCCATAGCTCAAGTGACTTCCTATTTTCTTGTTTCAGATTTTTATAAAGTATCTCTTTATCTTCCTTCTTTTCTTTCTACTAAAAATCTTCATTTAGAGTGTCCCTATCATAAATTTTCTCTTCTTTTGATGCATCCTATAATCTGCCACGAATAACCAAGGTACACGGGTACATCACTAAGCTTGAGCTAAGTTCTCACCCGAAGTGCATAAATGTACCAAACCCCTCTTTAGAGTTTCTTGTGTAGGATGTTAACATGTTAAAGATAGAGCATATTCAAAACCATAATAAGCACAAACATTCCACAGAGCATAACCATTCAATAGTCTAAAACCAGATCTAGATCTTTAAGGAATCATGATTTAAACAATAACTATGACAAGATTGATCATACAAGAAACAATTACGGCCATGTTAACTCCATTATATTTAACACTATAAAACATATAAGCTTCTTACATTACAAAATATTACCATAAGCTATGCACGCATCAAATCCAATGAACATAACTCTACAATCATTATGTGTCTCTTTGTGTGTCTTTAACTACACAGACTAATACATACTTATAGGGGTGGGGACTTTCCCTTCACCACTTACGCACTTCCCAAAATAGGTCACATGCTAAAAATAGCCATGTAACTTTACAATAATATGCACACATGCAAGTGTGCTAATAATAGATCTCCTACAGTCAACTGGCAGTAGTAATTCTATTATTATCCTGAACTCATGCATGGCGCTTAGTAAACACTTATCCCAAAATAGCATTTGCGCATTACGCAAGTCTCCATCCCATTGTGTGCTCCACACACTATCTCCAAAAATATCCCGTAACCATGAAAAATGGCTAAGTCCCAAATCAGCTTGTCCTGGCATGTGTTTCCTTTCCTATCCTTTTATGCCTTCAAATGTGCCTTGTTCCCATGCATGAATATTTTGTGTGCCTTCTCCTTAGTGTCATACTTTGTTTTCTCAACATTACCCACAAAAAACTACATTGTCTCCCTGGAAAATGGGGATTCCTTCTTATGTTCCCAAAGAATAAATAATAAGAATGGAAACAATGTAAAGAATCACTGTATAAAGAATAGACTTCTACTCTGCAACACCTTCTTCATCAACTGGGAGGATTAACTCTAGATATTTTGTTTTAATTTCGGCCTCTAATGTTTTTCATTCATCCAATTTTGTTCTTGTCTTCTCTGGAACGTCTGTAGCTATGGCTTCCAACTCATCCTGGTAATCTCTCCTTTCTCATTCTATAGTACTAGGACAACATTGGCCATAGCAAACATCCTTCCCTTCAAAAGATCCATATTTTGTGATATGATCTTTCCAATCTCATCTAGCCTCTCCTTATGTGGGGTTTGTGCTACTGCAAGTGCTTTGCACTTTTGTTTTCACTAATGTCAATCTATTTGCACACCCTAAATTATCATCCTTCATTTCCTTTAAGACTCCATCATTATCTATCATAGTCCTGATCCTAATCATTGATTCTGGTGTTGCACATATGTTTAGAGCTTGATCTGCTTTCTTCATCTCATCTTATAAAGTTGTTAGTAATTCCTCGTAAGATGAAATCTTTCTAACCATAGAGGCCCTTGCTCTCTCTCGCTTCCCTGCTCGTGGATCCTTTTGTGCTAGCATTCGAATCGGTCCATCCTCAAGCACCAAATCAACTAATGTGTGCACATAATGCATAGTGAAGGAAAATTCTCATGTACCTTAGACTCCAAATGCGGTCTTGCTTTCAAGACATAGTCACCAATTTCTTCTGCCATGTTGATGAAGGCCTCATTCTTTTTCTTCTCTAGATCCTTCTCTCCTTTTAGATGCATTATTTCTATAGTTTTTTCCTTATTATCTTCCAAGAGCATTCTAATAGTGACATCATTATTGATATTCCTCTATGTCACCTCTATAGATACCTTAACTAAGGCATTTATCACCTACTCATCAGACATGAGAGTGGGCTTTATAGTCATGTGTCTGCTATGAGGGGCCTTCTTTACTCTTCTTGACATGCAAGACTCCTTTCATACATCAAAATTTTTCTCATCCATGTGAGTATTCATGGACCAGGACATGTGTTTCCTTGTGCGCGTAGTGGTCATTTCTTACTCCATCACCTCCCACCCATATAACTCCTTCAGGTCCACTGTTTTGAAAATGGGCACGAATAATTTTTCTTGTGTCTTCAAATAGCCCATGTTGATCACGTAACACTTGACCAAGAAAGGGCATGAATGGATAGGGAGAACATGCGTGAGGAATGTGAAGTTTAGTTTTCTGGACTTAGCCATTTTCACTCATAAAGGTTTATTTTTAGAGATGGCGCGTAGAGCACACAAATGAGGCAGAGATGTGCACGCGTGTATTGGCTATTTTTTTAGGATTGGATACAAAGCAATTTATATGGACACGGTGCTATAAATAGATCTCGCTACTTTGTCGGTTAGCTAGTAGTAATCTATTGTTAGTGCACTTGCATGTGTGGCTAGTTTTGTAAAGGTGTGTGGTTAAGAATAGCATGCAACCTATTATTGGAAAGGATAAGCGGTGAAGGGAAAGTCCCCACCCTTATATATATAGTAGACTATGTAATAGATATAAGATATATAGAGGAGATCGTGATAGAGAGGTGATGAGATCGAGACATACAGTGTTATGTTGCTATGTGCATACTTTTGATATTGTAATAAAGCTTTTGTAACTTAATGCATTGAATATAATGGAGGATATTGACTAAATCTAAGTATTAGTCTATGAGTATCTGAATCTAGTATGATTTTGATCTCATCATGGTTAATATTTAGTTATTTTCTTCTTTGGATATAGATCTGATATGCTCTGTAGAATGATATGTTAGTAATGGAACTATATATGTTAAGTCTTCATCATGCTAACATCCTACTACAACAACCCTAAAGAGGGACTGGTACCTTTACGTGCTTTGGGTGAGTGCTCAGTCTAGGTTGAGTGATGTGCCATGTGCACATAGGGTTTCATTGGGTTTGTGTCACTAAATTCTAGGCTGCATCATTGGTTTTGTTGTCGGGACCTCTTTTCTAGTTTTTTCGGATGGTTCACAATGAAGACATATCGGTTGACCTTAGCAAGTATTGAAGAATGGATACGTGATCTGGAAGAAGAATATGCATGGTGGTTCAACATTGATCTGAGTTCAACGCATGCACTTGGGTAGAACAAAATATGTATATGACAGCTTATATGAGAGCTTTTTTCGCTATCTTTCCAGTAGAATTATATGAATGGCTGATTTCTTATGCATCTAAATGGAATTGGAGGTATCGCGCACTTGTCTGGACATAGGAAGAATTCTAAGCCCTTTATGATGCTGATCTGATTTGGACTCGAGCCATGGATATGTGGTTTCATGGCATCTTGAATAGTTATATCTTGGAATACTCAATTTCCACTTATTCATGTCTAGAGGTAGCTGAATTCCAGTTCTTACGACATCCACGTGAGGAGCTTATCTACAAGGCATTCTACTGGTGATCAAGATCCTGATGGTAACTTTGAACCTGGAGAGTAAACCAATGGCTAACTAAACCCCACCATGCGTGGGGGGGGGACAAGATTGGTGAAGGATGGCGGACTTAGCAACGGAAAGGCAAAGAGAAGAAAGGTGGCTTAAGTATAATGAGGCACATGAGAGGGAGATAGAGAAGCAACGTGATGTTGCAGCATGGATGGAGTTGAGGAGAGAGATGGCTCATGAGGATTTGGAGCTCATGTAGAAGACATGGAGCTAGAGCATCAGGAACTCCCCCATCTGGGAAAGCATGACAGGAACCCTCCTCGGCCTCACAAGGAAGCACCAATAAGATGATGACTGGGCCATGGGTGCATCTGAATCCACCTGAGTAACCTAGCCCTTGCACTTGGTTTTCCAGTATCTAGTATGAACAAGTAATCAGCAAGAAAGTTTGGGAAGTAAGAGAGAAATACATCAATGGTAGGACAAATGACTTCATTTCTATTTGGAGGTGTGTTTTTAGGTGCATCATCCGCACAAAATATGAGCATGCCAAATGTTGGATTCACTTCTGGAGTGGAACTACTTCACAAACCGTAGGGGTTCAAGTATAGTACTATTATCGAGAGCACAAGGGAGTACATCTACAGGACCTATTCTAGCTACAGTTTGGGATCAGGAGGCATGGGAAGTTCTGGTTCAGGTGGATCTGAGGTTTTGGAGGTAGGGGAAACACTAGAGGTTCTGGATCAGGTGGGCAAGGTCCACCCCAACCCCATAAATATTTATATGGAAATGTCTCTACATCTTCCAAAGTATAGGGGCATAGAAGATGTTGTTAAACATGTGCATATGTGTGAAATATTGTGGCGCGCAAAAGGAATCACAACTTCTGAGCGTGTAGGGCAAGCCAATTTTCTACTACGTTACAAGGGCACACACACATAGTTGGTATAGGAAGTTTGACCCTGATCAAACTTGTGTGGATTATGCAGCATTTAAGGATGCATTCTTAAAAGAGTTTCATATCCCTGAGTTTGAGCAGAAGAGTATAAGTGCCTCAAGGATATTAAGCAAGGCACTACTAAAAGTGTTAGAGAGTATGATGCATAGTTTAAAACATTGTTATCAAAGCTTTCTTATGACATACACAAAGCCAACATGCACAATGGTTTGTTGGGGGATTGATTACACCATTTAGGAGGGCAATTGTCACATAAGACATATACTTGATCCACGCGAGGCATTGGAAGCAGCCCTACGTGCTTTGAGGTAGTTGGGAGTATTGACACTATTGGCATTAGCCCATTCTTAGAGGCATAGATTGCAGCTATGGAAAAACAACTAGAGAAATTATCAGTGAATTCAGCCCATGAAATGCACTCAGGAATTTGGTGTACAAATTGTGAAGTAGAGGGTCACACAAAGGATAGTTTCCTCATAGAATAGTACACTCATTACTTGATGGATTGTGAGATATGCCACTTAAACCATGATGCTAGCCATTGCCCATTATTACAATGTGTGATAAGGAAGAATGTTTCAAGCTACTTGTAAAATCTGCAGGTCCACAACACATGACACGGAGGACTTGCCAGCTGATTGGATAGATCCATGATGCTATTGATATTGGTGTACGAAGATAAGAGTTTTAGATAACTCTAAGGAAAGAATGAGCATCAGGACCGGAGCACAATCAGGCATGCTATGATCGGAATGAGGGGTGTTTTGAAGGCAGTCATGGCAGAGGTCAGGATACCATGGTGGATTCGGAGGATGAGGCCGTGGTGGTGGAAGAAGTGAGTTTCCTCATGGAACATGTTATACATGTGGATCTCCTGACCACTATAGGCATGAGTGTCCTCAGAATATTGCATGTTCTTTTTGTGGGAAGAACCATAGCTATGAAGAGTGCCCAGACTTATATGAGCACTGAGTAAGCAACATAAACAAGAAAACAAAGGCACAAGGATGGTTAGGATATAACACGCGTTGTGGACAATCAATGGATGCCCAAGATGGGAGTAGAATCGAGGCACTACAAGTGAAGATCATGACTCACACTGAGAGGCACACGTGTTAGGGAGGCATTACAACAAAAACCTACCATCACTAAGGATGAGGTTCTTCATGCACGGTACCCAGATCCTACCTATCAGAAGGAGGTTTATCAGGATACCATGGAAGTGCTAAGGAATCTTTAGGGTGAGATACAATATTTAAAGGAGCAGAAGAAAGCATCAGAGATAGTCCAAACTGATATAGATGACTTGAGAGAAGTGTGCAAAATGTTGCACCAGGAGAACATCATTCCACTATTAGGAAGTTGGTTGAAAGGGAACACTCCACGCACAAGTATTGAGACCGGACGATAGATCCTACATGCAAATCTCCCTCCTCATAGCCTGGATTATGACAAGGAAATTACTCTAAATGTTGTTGTGGATGGGTGGTTTGTTGAGTAATATATTGATTGATACAGGTGCGAAGTCAATGTTCTTACCTTGGATGCATGGGTACAAATGGGGAGACCCCCATTGCAGCCATCCTCTAATGTATTATTCATGGCTAATCAAACTAAGGCCACTCCCATAGAGTTTTAAAAGATGCATCCATTACCATACAAGGAGCAAAGTTCACTAGAGACTTTGAAGTTTTAGCGCTGGCAGAATCAGATAGTTTCCCAGCTCTATTAGGGCATCCTTGGTGTTATGCAAATAATGTTGATCTTCGGTTCAACAAGGGCTATATCAGTTTTGAAAATAAAGAGGAAAGGGTCATTATCCCTTTAATAGATGGAAATTTTGTGCCCTATGTTGAGCCCTTAAGTGAAGAAGATCTGAATAGGATTTATGTACGCACATCCGAGATCCAGAGATGATTGAACCAACCAAAGAAGGACTAATTCAATGGGAGGATGCATAGTCTATTAGTGATACTACAAGTGTTGCTTGTGATAATTGGGCTCACAACACTTATGAGTTGGTAGGGTGCGAAGTAAAGAGCATATCCCCTCGAGGCACTAAACCACATTATGTAAGGAGGATAGGTAACAACTCGGTACCTTGTTACACAGAGAAGGGGATCCCATGGTATTCTACGCGCACACCATGGAAGAAAAATGGATAGACCCACTTGAGAGAGGAGAAATATGCTAGCATATACACTACATGGGATAAACACACACGCTGGTGGGTGGTCCACAAGGATAATCTGGTCAAATGGAATGAAATTGGGGTTGCTCTTACTACTAGGTTCTTTAGGAGTAATGCACCTACACAAATCTACAATTATCATGGTGATCAACCTATTCAGCACCATGTTCAGAAGTGTGAGAGACTCTAGACATAAGGGTAGGAAGCTTTACCACCTTCACTATGGGTGCACCAGTTTTATTCCACTTTACAAGGTTACGCGTGTGCTTGGTATGTATATGTAGAACTCCATAGAGAAACTAGAAATTGGCAGAATTTAGTTATAGGAATGGCACAGACATTTGACTTCTTCTCTACAAAACCTCTAGTAGAAGAAGCATTGAAAGTTATCAAGTGCTTAACTATGGGGGATAGTGCCAAGGCTGAAGAAATCCTCCAGGAATTATTAGATAAAGAGGACTCAAGAGCATGTCTTGATAAAGAACCAGAGGCCGATGCAATATTACTTCAACACTTGCCTTGAGAAAGAGAAAGGAAAAATGGTCTACTTAGTAGATGATGAAGAAGTAGATAATCTAGATGTAAACCATTCAACAGGAAGGCATGAGGTATTGGACAGTGTGGATAAGACCACGCGCACCTATCATGAACCTATGAAGACAAAGTGAGTGAATATTGGAACAGATACTGAGCCTAAGGAAGCTATAATTGGAGATTATTGGTCGACTGAAGTGGCAAAAATCATTGAGTTATTAAGGGACTACCAGGACCTATTTCCTAGGGGTACCATGAACTTAAAGGCATGTGCATGAATCATTAGGGAGATGAAGATAAAGCTTAAAGAGGGGGCGCCCCAGTTAGGAAAAGGCCTTACAGAATGAACCCCAATTTGTGTAAAAGGTCAAAGAAGAGATTGATAACATGTTGAAATCTGGAATTATCAAGCCCCTTGATGAGTCAAAATGGGTTAGTCCAATGGTGATCAGTATCAAGAAGGATGGATGAATTAGAATATGTGTGGACTACAGGGAGATGAATGTTGCATGTGTAACAGATCCATTCCCTACGCCATTTACTGAGGAAATATTAGGAGTTGCAGGGTGCAAAATATATTCATTTTACAGATGGATTCTCTAGGTATCATCAGGTTAGGATTTCCCAGGAAGATCAAGAAAAGACTACATTTACTACTGAATGGGGTAGCTTCACCTATACTTTGTGATGCCTTTTGGTCTAAAAAATGTACTTGTTATATTTTCACGCATAGTCATCCAAGCATTCAAAGAATTTATTCACAACTTCTTACAGGTATATTTAGATGATTGGATGGTGTATGGATTAGTTAAGGACCACTATGACAATCTACTTAATGTTTGAATGGTGTAGATAGTTGAGTATCTCTTTGAACATCAAGAAGTGCATATTTTCTACACCATTTGGGATACTTTTAGGACACATAATCTGCAAGGAGGGTTTGTTGGTTGACCCAACGAAGGTTGCAGTCATTATAGGCCTAGGGGAGCCTACCAGTCAAAGTGAGGTGCATGGATTTTTGGGACATATAGGATATTACAAAAAATTTATCAAAGGCTATGCTAAAGTTGTTGCACCCTTTAGAAGAGTTACTGAAAGGGAAAGGTACGTTCTACTGGGGTGAACAACAAGCAAGCGCATTCGAGACATTGAAGGAGAAACTTACTACCATGCCCATTCTATGTTTTCCTTCATGGGACAAACCATTCCATGTACATGTTGATGCCTCTGCATGGCCATTGGCATGGTGTTGGCTCAACTTGGAGAAGGTATTGTAGATCATCCTATCTGTTTTGCTAGTAGAAAGTTGACTCCTACATAACAAAATTACACAACTATAGAGCATGAAAGCTTTGTCCATGATCTATGTGTTGCATAAATTTCATCAAGTACCTACTAGCTACACCATTCATCTTTTATACAGATCACATGGCATTGAAGTATTTGGTAAATAATCCTATTTTACAAGGGCACATATGTCGATGGGTACTCCTATTTCAAGAGTTTGATTTCACAGTTGTGGTAAAACCAGGAAAAAGTAATTCTGGACCAGACCATCTATCAAGAATACAGTCAGGAGAAGAAGCACAGGAATTGAGGATACCATGCTAGATGCACAATTATACAGGTTACAATGTGCGCCATCAAAACTAGAGGACATTGTTATCTTTTTACGCACAGGGATGGCACCAGAAGGAATGAAATCCTTGGAGAAGAAACAACTTGCTATACGCATGCACCTTATATATTAATTAGTGGTGACTTGTACAAAATGGGTCAGGGATGAAATATTGCACCATTGTGTATTAGGAACATGAGTGCATGGGCATTATGGAAGAAGCTCATGGTGGAATTGCAGGAGGCCACTATGCAGGTGATGCCACAATGCACAAAATTCTTCTCGCATTGGATTATGGTGGGAGACCCTCTATAAAGATTGTAAGGAATTTTGTAAGGCATGTGATCATTGTCAACATCTTGGAAGACTAGGTCAGTGAGATGAAATGCCTCTTAGACCTATTACCAATGCCAAAACCATTTGAGAAATGGGCTATAGATTTTGTGGGTCCTATTTCCCCAGCTGCGAAAATAGATCATGCTATATTATAACTTGCATAGAACTATCTGACAAGGTGGGAAGAAGCAACACCTACCAAGGACTATACAGTGGTTACAACAGCTCAGGGTTTATGGGAACATATTATTACAAGGTATGGATGTCCTTTGAGTTTGACCAGTGATAGAGGCACACATTTTCTTAATGAGACAATCAAATTTTATTGGATGAGTTCATGATTGCACACCATAAGACTACACCCTATCATCCTCAGGAAAATGGGACTGCTTGAGGCTTTCAAAAAAATTTTGGGCCACACATTAACAAAAATATGTGATGTTGGAAGAAAGGATTGGGATGATAAAGTATCTGTAGTACTTTGGGCATATCAAACAACATATAAAAGGTTGAACAAAGCCACACCATTTCAGTTAGTGTTTGGCATAGAAGTCATTCTTCCTATGGAGTTTATGTTACCTTCTTTGTGTATTGCACATGTTGGAGGTCTAGTTGATGAACAAGCTTTAGAAGAATGGATTGAGAAGATAATTCAGCTGGATGAGTGATGAGCCATAACACGTTGGAGTTAGAAGCAAGAAAAGGCCAGGTAAGAAAGCATGGCATGACATAAAACATAAGGGATAAGAAATTTGAGATTGGACAAATGGTACTTCTTTATGACTCTAAGTTCTTGCACCATCCAGAAAACTTAAGGTACATTGGTTGGGGCTCATATGTTATCACTTACATCCTTGAAATAGGTGCTTTCCAGTTAGAAGCACTTGATGGAACACATGGCTACCTAGTTACTTCAACGGGAGTAGGCTGAAGCCCTACTATAAATAAGTCTTCTTGGTGTTTGTAATAAGGTAGTATTTCCATTTAGATTAGGTTTTCAATTTTGTATTTCCTTAATGTGTTTCCTTCTTTGTCATTATGCTTTTTCAATTTAGTTGGTGTGTTGTGAAATAAGCGCGCTTGCACGCATGAAGCTAATTACTACATGAAGTATGTTTATGCACGCAGAGGACTACACATCCTTTTAGTGTGGGGTGGTTGTTGATATCTAGGTACAAGATTGTGGGAATTGAAAGGTGAAAAGAATAAGTTACTACGGGTGTTCTTCAAGTCAAAGGATTGCTTCTAAAAAGTGACCAAAGATGAAGATAAATGAAGGAATAGTATAACATGAGGTAAGCAGAGGCCATAACAACTACCAGTAGAAGGTGCAGTGATGAGGTACTCAGGTGCAAGGAAGCACGTTGAAGAGAAGTTTGTGACCAGAGGGTAGGAAGGCATGCTAGAAGGTTATAGCTAGAGGCGTGAGGATGTAACGCGTGGAAAGGATGGAATTGGTCAATTAATGAGAGGATATTTGGTAGGTGAAGGAGCAATGAATGCATCAAAAATTTGAAAATCTATATAAGGATGGGATGCGAGTTCATTTTTACCATTGTGATTAAGAGTATTTGAAAGGAGCCAAGTGTGAAGAGCCGAGTGATCATATTAAGGTGCGAGAGGTGTGTAACTAGTCGTGACAAAGAGATCTTATGCATAGAAGAGCTTGTGTCCCTGGTGGTGAAGGGTTTGAGTGAAGCAAGGTGATAGAGGAGTTAGGGCACATGATTTCACCTAGGGCATGCTGAATCAAACTAGGGTTTGCTTCACACATTACAGAATTTGAGAGGCAAGGATCTACAAAGGATTATAAGGTAGAAATGGCACCCAAGAAAGTAGTTGCAGCAGAGTGAAGGGAAAGAAGAAGGTGGTAGAAGAAGAAGAAGAGATGGCTCCAAAAGCAATTTTTAAGATGCAATATCTAGAGGGGTTATCGTCGGCCAAGAGTGGGATTCTCACATAAGGAAAAGTAAGGTGAGTGAGTACAATCACCATACCACAGAGAATAAGAAGGAGCTTGATGCGTTGTTGAACACAAAGATAAATAAATGCACAGGTGGAAGACATGCCGGTGTATGACGATGTTGGTGAGAATATCTTGCAGAAAGATAGGAGTTTACCAACTATATGAGCTCCCTTACTATGGGAAATATGAGCCCTTGTACCAATGGCTCATGAGCAGAGTGCACGAGGATTTTTCTACTTTGCAGGTCACAGAGTCAAAATTTCAGCCATGCTCATCTCCACGGTAATGGGGTTGAAAGGCACAGGAGATGATTTGAGATGATCTGATAGACAAGACCATAATATTGGAGACCAAAAAGGAGTTAGGGTACATAAAGGGTCCATGTGGTATGGACATCGACAAATTGAAGAAGTATCCAGTTGTGCAAGTGGCCACGCATCTTGTTACAAAGCTAAATGACCAGGAAAGGTGGTCACAAGTGAACACCATGTGGCTACACATTGCCAAAAAAAGATGTCTAAAGGGGTAGTCTACAACATTTCATGTTATATTGCAAAAATAATCATTGAGGAAGTGCGCACGGAGGAAAGATCAGCTTTGGAGCTGTTTTGTTATCACTAGTGTTCATGGAGATCAGGAGTACCTGATGGACCAAAGGAGAAGGTATGGGAGTATCCAATGGAACACAAATCACCTACAAAATGCTTCAAGAAGTACTTGTGTGAGGGATCCATGATAGAGCAGGTTAAGAAAAGGGCTTGAGAAGTGGTATGATAGGCTCCATGTGTGGCTTTTGAGGAAGAATGGTGCATCCCCAAGACTTTCCTTCGGTGGTTGGAAAGGTGGTCCAGTTCATGTATACCAAAGATTTTCTGTATAGTGTGGTTCACCATGAAGGATGGAGCATGGATTCCTTGGTGTAAATTTCCATATGCCTTCACAAAAAGGTACTTCCAGGCATCAGTACATAGGTTCACAAACACGCGGTGACATTCAACGTGGGATAAGGTAGATTGTGACTACCACACACTAAGGAAGAAATATGTGTATCCAGGGTGGGGTGCATATGTTGAAAGACTCATTTCAGATGTATTGAGCATTAAACCAATAAGTTTGGTTGGGAGATATTGGAGCAACATTGGTGTATCTTCAACTAAAACCAAAGATGGAGAATAACAAGTATGTGGAAGATGAGTTAGCACTTCCAGCACCACCAAAGGGTAAGCACACATGGAGAACATCCCAGTGCCTAAGCCCACAGAGCCAATTGAAGTGGAGGATGAGGAGGATGAGTGCGAAGATAGTGGTGGTTTGGAGCATAGAGGTAGAAGACATCCTACGAATAAGGATGAAGCTGAGCGCCACTACACCACCTCAACCACAAGAGGGGGATGATGAGGACTTGAATGCAGTCCAAGGAGAGCACAGATTTAAGAGGGTGTTTAGAGAACAAGGACCCAAGGTGCTACTCCACAAATAGTGCACAATCACCTAGACTCTCTCCACAGAAGGAGGCAACCATGCAAAGAAGGAGGAAATTGAAGTTGAATGAGGAGGCAGAAGAGTCAGAGGAAAGCATGCCTAATTCTCCTACACTTCTAGAGAACATAGAAGAACAAAAAAAGATGAGGAATCAAAGGAAAGAGGAGAGGAGAAAAAAGGGAATAGAGGAGATAGCTATAGAGACTGCTCAGGACATGGAGACACAAGTCCCAAATTTGGAAGCTAAAGTTCCTAAGCAACAATGGTCTAGAAGAACAAGTGGAGAACACATTCCACTAGCCATGGGTTATGTAGAGGACACAGTAAAATTATCTACACCCATTTCCAGAGCACACTGACACAAAAAAGACTTATATGGCTGGGAGCTCATGGATGAAGATATGGCCACAATGCATGCATGAGGAAGTAGTTGTCATGGTCCATGCACACACACATGGATGAGCCATATTTTGATGTATGTGAGGAGTCATGCATATCAAGGAGGTTGAAGAAGATGCCTCAGGCCAGACACATGATAGTAAAGCCTACTTATCATGTCGGATGAACAGTGAGTAATGCATTGGTCAAAGTCTCAACAGAGGTGGCAAGGTGGAATATGGACAAGGCTGCCACAATTAGGGTGCTCGGGAGGAGATTAAAACTAAGGATGGAGAAATAGCACGCCTAACATAAGAGAGGGACTTAGCGCAGAAGAAGAAAATGTTGTATTTATCAACATCATAGAGGAAATTGGAGATAATGTCATAAGAGCTAGGCCACACTTGGAGCCAAAAGTACCACAAACGTTTTCCATTAGCAATACATTATGTAGGAAAGTTGGTGGACCTAGTACTTGAAGATGAGCCTCTGTGCATGCCAATGCCAAAGGATCCAAAAAAGAGGTAGAATGAGAGAAGGCTTTAGTGATGTGGAAGATTACATCCTATGAAGGATTGCTGCTGCAAGTGCTACAAGAAGAATTGAAGAAAGTAGACCAAGCCTTAAACATCTGCACAACTCCAGAGGTGCTTATCAACATAAAGACCTTGGAAGAGAACAATGAGGTCCAGAGAGCAATGAAGGATGAAACATTGGGCCACGCATAAGAAGGTTATCAATGGTTAAATAGAAGTGTGAGGCCACAGAGTAACACAAGAACCACACAAGACTCAGCTGGAAGAGCTTGGGAAGCTCATTGCAGTAGAAGATGGATTTACTAGAGGGAAGAATGACCTCAATGTCCAACATTGTGTTAGTCTTGCAAAATGAAAAAGGGGAGATTGTGAGGGATGAATGAGTCCATTGTTGTGGACATTCCAAAAAAGCATAGGAAGCACTCATTGAATGGCAGACCTTGGAGGCTGAAATAAAATAGGAATATCCTGAATTAGTTGTTCAGGATGAAGAAGAGACTACAGGGTAAAACATTCTTTCATACATTCATTTTTCCATTCTTTCCATTCTTCTATTCTTTACTTCAGTTGTTGGAGATGAC
This sequence comes from Taxus wallichiana var. yunnanensis, assembly GCA_018340775.1. Taxonomy (NCBI): domain Eukaryota; kingdom Viridiplantae; phylum Streptophyta; class Pinopsida; order Cupressales; family Taxaceae; genus Taxus; species Taxus wallichiana. The sequence goes on from CM031237.1 coordinate 422,669,264, forward strand.
CATTGTCGGGGTGATAATGAAATTAGTGTGGGGTAATGTTGATCAAAGAACACTTGATAGAGAAAGCACACAAGAAGTCCACGTGGGAAAGCAAGTCATACGCAAAGGCACGAATGGATAGGAGAACATGCACAAGTGGAATAAAGTTCAGTTTTCGGGACTTAGCCATTTTCACTCATAAAGGTCTATTTTTAGAGATGGCGTGCAGAGCACACAAATGAGGTAGAGACATGCACACCATGCATTGGCTATTTTTTGAGGATTGGATATGAAGCACTTTGCATGGACATAGGCCGGAAATAGATCTACTACTTTGTCAGTTAGCTAGTAGTAATCTATTGTTAGTGCACACTTGCATGTGTGGCTAGTTTTGTAAAGGCATGTGGTTAAGAATAGCATGTGACCTATTATTGGAAAGGATAAGTGGTGAAGGGAAAGTCCCCACCCTTATATATATGTAGTAGACTATGTAATAGATATAAGATATATAGAGGAGATCGTGATAGAGAGGTGATGAGATCGAGACATACAGTGTTATGTTGCTACACGCATACTTTTGATATTGTAATGAAGCTTCTGTAACTTAATGCATTGAATATAATGGAGGATATTGATTGAATCTAAGTATTAGTTCTATGAGTATCTAAATCTAGTATTCTTTTGATATGTATTTAATAGATCTAGTATGCTCTATAGAATGATATGTTAGTAAGGGAACTTATATGTTAAGTCTCATCATGGTTAGTATACTTTAGTTCGGGTGTTTCTTCTTTAGGATATAGATCATTGGGTATGCTCTAGTAGAATGATATGTTAGTAATGGAACTATATATGTTTTCTCAAAGGTGGCCCTAAGCATGAAATCATTCTCCACATACTTTTTATTCTCTAGTTTAGGCTTAAGTTGAAGATATACGAGTGCGGATCCACTATCCCCAATAGCCAAGCTTATTGGATTCATACTTATGATGTCTAAGATGAGCCTCTCAATGTAGGTAGCCCAGCCTAGATACACATATGTCTTCTTACGAGGCGTGGTAGTCACATTCTACCTTATCTCGCTTTGAATTTTAGATGGTGCACATCAGTAAATATGTGAACTAAGGCTTGGAAGTAGTTCGTTGTGAAGGCATAGGGAATTTTGCACCATGGGCTCCATGTCCCATCCCTCATAGCAAACCGCGTAATGTAGAAGTGTTAGTACATAGTGAACTATACTTCCTTGCCCACTACCAATGGTAGTTCCTTGGTAATGCATCATTCCTCCTTAAACACCACATGAATTTGGTCATACCACATTTCTGCCCTCTGTTTAAATGACCCACTCATTGTTCCTTCACATAAGTATTTTTCAAATCTCTCCGTGAGGGACTTTTGTTCTAAGGGGTACTCCCAGATCTTGTTCTTTGGCCCATCGGGCACTCCAATTTCTAAAAAGACAAGGGAAAGTAGGATAGTTCCAAAACTTATATTTTCTCCTATACACGCTCCTCAAAATGGTGTCTACAATATAACCTACTAAGTTGTATACTACCCCCTTAGACATTTTCTTTGTAATATAAAGCCACATGGTCTTTACCTCTGCGACCATATCTCTTGGTCATTTAGCTTGGTGAGCGGATGCACGGCTACCTACAAAGATAGGAAACTTCTTTAGTTTATCTATGTCCATTCCGCATGGACCCTTGGTATACCCTAACTCCTTTCTTGTTTCTATGACCGCTGCTTTATCAGTCAGATCACTAACAAGGTCTACCCCATGTGCCCTTCAATCTTGTTAGTGTCGAAACCAGGGTTGTTGTGATCCTAACCCTTCATCTGGTGAAATAAAATAAGTCCTCATGGACTCGGCTCATTAGCCATTGGTATAAGGGTTCATATTTACAAAAATACGAGAGCTCATACAACTGATAAACTCCTACCTACTTCAGTAATTTCTCTCAACGTCGTCATACACTGGCATATCCTCCACCGTGCACTTTTTGGTCTTCTTATTCTAAAATGTGTCCAAATTTCCCTTGTTATCATAGGTATGGTAGTTGTAGTCACTTATTTTGCATCTATGCATGTGGGAATCCCACTCTTATCTGACTATTACTCCTTCCGGGTACTGCATCTCTAAAAAATTACTCATGTAACACCCTGAACTGTTGTTACTTTCTCCTGAGCATTCAAGTGTTGATATATGATTTCTCCTATATAAGGACATGTTCCTTTGGTTTTGGGAATTCATGCTTGATATGGATTATGTCTTTTCTAGCTCTTAAGATCTTTGATTGAACCGGAATATGCTTGGACTCTTTTGTTCTTTCATCCTTCACATTTGAGTACAATCTGATTTCTGGAAGATTGTGGATTTATCCACCTTTATGACTCAACCTTGGATCAGTTGCATTGATCCAAGGAATGTTTTAATTTTATTCAGGATGAACAATTTGTATTAACATTTTGTGAGTTATTAAGTCTGACTGAACTTTGAATGTTCAAGTTCTTTTAAAACTCCTTCTTATATATATATATATATATATATATATATATATATATATATATATATATATATATATATATATATATATATATGTATATATATATATGTATATATATATATATATATATATATATGTATATATATATATATATGTATATATATATATGTATATATATATATATGTATGAACGTAGAGGGTAGTTTTGTTGATACCGGAGGTTAACTCTGGCTGATCATTATAATCAGAATCTGGTTTCGGTCATCATAGCATCAGAAAGGACCTGGACCTTAAGCCAGGTAAGATGTGTAAGTTTTCTATCTAAAGCTTAATTACTTAATGCAAATCGAAATCTGAATCGGGAATGTTTTATTCTGTTTGAACTCTATCACTGATTAGTCCTATCTAGGGGACCTAGACTAGAATCAGTAAGGTTATTAGTTTTAACCTAAACTATAACTTAATTTTGCAAGGTTAGTTAATCTAACCTAGTCCTAAACTATGTGCTTAATACTCCTAAGGGTTAACTAAACCTATCACTAAGGAGGGTGACTAATGTTATATCCTATGGCATTAAGACTAAGTCTACCTATGATCTAACCTTAGTCACTAACCTATCCTAAACTAATGTTATGAAGGGGGCCTTAGGGGGTCGCAAGTCTTGGGCAAAGGGTTTCCATGGCATTTAAGGAAGGGATAAGGATGAAGGATAGGGAGTGCTGCCAGGTTTAGCGGAGGTTAAATTTGTTAAGAGGGTCTTACATGGCAGCATCTCTAAGAATGGGAACTTTTGTTTATTTTGTTTTAGCATTCGCCAACTTTGGCAGTCGGTGGAAATGGAGAATAGGTGGGAGAATGAAATTTAATGCAATTAATTTGCATAGGGTCTCGAGCGTGGATTGCTTGGGAAGGCATGCAAGTGGAATTTTGCTTGGTTGTCTTGTTTTTCATGCATTCTGTTTTTCACTCTGCATGAGCACTGGTACTTCGAACCAGCCGTCTACTCTTCATTGCATGGCAATTTTGAAAGTTTCAAATTTACTTCTCTGTCATGGGGAGTATATAAGGCATGGAGGTAACAATATTTTGTTGTTTAATCTTTCATGGAAGAAGAAGAGAAGGGGCGAGCACATTCAGAGGTCTTCTTTGACTTTTTAGCGACACTATCAGGCATGATAGGCCCTAACTATTAAAAATCTTTCTTTCCTTTAAATGTTTTCATTAGAACAACTCTGTTCAGATAATGTATGCACATTTCAGCTTGGTTGGTAACAATGTTTTGGGTTTTATGTTGATTTGGGGATTCTGGGTTGTATTTGGATCCTGGATGAAACCTGCTTCAATATTCTTGTTCCATGTCTGTAAATCCAATATGGAGTTTTGCTATCTATTGGAGGTGTTGTAAGTTTTCTTTATCTGACTGGGGTATTTGATAAGAACTGCCTCCATGAAAGAATGTGTGCTTAATGATTACGTGTTTGAAAACACCATGGTAATTATTTGTTGTTTTGAATATGATTGGATTAATTGATTGTTTGCTTCACCATATGAACTCTAACTATTACTGGTCCATGTTCAGGAAAGTAAGTAATTGATTTTGTGGTTGGAATGTTAGTTTATTCAAGAAACTCGACTGTTTTAGTTGCGTGAGTTGGAAATGTTTCTTGAAGTCTAAGCCTGTACTTTTATTTCAAGGGGTTTGAATGTTCTTATGAATACAGGTTCTGTGAGTAAGGAAGTATTTGGTTTAACTATTGTTTTTGTGATTTTACATGGATATTAGGAACACGGATATGTTCAAGAGGAAACGTACTTGGATGAACTCGTTCCCTGGCAATTCGTGGTTGATCCTAGATCTGCATGAATGGAAATTATGTTTAATGTTTGGTTAAGATAGGACTGTGTTTGATGTTACCAGAGGTGATTTTGAAATTTGTATTTAGAATTCGACTATTAACTCTGTACATGCATTTTTGGTTTGGTATCTTGGAATGATATAACAACCTAACAGTGCAATGGTTGGAATAATTTAGTTTCGATCCATTGGTAATTAATGGTAATGGGAAAGTTACCCTAACTCTTAGACCAAAATGGTTCGAGTAATGGATGAAATGTAGACTATTTACTTAGATCAGGATTGTGGTCTGAGATTAGATCGTTTATAACATTTTATGTAAAGAAAATGTTATTGGCTTTTGTTTAATGTATAATTGTAAGACCGTAGGGATCTATAGGCAATTTTTAAGGTGGCTCTACCTGACCTGAGCTATTGGTTAAACTTAAGTGTTGTTTTACTTGCCTTCTTTTTCCCTGATTGGATTAGAGAATATATATTACTTCTTGGAAGTTAGTATAGTTCTGAACTTGATTAAAATAGAGTTCTGATTTTCTCTGTTCCTTCCTCTAAGTTATGAAGGAAAGTTGTTATAGGATTTCGAAATATGAAGGTATTTACACTCTCTCTTGAAATATTAGTGAGCTCTTCTATAGAATTCTATAAGGAACTCTACAGTATGGTTATGAGATGACAAGACTGTTAAAATTAAGTGGAAAGAAATGGTAAGTGGTGAGATCTTAACTTAGAAGACTCCTTTCCTTTAATAGCAGTATTATTATCCTGATTTAGAACTCAGTTGTTATCTACTTGTATAAAGGTAGCCCTGTAGTTAATGTTTTACATACTTATCAATGATTAAAATTTGATATAATAGAGTTAAAGGCAATTCGCTAGATGAACTTGCATGAGGCAGTAATCTATTCTTTGCTCAAATTGCTTTTATACAAACCTGTTGGATGCATACCTTAAAAAGGTTTCATTCTTTTAATTGGAGTGATTAAAACATGATTGACACTTTGTTCTCGGCTTTGCGGATGGTTAGGTACTTAAGATACAGAATGTCCTTTCTTCTTTTCTTGTATTAAACAAATCATCTGAAATAGACTAAGTTGAAATTATGCCTGTGATTTGAGTTATGATATAAAGTCATTGGAAAAAGGAAAACTAGTGTGAATCATGATTTTGGATTTGATGAAATTGATGTCATTTAAACAGGATTGTTTAATGAAAACAATTGGTGGAATGCAATTGTTTTAAGGATTAGTGCTTATCATGCTCAGTTCACTGAACTGACCCGTGCTAGCAATTTTTACAGATGATCATCATAAGTGGTAAAGGCAGACAAAATCTGATATGATGCAATGACTGTTTTAATCTAGTTCTTATGAAGAATTCTCGACTTGTTTTCAAATTACATTATGGAAGAAAGTTACTTCTTTTGTTGAAGTCTATTGTCTTAAAGTATGCCAAAGTGCATAGATTGTAATTGTATAGATTTGGAAATAAACGAAACGGAGAGATATTACTTATGTGGATTGTGTTACTTAGTTGTTGGATTGATCTTCCTATTACCTCACGAATGAATGTGCATTCTTATTTTTCAATGCAATGGAGTCTAGATGGATTCCCTAAGTAATCCTTATTTAATTATGTGGCTGAATACTACATATTTCTAGTTAGTAATCCTTATATCTTATGATTATGGTTAAATATGAAATTAGACCATTACATGATTAGGGAATGTTGAGAGTGAACTATGCCCTAAAATGTAGCTATAACTAGAATAAAATCATAATACTCTCTTAATGTTCTAATTCAAAAGCAATATATTAATGGTTATAAATCACCATGACTTAATGGTATTAAGTCTGTTATGTTTCAGTCTCTAAGGTTGTTACATACCCTTGTTGGATTAGTTATTTTCCTAATGGGGAAAACTTAAGGGTTATTGTCCTATTTTGTGGATACAAGGTTGTTAGGTACCAATCGGTAACTTTGAAACAATCTTAAATCTAATTAAAACTTTTCTCTGCAAAACTGAACCTAATTACAAAAGGGTAACTCAAGGAGTGTTGGACTCAGGATTAGGGAAGGCTACCTAATAAGGTGGGCCTGTAATCCAAATATAACTTAACATAAGTAAATTCTCGAGGTATGTACATCTTTCCGAGGTTGTTCCATAGGATGTTGACACATGTCAACTGCAAGGTTGTACCTTTGAGAAGATTAGGATCTTCTCGAGGATACAACAATGCAGATGACATATGGCAACACCCTTCTGCATTGATCGTTAAGATTTACACACTGAGACTTGATAAAGATTTCCCTCCGGGACTGGTTAGGATCATAGACAGGTTATGAGGCAGCCCTTTGAGACTCTGGGTATCTTGACACACGGGGTTAACATCGGTTGACCCAGTATGTCAACTTACCCCTAGTCTTTAAGAGCATCTTTATAACGTGAATTATGATATTAACCCGATCCAGAGTGAAAACTAAGGACAAGGGGGACTTGACTTAGGTCAGTATAAGATGTTCTATATAACATTAGAGTGGGGTGAAGGACGTATTCCAGATTGACGAGTATGCCATCAAGGAATAAGTAATATGAATAGTATGTTTCAAACCTTTGGCCAAGGTATTACAAGCTACTGATTGCGTTGTCCTATGTCACCTAGTCTAAGGATCGAGATGCTGATGAATAATAGTAACAATTATTCAAATAGGTTCCTTGGACAGAGCACTCAGAACCTAGAATAGGGAAGAGAACCACAAGAATTAAGTGTTCAGTTGAAAACTTCAATCTCAAAGTTACGCATGAATAGATCGGTAGTTCACCGAGTCATGGAATGAATAGATCGGTAGTTCACCGAGTCATGGAATGAATAGATTGGTGGTATACCAAGTCATTACAGCTGCATATGGTTATCTATTATAAGAATGATTGTTATGATATGTGTGTTCTAAATTATGTATTTAGAACAAGGGAACATTAATTAAAAAAAAAAAAAATCTTTTTCTAAGGTATTAAAATGAGGATGTTACAACTCTTAGGAGTAATTTCAACTTCATCTTCTACCTTCTTCTTTCCTTCCATTCTTATTTTGGGTGCTTTCTTTGGTGCCATCATAAAAATCCCACCTTTTTTTCTAAAACAAGCAAATTCAAACCCTAGCTCGAACTCATGCCCTAGCTTGAAACTGCGTACCTAGCTCCTTCTCAATGTTTTCACTTTTCTCAAACCCTTCACCAATGGGGATGCAAGCCTCTTCTACGAAATAGTATTCTCTTCATGTATGGTTTCCCAACACTCTGTACCTCAACATGATTCACTTATCTCAATCGCACTTAGCTCGCTCAAATACTTGTGATCGCAAAGGTAAAAATAAACCCGCATCACATCCTTATATAGATTTTTAAAATGTTAGTGCATTTATTACTCCTTCACCTACCAATAATCCTCTCATTAATTGATCATTTTAACAATATTTGTGTGGTACATCTTCACACCCTAGATATAACCTTCTAGCGTGCCTTCCTACCTTCTAGCTACAAAATTCTCTTTAGCGTGCCTCCATGCACCTAAGTACCTCACCACCGTGCCTTCCCCGGTAGTTTCCACAACCCACCGCTTACCTCACATTATATTTCTCCTCATTTATCTTAATCTTTGGTCATTTTTTTAGAGAAATCTCCTTTCTAACAACTCCTTTCCACACTTAACTAGCACTTGTAATAATTTTGTTCTCATGTATACCCAATTGTGAATAACCACCCAACACTAATGGTATGTGCAATCCTCTGTGCATAAAAATACTTCAAATGGTAATTAGCTTCCAACGCACAAATGTGCTTATTACACAAAACACCAAACTAAATTGAAAAAGTATAGTGATGAAGAAATAAATACATTAAGGAAATACATAAATGAAAACCTACTCTAAATGACAACATTGCCTTATTACAAACACCAAGAAGACTTATTTATAGTAGGAATTTAGCCTTGCTCTTGTTGAAGTAATCGGGTAACTATATTCCATCAAGCATCTCTAACTAGAAAGTGTCTAGTTCAAGTATATGAGTGATAACATATGGTCCTAACTAATGCACTTTAATCTTTCCTGGATGGTGCAAAAACTTAGAATCATAAATAAGCACCATCACCCAATCTCAAGCTTTTTTCCCGATGTGCATGTCATGTCATGCCTTCTTCCTGGCCTTTTCCTACTTCTGAATCCAACGTGTTATAGCACACCTCTCATCTAACTATATCAATTTATAAATTCTTTCTTATAATGATTTCTCATCAGCTAGACCTCCATCACATGCAATACGCAAAGAAGGTAACATGAATTCCATAGGAAGAATCTGCTCATGCAAACACCAACTGAAAGGGTGTGGCCTTGTTCAACCTCTTGTATGTTTTTCTATACACCCAAAGCACAACAAAACTTTATCATCCCAATATTTCCTTCCAACATCACAAATTTTTGTCAATGTCTAGCTCAAAATCTTGTTGAAGGCCTCAACAATCCCATTTTCCTGAGGATGATAGGGTGTAGTCTTATGATGCGCAATCATAAATTCATCCAATAGTATCCTAATTATCTCATTTAAAAAATGTGTACCCCTATCACTTGTCAATCTTAGTGGGAATCCATACCTTGTAAGAACATTTTCCCATAAGAACCTAGCTATTGTAGCTGTTGTACAATCCTTGGTAGGTGTTTCTTCTGCCCACCTTGTAAGATAATCTATGCAAGTGATGATGTAGCGCGATCCAGTTCTACGTGTGGCTGGTGAAATAGGACCCACAAATTCTATAGCCCATTTCTCAAATGGCTCTGCACTAGTAATAGGTCTTAAATTCATTTCATCTCTTTTCCCATGTTTACCAAGGCATTGATAGTGATCACATGCCTTACAATATGATTTACAATCTTTATTGAGGGTCTCCCACCATAATCTAGCAAGTAGAATCTTGTGTGTATTGGCATCACATGGATAGTTCCCACTTGCAATACCACCATGAGGCTCTTCCATGATATCCATGCGCTCATGCTCTAGTACACACTAACACAATACTTCATCTCGGCCTAATTTGTATAGGTCACCACTGATCAACATAAAAGGTGTTGCATGAATTGTAAGTTGTTTCTTCTCTAAGGCTTTCATTCCTTCTGGCACCATACCTATGTACGTAAAAATACAACAATATCCTCCAATTATGAAGGTGCACATTGTAACTTATACAACTGTGCATTTGGCATTGTATCTTCAATTGTCTGCACGTCCTCCCCTAACTAAATTCTTGATAAATGGTCTGGGCCAGAATTACTTTTACCTAGTTTTACCACAATTGTGAAATCAAATTCTTGGAATAAAATCACCAATCGACATATGCACCCCTTTAAAATGGTCTTGTTAACCAAGTATTTCAATGCCATGTGATCAGTATAAAATACAAATGGTGTTGCTAGCAGGTATTGTCTCGAATTTATACATCACGTAGATCATTAACAAGGCTTCGCACTCGGTAGTTGTATAATTTTTCTCTGCAAGATTCAAATTTCTATTAGAAAAATAGATAGGATGATCTATAACTCCTTCTCCAGGTTGAGCTAACACCATGCCAATGGTTCTACCAAAGGTGTCCACATGTACATGAAACGGTTGGTTCTATGAGGGAAAATATAGAATAGGCATTGTAGTAAGTATCTCCTTCAATTCTTCAAATGCACACTATTGTGTTTCTCCCCAATAGAATGCCCATTTCCCCTTTAGTAACTCTTCTAAGGGTACAAAGCAATCCTAACATATCCTTTGATAAATTTCCTATAATATCCAATGTGACCCAAGAATCCACACACCTCACTTTGACTGGTAGGCTCTTCTAGGCCTACAATAACTACAACCTTAGCTAGATCCACTAACAAACCTTCCTTGCAGATGATGTGCCCTAACAAAGTTCCAAAAGGTGTAGCAAACACACACTTCTTGATGTTTAAAGAGATGTTTAATTGTCTACATCTTTCAAACATTAAGTGCAAATTGTCACAATGATCCTTAACAAGTCCATACACCATCCAATCATCCAAGTAAACCTATAAGAAGTTGTGAATAAAATCCTGAAATGCTTGAACAACTATACACAAAAATACAAATGCACATTTTTCTTAACCAAATGACATAATAGTATATGCAAAAATTCCCCATTCAGTGGTGAAATTTTTTTCTCTTGATCCTCCTATGCAATCCAAACCTGATGATACCCATATAATCCATCTTTAAAAGAATAGACTTCACACCCTACCACGCCTTCAAGTATCTCCTCTATGAAAGGTGTAGGAAAGGGATCAATCACACATGTAGAATTTAGTTCCTGTAATCCACACAAATCCTAATCTGACCATATTTCTTTATACTAGATGACTATGGGGCTAACCCACTCGATTCTTCTAAGGGCTTGATGATGTCGATGTCAACATCTTGTCAATTTCTTCCTTAACTTTTACACACATGTTAGGGTTCATTTTGTAGGGTCTTTTCCTAACCAGGCACACACCTTCCTTAAGCTTAATCTTCATCTCTCCTAATGATTCATGCACTCATTTTAATTCATGGTAGCCCCTAGGAAATAAGTCCTGAAAATCACATAGTAACTCAATGATTTTTTCCACTTCGAGAATCACCAAAGAATCCCCAATTATTGCCTCCTTAGGCTCAAAGTATCCATGACAATGTTTACTTTCTTGGTCTTCATAGGTTCATGATAGGAGAATTCATTTTCATCCACATTTTCTAATACCTCGCGCATACTCATTTAATGATCTATATATATATCTTATACTTCCTCATCATCCACTATATAGACCATCATTCCTTTTTTCCCAACGTAAACATGCTTAAGTAGCATGGTATTTCTCTCTTTTTCTTCATCAAAGCACGCTCTTTCGAGTCTGTCTCACCAAATAAATCCTAAATGAGTTCTACCACCTTTACAGACCGTGTCTCCCATAGTTAAGCACTTTATAACCCTTACTACCTCTTCCACTAGAGGTTTAATAGATAAGTAGTCAAATTTTTGGACCATTCCCGTAATCAAATCCTACCAATTTCCAGGTCTCCTATGTACCTCCCCATATACATACCAAGTGTGTGCACAACCTTGTAAAGTGGAATAAAAAAATTTACACCCATAGCGAAGGTGGTAAAGCCTCTTGCCCTCTGTCTAGAGCCTCTCACACTACCGATTGTGGTGATGAACAAGTTGATTACCATGATATGTTTAGATTTGAGTAGGTGTATTGCTCTTAAAAACTAAGTTGTGAGAGCACTACTAGCTTTGTTCCATTCTACAAGATTATCCATGTGAGCCACCCACCAGTATGTTGTTGTCCCGCATAGGGTATATGCTAACATATTTCTTCTTTCAACTTGGTCTCCTGCTCCACTTTGTTCCTCCATGGTGCACAGGGAATACCGTAATGTCTCCTTCTCCGGTGTACGGAGGTATAGAGTTGTTACCTATCCTCTTAATACAATGTGGTTTACTTCTCTGTGCAAATGTGCTCCTTACCAACCATCTCATAAGTTCCATGATCCCAATTATCACAAGAAATACTTGTGATATCACTAATAGACTATGCATCTTCCCATTGGAGGATTCCTTCCTTAGATGGCTCGAGTACTTCTGGGTCCCGAATGGCACGTACATAAATCTTGTTCAGATCTTCCTCACTCAAAGGCTCAACATAAGGCACAAATTTCCCATTTTTTAAAGGGATAATAAATCTTTCTTCCTTATTCTCAAAACTTATATATCCCTTGTTGAACTATAGATCAGCATTATTTGCATAGCACCAAGGGCACCCAAGCAGAGCTAGGAAACTGTCTGCTTCTGCAAGTGCTAAAACCTCAAAATCCCCAGTGAACTTGGCCCCTTATATAGTAATAGATGCATCTTTTAAAAATCCGATGGGTGTGGCCTTAGTTTGATTGGCCATGAATAGTACATTAGAAGATGGTTGCAATGGAGGTCTCCCCATCTGTACCCATGCATCTAAAGTAAGCACATTTACCTCCGTACATGTGTCAATCAATATATTACTCAAGAGTCATCCATCCACAACAACATTTAGAGTGATCTCCTTGTCGTAATCTAAGATATGAGGGGGAATATTTGCATACAAGATCTAATGTCCATTCTCAATACCTGCGCACTTGAGTGTTTCCCTTTAGCAAATTCCCTAGTAATGGAATGATATTCTCCTAGCGCAGAAATTTGCATACCTCCTTCAAGTCATCAATATCTGAATGGACCATCTCTAATGCCTTCTTTTGTTCCATCTTTTGTGATTGCTCCTTTAAACACTGTATTTAACCCTAAATATTTCTAAGTACCTCCATGGTCTCCTGATAAACCTCCTTCTGGTGTGTAAGATCTAGATACCTTGAATTTAAAACATCCTCCTTGGTGATGGTATGCTTCTTTTGTAATGCTTATCTAGTGTGTGCAGCTTTTTAGCGTGTCTACTAATCTTTATAGGTAATACCTCAGGTTCCAGTGCCAACTTTGGCATCCACTGATTTTCCACAACGCATTATATTCTAACCATCCATGCGCCCTTATTTTCCTATTTATGCTACTTGTTAAGATGCTCATATAGGTCTAGGAATTCCTCATAGCTATGAATCTTCCCACAAAAAGAAAAAGTAATATTATGAGGACATTCGTGCCTATAGTGGTTAGGAGATCCACATGTAAAGCATGTTCCGCAAGGAAACTCGCCTCATCCACCACCACGGCCTCAACCCCCGAATCCACCATGATATCCTCGACCTCTACCACGTCCTCCTTCATAGTGCCCCTCGTTCTCGATCATAGCACACTTGATTGTGATCCCGATCCTGGTGCTCACCTTTACCCTTAGAGTTATCTAATACTCTTGTCTATGCACACCAATATCTATAGCATCATGGATCTGACCAATCAACTGCAGTCTTTTGTATCATGAGTCATGGACTAGAAAATCTTACAATAGCAAGATACATTCTTCCTTATCGCATGTTGTAATAATGGGCAGTGGTTGGCATCATGGTTCAGATGACATATCTCACAGTCTAGAAATAATGAACACACTAACTGTAGGGACAACTATCCTTGGTGTGCCCTTCCACTTCATAGTATGTACACCAAATCCCAGTGCACATCTCATGTGCTAAATTTTATGATAGTTTCTCCAACTTCTTTGCAATGGCTATAATTTTTTTCTTCCAGAATGGGCTGACTTGATGTCTATACTTTCGATTTCCTCATTCGCAAAGCTTCTTCAAGTGCTTTGCATAGATCAATGTATGTCTTATGTGACAAAGACCCTTCTAAAAGGTGTGATCAAACCTCCAACGAACCATTGTGCATGTTCACTTGCATGAATATAATAAGAAATCTTAGGAAAAAGTGTTTTTAAATGGGCATCATACTCCCAAACACTCTCAGTAGTGCCCTTCTTAATATCCTTGAGTGTGCTTATACTCTTCTTGCTCAAATTCAGGGATATATAACTCTTTAAGGAAAGCATCCTTTAATGCTGCATAATCTATGCAAGTTTGGTCGGGTCAAAATTCTTGTACCAACCGTGTTCACATCCTGTAATGTAGTTACAAATTGGCTTGTCTTTCACTCAGAAGCCATGATCCCTTTTGTATGCCATAGTATCTCACACATGTGTACATGTTCGGCAGCATTTTCTATGCCCCTATACTCTGGAAGATGAAGAGACACCTCCATGTAAATATTTTTGGGTTGGTGCAAACCCTGCCCACCTAATCCAAAACCTCATGTGTTACCTTTACCTCTAGAACCACCAGATCCACAAGAAATAGAGCCACCTATACCCCCTGATCCTCCACCTATAGCTGGAAGTAGACTAGAAGATGTACTTCCCTGTGTCCTAACAATATTACCGAACTGATCTTCAATAGTCTCATGTGGTGGTACTACTCCCAGAAGTGAGTCCAAAATTATGTGCACTCAATTTTGTGTTGATGATGCACCTAAAAGGTACCTCCAAACAACAATGAAGACATTTTCCCTGCCATGGATGTACTTGTTATGTGACTTATACATGCTTCCCTACTACCTAGTGTAGCTTGCTGACTATTGGATGTACTAGATATTATAAAACCAAATGCAAGGGCAAGGTTTGAGGCGATTTAGATGCACACCTACGGCCTAGGTCATCTCTATTGGTGTGATCCTTGTGAAGGCGAGGAGGGTTCCCTTTCCGTTTTCCCAAATGGGGAGTTCCAAATGGTCTGTCTCCATGCCCTTTGTATGAGCTCCAAATCCTTCATGAGCCATCTCTCTCCTCAACGACATCCACTCTGTAATATCCCATTGCTTCTCCATGTCCCTTTTATGTGTCTCATTGTCAGAGTTAAGACTCATTTCTTCTCTCTTCCTTTCCACTGCTATATGTCTCCGCCATCTTTCACCAAACTTGCTCATACCCCGCACGTGGTGGGGTTTAGCTAGCCATTGGTTTTTCTTCCAAGTTCAGAGTCACCATCAAGATCTTGATCGCCAATGGAATGCCTTGCAAGTAAGTTCCCCTAGGATAGCGTAAAAATTGGAACTCAACTACCTATGGGTAAGAATAAGTGGAAATTGAGTACTCCAAAATATAGTTGTTCAAAACACCACGGAACCAAGTATCCACAAAGTGCATGTCCAAATCAGATCAGCATCATAAAGGGCCTGAAATTCTTCATGCATCTAGACAAGTGTGTGATACCTCCAATTCCATTTAGATGCATAAGAAACTAACCACTCATACAGTTCTACCGGGAAGATAGAAAAGAATCTCTCATATAAACAATCATACATATTCTATTCCACCCATGCGCGTGCATCAAACTTAGATCCAGTGTTGAACCTTCGTGCATATTCTTCTTCTAGATCTTTTATCCACTCCTCAACACTTGATAGGGTCAACCAGTATGTCTTCATCATGAACCATCCTTTAAAAAAATGAAAAAGAAGTCTTGGCAATGGAACCAATGATGCAGCCTACAATCTACCATGAATAACCCAGGCACATTGGCACATCACTCAACCTGAGTTGAGTACTCACCCAAAGTGTAAAAGGTACTAAGCCCCTCTTTAGGGTTGCTTGTGTATAATGTTAGAGTGTTGAAGATAGAGAATATTCAGAATCATAATAAGCACAAGCATTCCACAGAGCATAACCATTCAATAGTGCATAACTAGATCTAGATCTTAAGGAATCATGAATTAAACAATAACTATGACAAGATTGATCATACAAGAACCAATTACAGTCATGTTAACACCTTATCCATCTAATATACTCCATTATATTTAACACTATAAAACATGGAAGTTCCTACATTATAAAATATTACCATAAGTTGTGCGTGCATCAAATCTAGCATCATAACTCTACAATAATTTTGTGTCTCGGTGTCTCTCCTAACTACACAGACTAATACATACTTATAGGGGTGGGTACTTTCCCTTCACCACCTACGCACTTCCCAAAATAGGTCACATGTTGAAAATAGCCATGTGCCTTTATAATAATATGCACACATGCAAGTGTGCTAATAATAGATCTCCTACAATTAACTGGCAGTAGTAATCCTATTATTATCCCAAACTCATGCATGGCGCTTAGTAAATGCTCATCCCAAAATAGCATTTGTGTGTCGCGCAAGTCTTCATCTCATTGTGTGCTCTACACACTATCTCCAAAAATAGCCCGTAACCATGAAAAATGGATAAGTCCCAAATCAGCTTGTCTGGCACGTGTTTCCTTCCCTATACTTCCACGCCTTCAAATGTGCCTTGTTCCCGCATGCGAATCTTTTTTTTGTCCTTAGAAAAATATTGTCTCCTCAACAACATTTAATAAGGTTAGTAAATATTTATTCCACTCCTCGTCTTGACACCATTTGCCTTGATTTCCACCAATCATATATTATCAAATGTTTCTTTGAGTTTTTCCCTCATGCTCATTTTCCATGGAAATTTATTCTTACCCTATTTTAGTCATTCCTTTCATAACTCTTCACCAACAAAATGATCTTACTCAAGGAATTGACCATTATACCTATGAAATACAACCAAATAGGGAATATTTTTCGTGTTGATATTCTTTTTCAAATCTAGAAAGAGTTGTTATTTTTAGTAAATTAGTTATGGATAAAGAATTTTTGTGATGAAAATTTTGTTATTATTTCCAATGGTATGCTTAATATTCAAGTTAAAGCTGAAAATGTTCATTTAGAGGAGGAACATCTCTAATCTCTCCTCAAATTTTTGGCCATTATCCTTGTGCCATGTTATCCCAAAATTGAGTTTCATGATAATTTTGGGACAACCTACCAAATTTTGTCTTTGGGAAGCTTGGAGTTAGTCATTTTTCCACAAATATAGAGATTATTGATCTAGGTTATGAATTCCCTTTGTTTTTCAAGATTTCAAGATTTTTAAACATGAAAACATTGTAGATGCAATTTGTTTCTTAAACCCCAAAATACACTATTAGTGTTTTTTTGGGATTTCGAGATTTCGGGACGTCAAAACATACAAGCATCTAATCATGAAAACATGTAATGTGTAAGATGTTTCTCCCCCTAAAATTCACTAATAGTGTATTTTGGTATTTTAGGGTTTAGGACATCATAACATCCCAACATCAAAGCATGTTTAATGTTATCAATCTCAAACCCCCACTGAAATACAAAGAGTTCTTTGTTTGTCGGGTTTTCGAGGTTCACGTGCATAGAAGCAAGTCACGTCATGTGTGGTCAAAATCCCAATCCCTAGGTCAACACTTTTAATGTGAAGTAGATTTGACCTCCACACATGTCGTCAATATGTAATTAATGTAATTTTTAATATACACTTAGGTTTTTCCATGTCATTTTCATCTTGTGTAAAAATGATTTTTACTCGCTTCCATACAAGATATCTAAATGATCTATAAACTACTAAATTTTAACAATAAATAGATCACTATGCACGTGAAAAGTGAATGAAATACGTGAGTTCATTTAAACCAATATAATGTGCATAAATAATCATAAATAAACTACAAACTATGGAAAATAATGCAAAAGAGACACAACAATTTATCCCCGGAGAAACCCAAGTGGGAAAAACTCCAGTGGGTAAGCAAATTGCTTCCCTCTCACTATGTAAATCTCCAAAATACAAACTACTTCCAATAATTGGCCTTCAAGAAGGATTCAACACTCCTTCTAATTGTATTTTCCTTCTCACAATCCTCAACAATGAAGAACTCGCTATCAATGAACAAAACAAAAAGTAAATACAACTCCTCTTTTCTCACACTTGTTCTCACTCAAAATCACTTGCTAGAATGATTAGTTGCACTCATATTTATAGTTATTCTGCCCCAAGGATAATAAGAAGGTGAAACAAATCAATGGAGAATCCCAAACATTTTCAATTGTTCATGTTATCTATTTCAGCGTTAAAGGGACAGAAAATCACAGCAATTTCATCAACCGAAAAAAAGTAATTTTGTGGCAGTTAAACAATCAATAAACAAAACTTAACTAGAAACGGTCTCTATTTTCATTCAAAGGTGTCTAGATCACCCCCAACCTAACTATATCATCTTGTGATTACATAATAAGCTGAGAATATGTAGAGAAAGTATAATATATAGAGATTACATAGAATTGGGTTTTTGTGATCCATTTTTGGATCATACCTCCCCAATTTGAGGCTTTTAAGTCCCTAAAAGCTTCAAGGACTGATGAGGTGAGAAAATTTCTCCCCACATCCTCTCTGGAATACCACTCCTGTACTTGGAGGTGTATCTACTGAATTGTTCCAATGAACATATCATCTTTGTGGACTTCTAGTCCCACTTTTCCATTGTCTCTATGCATGGTAATCTACAAACAACATCAACTGCACTCCTAGGAAAATAACCATAACATGTCTCAAAACCCCTGACAAGGTTAGCAACTGCTATCTGCATGTTCAGCCAAAAATCATACTTGTATAAGTGCTCAATAGTCTCTGTCACACCAGAGTGACCAGCCACCCTTGAAGTGCATGCTTTCTCAAACAAAGATTGTAATGGTTGTTTCTTTTCATAGGCATCCTCCATGGACTGCCTGTGGAATCCCAAGTCTGGAAGTGGACCATTAGGTAAAAATTGTATCACATGCTCAATTGGCCTAATTGGTGACAGGCGCCATAGCCTCTTCCCCCGAATCATTGAATAAACTCTCCCATCTACTTCTGCTCTTTGTTAGTAATCATGCTCTTCAACTTGTCTATCCCTTAGAAGAAGTAAATAAAATCTTCCACTAGCATTAAGTTTTTAGACTTCAGTGGAACTTACCAACGAAATCTTCGAGTCTCCTGCAAAGGCTGAAATGATGTAGCTCTTACCATCCTTCACCAAATGGTACTGGTTGGCTCTTCTTGTGAATATGGCATCTCTGATATACAAATATGGACTTCCAAACACCATGCCACACA
Organism: Taxus wallichiana var. yunnanensis; assembly: GCA_018340775.1. Taxonomy (NCBI): domain Eukaryota; kingdom Viridiplantae; phylum Streptophyta; class Pinopsida; order Cupressales; family Taxaceae; genus Taxus; species Taxus wallichiana. The sequence goes on from CM031237.1 coordinate 422,688,135, forward strand.
CATCAAGGGGAACAACATCCACAATGACTTCATCAATAAAATTTTTATCAATACCAAAAGTAATCTTACATTGTTTAGTAACCTTGACATCTACGCCTTTCTTTACCCAACCCAATGAGTAAGGACTTGGATGATTGTAAGTTTCCAACATCAGTCTATTAACTAGCTCTTTACTAACCAAATTAGCTTGCGAACAAGAATCAAAAAGAGCATCCACTTTGGTCTTCTTCAACTGAATTTTTATGTGAAAGAGCTTAGTAAGTTCATTCTCTTGAGCATTACTACTATTACCCAAACATACCTCTCTGTGGATGGAGGCACAACACATGGTCTCATCCACCTCTTCACTGCAAAACACTTCCTCTCCCTGGAGGGCAGCCATAGCCTTCTTCTTATTTTTCTTATTCTTGAAGGGATGTAGTTTCAGGTGGAGCTTCCAACATTTTTCCTTGGAATGAGTGTTAACATCACAATGCCCACAATGAATTTTAGTATCCTTTTTGGAAATATAATTAGCATTATGTTTACCTTTTCCTTTGTCCTTCTACTTGGGGTCATCTTCTTTATCCATCTCTAAGTAGTGAGCTTGTGTACGAGCCTCATCTACTTACATCCACTTGCTAAAAGGACGGGTCTCCTTAAGTGCCTATGAATTCCACCAACATTTTATCAACAAGTCTCGATCATATATCCTTTCCCATCTTAATAGATTTCTTTTGAAGCTCACTAGTGTACTCCTGCACATTTTGGCCTTGTTTCTACGCCTCGAGATACTACAAATACACGGATCTCTCTTCTCATAACAAATAAGATAGAATTGTTTTTTTATTAGCTTTTAAATTCATCCCACTTAGTAATAGGAGGATGCTTCTTAATAACCAAAGAATGAACATAACTTTCAAACCAAGTTAAATCATGTTTGGTTAATTTTAACCAAGCAAAGGAAATATTATGACTTTCATTAATGTGATGCAAACTGAAATATACCTCCAATTGAGCTAGCCAATGGTCTAGCTTCTCGGCATTCATGTCTCCATCATAAGGCTCAATCTTTATCTTGCACTGCTTTAAATGGATGAGGTATGAGAATGGCATGGGATGGTTCTTCTTCATGGTCTTTCAGGTCTCCTTCCAAACACCAAGCTTCTCCATGAGAAATCCCATGATGGACTCCAATTTCCCCAAGGATGCTGAAATTTTTCCCACATCTTTGGACAAATTTTCCACATTCTCCTCCAACTTGTAGAAATTTTCTTCACCATTATCATCTGCATCACCTCTTCAAGCCATCTCATGAATTCCTTACTTCCAATTTCTTGTATAAATTCTCGCTTCAAAGGGAATTAGGCTACCTTCACCACTTTCTTTTCCCTTTCGGGTAAGGGGCATCTAACTAATCTCAACACAAGTTAACCACACAAAATATTAAAATCTTAACTACTCTAATACCAATTTGATCCATAAACTGCTGAATTTTAACAATAAACAAATCACTATGCTCGTGAAAAATGAATGAAATACGTGAGTTCCTTTTAACCAATATAATGTGCATAAATAATCACAACTATACTACAAACTGAGGAAAAGAATGCAAAAGAGACACAAGAATTTATCTTGGAGAAACCCAAGGTGGGAAAAACTCTAGTGGGTAAGCAAATTGCTTCCCTCTCACTATGTAAATCTCCAAAATACAAAGTACTGCCAATAATTGGCCTTCAAGAAGGATTTAACACTCCTTCTAATTGTATTTTCTTGCTCACAATCCTCAACAATGAAGAACTCACTCTCAATGAACAAAACAAGAAAGAAATACAACTCCTCTTTGCTCACACTTGTTCTCACTCAAAATCACTTGCTAGAATGATTAGTTGCACTCATATTTATAGTTATTCTTCCCTAAGGATAAAAATAAGGTGAAACGAATCAATTGAGAAGCCCAAACATTTGCAACTATTTGGCTTCTCCATTTTGGTGTTAAAGGTACAAAAAATTGTGACACTTTCATCACCCAAAAATAGCAATTATGTGGCGATTAAATAGACAACAAACGAGAACTTAACCAAAAATGGTCTCTTTTGTCATTCGAAGGTGTCTAGAATCACCCCTAACCTAACTATATCATCTTGTGAATGCATAATAAGCTAAGAATATATAGAGAAATTATAATCTATAGAGATTACATACAAGTTTGCTTTTCATGATCCAATTTTGGATCACTAAAACTCCAATCGAGTTTTTTTCTTCACTTCTATGCATCTTTTCAAGAAAATTATTCAACCCATTTTTCCACTTGGTGATTTCTACAAATCCCTTACTAAGTGTATGTCATAATTTTTGAAGTCTTAAATAACGTGAAAACCCTACCCAAGTGCTTTTCTAGTTTTTGGGGTTGTTGAATAGGTAAATATTTTCAAATTAGTTTGTGAAGTTCCCGGAGAGGTTCTTGGTAAAAAAATTAGTTTTCTCTCTTGAAAAATGTTAGTTTCATCCAAAAGGAAGGACAAAATAATGAAATATAACTATCAAGGCGTGATGCCCCCTTCTAACCTTGATTCTAATATTGTTCAAATAAGAGACACCGACTTAGGGCACATTGATCTTCTTGATTTTGGAGCAAGGTAAATAGTCCATTAGAATCAAATTAGATTTAGGCTATCTATGATAGTGGTCTAGAACTTGAAAAATATTTTCCACCATCATCTCAATGACCTGAGTTCATTCTTGCAATTATAAGTCACTACAATGCGACACTAGGATTTATAAAGAATCTAGATGGAGAGATAGTAATCATATTAGACGTTAAATATTTTGAAGAGTTGTTTAGACTCCCTAATCTCAATGAATATGTGGATACAAGTCTATAAAAATTTCAACAAGTTTGGAATGATAATTTTATGGCTTTCACAAAGCACCTCAATAAGAATTATCTAAAGAATCCAAAACCTTCAATCGGTCGTTTCCCAAAGACTTTACCTCAAAGTGATTTCATACCATAGGTAAATGATTATATCACATTATTGAGAAGAGTTGTTGGTCTTCATGTTGCCAAGGATTTCCAAGAATGGATGTATCAATACATATTTATTATAAGGAGAATCAACAATTCATCAATTAAGGGGAGCACATAAGAGATTCCTTACACAAAAAACTCAAGGAAGTGCATACAATAGAAATATTTTTTATGACTTCTTACCTTGTTTATGTTACAACAAGAATTATATTATTCCCTGGATTAACAATTTTCAAGTCGAAATAAAACCAAGTTATATGATTTCTACCCTCAATTAACCTTTAAAGAAATTTAAAAACATCTTCAGAGGGTGAATGAAACCTTTTTCTATATCATCATATGCAAGTTTAACAAAGAACTTCTCAAATGCAAGTGTACCAATGATTATTGGATCACATTTTTGTAATGGGGATACATCTTCCTTTAGTTCCCCAACTTCACTTACATCCGAGTAAGAGGTTTCATTCCACATGGTCCACAGTACCATAATGATAAATGGATTATAATGGAGTTGGTGAGGCAACTAATGGAATAAGGGAAATACAAGGATGGAGTTCACTTCCCCATTTCTATAGGTCACTACACATGCTCATTTTCCATCAAATCTAAAAAAAATTATAGTTGAGATGTAAAGGGTAACATTGAAATCTATTCACCCGAGGCTCAATTTTGATTATAGGGGTAATGAAATTTTGGGAACCTTTCATATACATATACCCAAAGGAGAGGATATATGGATTAACTACAAGGACAAAGTTTCTTTTTAAAAGGACTATTACAGGTTGACTCTTGAGGAGTTAAGAAGTATGACATTGTTGATATTCTCAAGGGCACATATGATGATGGGGAGATTTTGGATAGTATGTATGATTGAATAAAGGTAAAAACCCTGGATTTTCCTCAAATCAATAGGTTTATTAAATAGTGCACCTCCAAAAAAGAATGTGCCATCAATATTCTTAATCATACCATTCATTGTCACTGTTATCTTTAGGAATCCAACCCATAGATGTATGTATTCTCCCATTAAGTTAGCGAAGCATGAAAACTTCATCATAAGTTGGCCCTTCTCAGGACCCTTAGGATAAAGGAAAGGCTTATATAAATCCATTAAAGTTCAAATTTGTTAGTAAAGGGAAAGATTCTTCTACTTATTCTACTCCAACAACAGTTGTGGATGTGGATTCTCATCCACTTCAAGAAATTCAAGGACTACCAACCACCACACCTATCACACAATTTTCTTCCTCATCTCCACTTATGGGCATTCCTCATGTTCCTTTTTCCACTCAAATTCCTCATGTTTCCTCACCACCTCATTCCTCTTCTCCATAAATGTTGTTGATAACATATTCTCATGTTCCCACATCCCCGCTCCTCACATCTAGCATTCTCACTTCCTCTACTCTTGTTTCTTCCACTCATATGGCTCAAGTTTTCTCCTCCCTTCCACATATTTTTTCAAGGATCAGTATTTTCATGGGTTCTCCCCTTAAGACTCTTCTTTCTCCATCAACCACTCTCATTCTTATTTTGATTCTTCCTCCTAGTTCATTTTTTGTTTCCTCTTCCACCATTCACGTGGTTGTTTTATAAACTCTTACCCTCTTAGTTTCAGTTTCCACATCCTCCACTAGTGTAATTCTTATTGATACATCCACATCCTCTTCATAGAAATAACTAGTTCCTTATTTTTTCCTTCTTGGTTAATAAATTAATCTCTAAATAAGATAAATAAGGTGGTGCTCCCGAAGCATTTGATTTTATTATGTCAAATCTAACTCTTTCTTAGACAAAAAAAGCCAAAGATGATTTCCCATATCACTATGGATCCATACAGGAAAGATTTGTTGAAATTTTTTTCTGATTTGTAGATAATAGTAAGGAAGATATAATTGTTGCAGACAATCAAAATCTCCAAGGTCACTTTGGGAAAGTCCACCACAAAAGGTTTAAAATTAGATGTTGAAGTTTCCCTTAGCAACCTATTTGTGCAAGCCGAGACAAGTCTAAGGTCACAAATAATGAAGTGAGGGAGAAAGTAGATCACTTAACAACCCTTTTATATAAAATCACTTAGCCTACTCGAGTACCACTCTTACCATAAGGAGCTTGGATGCATCATCCATCATGGTAGCTGAGAAGATAGGACAACAGGGAAGGGTTGTTAATGATTAGATCAAAAGACTTCTCGAAGATGGATAAGGATTGATTGAAGAAGCCATCAAATTCCATGATGATATTGAAACTAAGAATTCATCAGTTGGAAGAATGAGCAATGAATTTGAGGAGGAATGTAATAACTGGGAAATCACTCTGGATGCATCAAGTGAATTGAAGAAGGTAGATGTTGACACCCCCATCAAGGAAAAAATAATTGAAGAAAGGAGTAGGCACTATGAATACTATGAAGCCATTGAGTTCTAGGTGTGAATATTGAATCAAGCAATGGAAAAGTCACAAGAGGCGAGAAGAGAAGGAATAGATGCCACCTTTGACATTAGAGATGAAATTACTAAATTACCTTACCAATTTCATGATGAAGATCTGAACACGTTGTCAACTAACACAATTTTTACTAAGTTTAAAGGCTTGCTCGAGGGTGATTCAAGATCGGAGTAAAATTTTGATTTGTAATCAATTGACAAGTTGGTCCTATATCAAAATGTTTTGGATAGTTTGAGAAAGATTATAAAAAGGGTTCAAAATCTTCCAGAAAATTGATCAATGTGGCTGATACTTGTGAAGTACTCAATTGATACTCATGTGGGCTAGATAAAAATTTTGTCCAAGAAATTATGGAAATATATCATGAATATCGACGAGGCAAAGCACCACAAAAGCCGAGGTCATCAAAATTTTAATTAGTCGATGCACAAAAGGAAAGATATGAAAAGGAAACAAATTGAATTTTTTGTGTTTTTTTAACTTTTCTCAAACATGTAATTTTCTAATATGTTTTTGCATCCTACCAAACAACATGTAAATTGACTTGGTCATTTTGCACAAGAACCAATCAATACCTTTTATGTATGCTCAGATTTTCAAGGTGGAATAGGTCTAGGAGTATAAATTAAGTTGATTTATTACTTACTATTTTTAGCATCGGGAATTAGTCAAGGGGTGCAACTATCCCTATTTTCTCTCTTTCTATTTTTTTCTATAAGAGTAAAGAATGCTTTGAAAGCATTCAAGAAATTTTGTGGGTGTAAGCAATTATTTTTTTACATTTTTGGAGTAAAAGTATTTTTCTGGATTTTGTAAGAGAAAAAGATGTTTTTCTTACAATAAAGGAATAAAGAGATCTAAAATTTCAAAATTTTGTTGAGGTTAATCTTGATATTATGTTATTAATCTTATGTTGAATGCATTATTCTTCCTTTTGATTCCATAATCTTATTATCAAGCATTAAAATAGTCTAGTATTAATCTCCTCAACTTGTGTGAGTAGAGAGAGAGAGAGAGAGAATAATTCCTTTTTATCAAAAATGAAATTAATTTGTAATTCCCATAATTTTACCATCCAAAACGTAAAAGAAAAAACTAACAATTTTTTTATTATATGATCATTCTTAAAATAGTTGCATTGATCACAATACACACAAATTCTAACACTTATTGTTAACTTATTTAAAATTAACACATAGTTTATAGTTTACTTTTCAATGCATTGTGATTTGCTACAAGAAATTATTTCATTTGTGGAAGCATAGACTATATCTTTAGGTCACATAATGCCATAATGCAATCACAATCCACATAATTATAGGGTTCAATCAAGGGTTAGTATTCCCTATTTGATCTCACTACCACTTTCAAAACATATAACTCAACTTCAATTCTTAACATAAAAGGGTTGGGTCTAAGTTTGTGCATCTTTAACAAGACTCAAAGAAAGCACTAGTCATCACTCAGAAGTGAGGTGTGCACGACTAATTTTCTTAACCCATAGAAGGTTTTCCCAACCACCATTCTTCAACGGAGTCTAACTCACTCATTTTCTACTATACACAGGGAGAATAATAAAAACTCAAAACACCTTTCACGAGGTCCATACACCTCTCACCGAGGTGTTTAGTAGGTACATTAAGTAGGGTCAACACAATTTATCCTTCCCTTAATTTGGTAAGGTAGAGATGCTCGGGCTAGCGTAAGAATGTAACAATGTCCCAACACAAGGTTTCCCATACTACTACTTCCAAATTCCATCCACTAAACAAGATGTTATCTCAAACAAAAATTACCTCCAAGAAACCATACTAACCCATAAACATGGGTTATTAAAAAGATCACTTACCAAACCACTTCGACTCTTATGGAATTTCCTTCCATGGAAAAAGCTAAATTTGTCCCAAATATCTTTTTAGCATAACTCTAAGTGATTTAATCTAAATTGAAAAAAACCTTAATTTCATAGTAACTTTCTATAACTAATGATATTCTTATAATTATGTATAATATTCATAAGAAATAATCATTTAATAATGTAAAACCCTAACTAAATGAGAGGGGAAGATGACTTAGCTGATTCTACATAACCTGAGAGTTATTTGCCTTTGATTATCTGCTAGATCGGCTATCAATAAGGGTTCATAACCCTAGAAATAGACAGACAGAAGTACCCACATGAGGATAGGAGCACCATAGGCACTAGTGACTAAACTATGTTTCTGTGTCCACTTAGATGCTCAAGTTCTAGTTTTTAGGCTAAAGGAACTTCACTATTTATCTCTCTTTGTCACTCTAGTTTCACAATAATGTCTCTAGTTGTACACTGTAACCAGTAAAATATATGAATACATACACATGCCCATAAACCTTATTAAACCTAATAAAGAAGATGCAGAGGGGGAGTCGATTTATCTCGATGGTCACTTGAAGAGTGAACTTATGACTTAACAATGCACTACATCTCATACCCTGTGTAGTTATTTTTATGCATGTGTGTGTAAGGATTTCTTAGATTTCCTTGTATAAGTTACACGATGATAGTTGGTTAGATCTAGAATGTAACAAGTATGTAGAATATGTGTGATGGAATAGAATGAACTCTCCTCCTATGATGTTTATGTAGAATAATACAGCCCTTGTCCCTTATATGAAAGTACTAGATGTGTCCTTATAATGCTCTTGTTCCTTTTATGCAAGCTTAGGTGATTATAGATAATTCTTATGATGTTTGTCCCCTTATTTGAGAGAAATAACCAAGTAGATATATATGATTCCCTTGTTTGAATTTTTAATTTACAACTGAAAGGCTGACCCAAAGTTCTAAAAGGTAACCAAGAAGTAAAGAGAACCAAAAAGTAAGAAGAATATAAAGAAGGGCAAGAGCTCCCATGAGGGATAGGATCCCCTGGGGCATACATTCAGGTGGGAGCTAGTGTCTAAGGTCATAAAGCAGATAAATTAGTTAAATGTAAACATATTTGTAACATGTGTAAATCCATTAAAGTGTAAAATATAGTAGCTAAAAGTCCCAAAGGAGGTGTCAACCACTAGTTTTCTTACTTAGGAATCATGTATACATTAGTATGCTTTAGGACCTAGAAATGTACCCAAGTGCATTGATTTTTTTTTTTCTACATTTACCCCCACTTTATGTTGTTGATTGACTACTCGACAAAGATAAAGTATATAGAAAATGTGTACCTTGTGATCCAATTATAAGTGTAGCTGATAGCATGCCGCATGGACAAGTAGCATGAAGTGATATTAATTTGAAGCATGACAACTAGGAAAGGGAGGTAGACCCTAGGGGTGAAGTGTATACGTATTAGTGTGTTGTTAGATCTTGTGCTTGTAGATGTGAGGTGCTTCTTGTAAAGACAAACCTATAAAATAAGATAAAAAGAGTATTCAAAGTCTCATATATGAATAATTAGAGTAATGTATGTATAATTAGGTAAAGAGCTAAGGAAAGAGTGCACCTAATGTATGAGAGAGTAAAGGATAGAAAGTTTTCCTATTTTTCTTGGAGATGTTTCAGATTTGAGTGTCTTGTTGCCAAAGGTGAGGTTTTTGGGTGATCTCATGCCAAGAACAAGTTTTTGGGCTATCTCATGTCAATGCTTATTTTTTGGGTGATCTCACGCCAAGAACGAGTGTTTTGGGTGATCTTGCACTTAGAGAAGAGTGTTAGGGAGAGAGCTTTGTTCTCCTTCCATGATAAGCACCACTGCATATGGTACATCCTTGATTTGTAATAGATTGTAACCGTTTGTAATCAAATTATAACTAATTGACTGAATTCTATAACTGGAGAGAAGTGTCTGATACTATAGAATTGTACTGAAACTACTGGAAATTATGCTAAATTGACAAACTATTTGTTTTTCCCCCAGGATACAAGCACCCAAGTGGGACACAAACTCCCATTGTTACTATCTGATATTGGGTTCTAGTGTCCACTCTGTGTTTGTAATCTAATTCTGATTCTGGACCACTCTGTAAATATGTGCCTTTGCCAATTCTATACTATGATAATCTGCTTTGTAACTTTATGTTGTTAGAAGGGTGATTTTTTCACCCAATAGATGCCCCCTCATTTGGGGTACATGCAAATGAATTTAGGAGAATGTAGCCCAAAGGAGAGGACTTGAGGCTGATATGCATATCATATATTGGATACCTACATGGGATAGGGATGTGCATGGAAGAAACCAAGGCACATGCAAACAAAGTAGGCTAGAAACAAGTGTTAGTGTAAAAAGATAGAATGCACATAGAAAAAAATGTAGCAAGTAAGTATAAAGGCAAGAAGGACCTCGAAAGTAGGTTGCATACATGGGACATTGCTCACAATGTCACAAGACAATCAGGGCTAAAGCGGCCATAAGAAAACAATGATCAAGAAAGACATAAGGCATAACTTGCAAACATTGACAAATAATATTAAACAAGAAGTAATTGATAACCATAGGTCTTGATCAAATACCACTATTCATATGATTCCTAAGCAAGAAAAGTAATAATTTACCATTGTCTTTGTCCTCTTTTCTTTCTTTCTGGTTTCCATCTTGGTCTTACACACCTTCTTTCCCAGCTGACTTTTGACACTTCAATTTTTCTGAGTCTAGACACCAATGCCCAGGTGTCCCTATCCTGTGGGCACCCCCGACCTATTTTTATCTTACTCACATCTTTTGGGTCCTTTCTAGTTATTGGGAATCTTATTTTCTTGGTGGTCATCCTTTTAATGGTTAATTATGAAATTCAAACAAGGGAATCATATAAATATAAAGATATGTGACCATAATAAAGGACCAAGAACTAAACATCTACTACTATCACCTAAGATTGTATCCAAAGGCATTACAAGAGCATCAAAACATCTATCTAGCATCCATTCAAGGGACAAGGGACTACATTCTTTTGCATACACTTCATAGGAGGGGAAGTTCATTTTTCCATGTACACATCTATCTACATCTAGTTATTGCTCACTATTCAAGTGCATCTGGCATAAGAACCACATAGGGCACGATTCTACACACACACACATACACACAAAATTACATGGAGTCTAAAATGTAGTGCAGTGCCTGAATCATAAGTTCACTCAGTTGGGTGACCATCAAGGTCAATCTGACTCCCCATTTGCATATTTTTATTTTTAGGATTTGATGTGTTTTGGGTTGTTGTGGGTTCTCTTTCTCTTTCCAGTGTTTCAGTGAACTTGACAATCTTCAAGTTAGTTACAGAAACTAATAAGCGACCTCCAACAAACATCTTACAACCTTTCAAAAATAATTTCCTAAGGTTCAAGGTGTAGTCATAGGTGCCTATAGAGGTCCTTGGTGCCTAGGCACCCTTGACCCAGTCTAGGCACCCTTGACCCAGTCTAGGCAGGCACCCTAGTCCCAACATTCTCGACAATTCTACAATTTTCGGGCTTGGTAGCGACATTCTACTTTCTTGTTTCATCAAATTTTCAGCTCTTCATAGCTTCAAGATTATTAAAAATCAGCTAAGTACTTAATCCCTCCTCTTACACTTAGGCTATTATATTTTCTATCTTACTTACTTGTGTCAAATCTATACTTTATTCCTATATCATTGTGTTGTAACTTAATTATAATTTAACACTTATATTTCTATATTTGTTTAATCATTTGGTGAACCCAACTCATTTCATTACTCTTAGATCCTCATTTCATCACTTCTTACATTTTTATTAAGCTCCTCTCATCATGGATATTTCTATTCATGATTTCTTGCTAGCCAATATATTGAGTGTTGTGCTAAAATCAGTACTCTTTTACTACTACTCGTATTCCTTCCACTACTCATCCAGACATTGTTTATCAAACATTCATAGATGCATTTTCTCAACAAATTACTTTTCCATCTATTATAGCTGACAATATTTCTATGTATGACAATGATCCTCCTTTATATATATATATATATATATATATATATATATATATATATGAGTTTGCATTAATAACTTAGGATTCAAGCACACTTTAGTCAATACTAGATCTAAGTTTAATATTTTTCCTTTATCATTCATTCAAGCTATAGGCCTTTCCGCATTTATTCTTAACCCAACATCTATTTCTATTCGAGCATATGATTCCACTACACATCTATGCATAGTAAATATCACCTTGTCACTTGCAGTTGGGTCAAAGACTATTCCAATTCTATTTTTTTCATTGATATCTCAATTTCATATAATTACTTACTTGGTAGGCCATGGCTTCACATAATACAAGTAGTTTCTTCTACTGCTCATTCACTTTGATGTGTTAAATTCTTACATGAGGGATTTGAATATGCAGTTCCTGTTAATAGTAATCCATTCCAATATTTTCACCTAGATCCAACTACTGTAGTACCCATTCCTACTTCTACTACTTTGCATCTTATTGTTGATATGTGACCTACGCATTACCAAGACAGCTTACCTCCACTCGAAGGAACCATTTGTGCATTAGACAATGTTCCATCTACTCCAGTATCACCCCCTCCTTCTACTAATGTTATGGTGCTTTATCGGGTTTTGTCCATATATCAGATTTCATCCCACCTTCATTTCCTTCTCATGAGCAATCTACATCTACACTTACTCCATTAGCATGCATTCTCTTCACATATAATGTTTATTGGCCACACATTTTATTCAATCTCACTTTCTCTAACACTATTTGCACACATGATGGCTTGGCTCAGCTAGGATTCACATTGGATGATCTCATCCCTCCATCACATGCTCCTCATTTATATCATGGATATGTTTTCATTATTTTTTCTTATGGCATCTCGCATCTTTCATCTATCGGTCTTTTTTACACACAATCCATGAATTTCTCCACTTACTCTTAGACAATCATGGCTCGACTACATTGGTGGCACATTAGATCCTAATCATATCGACATTTCATTCCCCATGCCCTTCAACCACATTTTCATTTGCAATGATTCATTTTTGGCTATTCACAAAATCTTACTCGATGGTATGCACATGGATTTCCATTACCACCTTTCACTGATGAATAATATGCAATGGGCATGTATAATATGCACCGCAACGACATACCTTACATGATCAACCTCATACAATTTCCTACCAAGTCTCTCATGCATCTCCCTTTGTTTTTGACCATGACACTAAAGATCTCTTAAATGAAGTTATTTGATCATTCTCATCATCACAAACTTGGGGGCATCATGCTTACTCATTCCCCCTTCTAGCATCATCAAGTGTCTCACAATTCTACTATTTCACTTCTTACTTCGCATCTATTATTTCACACATGTCTTGCACATCTTAATACACTTGTATTTTCATTACCCAATGACACACTCTTGTGTTATGGTTCACACTTGACTATTGAGGGCTCACTACATTCATGAACCTCACATCATACACACTACACACTTCTATACTTGGTGCATTCATGACACATATTTCTTGCACACATTCAACATGACTCACTACCCTAAGATGAACTCTAGCTCCACAATTCATACTCATTGCTTTGAGGGTCTCAATCTGAAATGAATCTCACCACACTCACCCACTCTCTACACTTTATGTTTTATCAATCATATCTATCTAGCACACACTTCAAACCATTTCCCAATGACACACTCTTGTTCTATGGTTCATTCTCAATTGTTGAGGGGTTTTTATAAATGAACCTCATATCATGCATACTCATTCACATTTTTGTTAGGGGCACGTTTCTCCTATCACACACACATTTATTTTCATTCCATCTCACTCATCCACAACATACGACATATCTTGGTTGCACATTGTTCTTGCTTACTTATACTCGCATGTTACACTTTGTTTACTATGTTAAACGGATATTTTGTATGTCGTTATCTTTATTATCTACATATGTGCATTCAATTTCCTTCTAGTTATGATTATATCCTTTAGATAGATCATTACACATAGCATGGATGCTTAATAGAATACCTCTTACCAGGTCCCACAAGAGCTCCTGGAGGCATCTACTTTCGTATGCATCACATGTGTTATTGTTTCTATTTATACAATTTTGTATTCATAGTAGCACACTACTATCTTGGATCATACACACTTGGACATACTTTCTATATTTCTAAAATGCTTACGGGTGCTTCATATGCAGCATTTGTCTTGTAGGAACTATTTTCTACCATGGTTGTATGTTACTTTGTTTGTTATTTTTTTCCTTGTTTGCATGGCTTTGCCCTTCATATTGTGTGCACATTGTATGAGTTTGGCCACTTTGACCTCGATTATCTTGTGACATTCTCGGTGATGTCCCGTGTTTTCATCCTAGTTTTCACACGATTTACATTTTCTTCTCACATGTTAGCTTACATTTTGTCTTTTACATGTGTATTTATCTTGTTTACGCTAACACTTGTCAACTAGCCACTATTTTTGTGTGTTCCTTGGTTTCTACCAAGCACACTCCCTCCCCCATGCAGGGGAATTAGTTTTACTTTAGCATCTAATCCTCCTTTGGGTCACATCCTCCTAGCGATGTCACATGCACCCCAAATGAGGGGGCATCATTGGGTGAATCAATCACCCCATACATCAATTCACAATCATAGTACAACACGGTTCTAATATCGACAACACAAATTTCAATCTTAAAAATGGCCCAATGTGACTTGGGTCTTTAGCACAATATAGAAACCAGAGCCCAAACATAGACATGAGTACCTAGGAACTCCTGACCCTTCCTAGACACCTATGACTAGGGGGTAGTTATAGCATTTTCTCAAATCTAGAAAGTTTTCAGCAGTCTACAGTATTTTCTTAGTACATGCATTGTCCTCCAAAGAATCAACATGCATGCTTTCTCCATTTTTCTATTTGTGTTAGATTTAACCGATCAAAATGGATCAAATTTGAACAAAGCAGATCACACCATTTGCAATGGTGTATAAAGTGTCGAGAAGCAGTCAAAGGATGGAGAATAACACTAGACCTTTCTCCCTACACTATTATGTCATGGCATGAGATTACCCAAAAACTCACACTTGGCATGAGATTTCCCAAAAAAATCATTCATGGCATGAGATCACCCAAAAACTCATTTTTCTACAGCATTTTCAAGATCCTTTCTATCCTTTCACTCATCACGGATCAGGTGCACATGTTTCTTTTTACATTTTTACATACTTTTTACACACTTTTAAAATGTTTGTATCAAATTTTTCACATACATGGCTTTGACTACTCTTTTACAGAGTTCATCCTTATGGGAAATAGTAGCTACATCATCTAAAATAAAGTGACATTGACAATGTGTATAACATGACATATACGAGATAAGATTTTCACCCCTATGGTCACTTCTTCTTCTCTAGTTCCCACGCTTCACATCATTCCCTTCACGCTTTTTCTTGTCTCCTCGGCACACTTTTCACCCAAAATTTGCACTTAGTGCAACTAGCATGAGATATCCCAAAACACTCATTCTTGGTGTGATATTTCCCTAAAAATCATTTTTCTACAGCATTTTCAGGATCCTCTCTACTCCTTTCACTCATCACATATTAGGTGCACATGTTTCTTTTCACATTTTTACATACTTTTACACACTTTTTACATATTTAAATCAAATTTTTCATATACACATATTTGACTACTCTTTTACTCTTCTCTTTTACAGTTCATCCTTATGGGAAGCAACAATCACATCATCAAGCATCAAGTGACATCAACAACAGTAAAATGTAACACATACGCATACACTTTCACCCCTAGGGTCATCTTCACTTCCTCTTCTCTAGCTTCCATGCTTCATATTATTCACTTCACACTTTTTCATATCTCTTTGGCACAATTTCCGCCATCAATCTACATGATTATCAAGTACACATCTCTTATCTACTTTATGTTATCAAGAATTTTCTCAAAAACATAAAGTGGGGAAAATGTAGACACTAAATCACACTTTTGGGTATATTTCTAGGTCATGATCACATACCATTATTCATATGATTCCTAAGTGAGAAAAGTAATAATTGACCACTATCTTTGGCCTCTTTACTTTATTTTTGTTTCCTTCTTGGTCTTACACACCTTCTTTCCCAATCGACTTTCGACACTTTAATTTTTCTCGAGTCCGGACACCAAAGACATCCTCATCCCCTTTTGGGTGCCCCCAACCTCTTTATATCTTGCTTGCATCTTTTGCATCCTTTATAGATGTTGGCCATCTTATTTTCTTGGTGGTGAGAATTTTAGTGGTTAATTACAAAATTAGAACAAGGGAATTATATAAATACAAAGTTATATGACCATACTAAATGAACAAGCACTAAGCATCTACTACTATCACCTAAGGTTGCATCCAAAGGCATTACAAGAGCATCAAAACATCCATCTAGCATCCATTCAAGGGACAAGGGACTACATTTTTCTACATATACTTCATAGGAGGGGAAGTTCATTTTTCCATGCACGCTTCTATCTACATCTTGTACATCTAGTTATTTCTCACTATTCAAGTGTGTCTACAGTGCAAGATCCATCTAGGGCATGATTCTACACACGTACACGCATAACTACATGGAGTCTAAAATGTAGTGTAGTTCTTGGATTGTAAATTCACTCATTCAGGTGACCGTTGGGGTTAGTTCAACTCCCCATTTGCATCTTTTAATTTTTAGGATTTGATGTGTTTTGGGGTTTCACAGGTGCTTTATTTCTCTTTGCAGGTTTCAAGTGAACTCAACGATCTTCCAAAGTTATAGGCAACTAACAATGACCTCTAGCAAACATCTTACTACCATAAGAAAATCATTTCTTGAGGTTTTACACAATCGCATGTGCCTATAGAGGGTCCCTAGCGCCCCTGATCCAGGTCCAAGTGCCCTAACCCCAGCATTCCCGATAATTATACATTTTTCTAGGATCGGTTGCATGGCATTTCATTTTCCTTTTCATCAGCTTTCTAGCTCAAGACAGCTTCAGGATTATTGCAAATCAGCTAAGTACGTTATCCCTCTTGTAATTAGGGTTTTATATTTATAGACACCAAAATTTCGTATCATTACCCCTCACCCCAAGTTCACTTTCTTTTCATCATGATCATCCATTTGAATTTCATATTCCCTCCTAAATTCAATTTATCCCATTAATTTTCATTTCCCACCCTTAATCCTATCCCATTATTCCATGTATGTTAATTATCCTTAATCATCATTAATCAAATCTAATCCTCATTTAATCTATTTCCCATCCCTAATTTGTTATCCCTAGGCCATCATTTAATATTTTCACCCATCCATGGCCTTTATTTACTCATTTCCATCTTTTACCTACCCATTTATTCATTCTATGCACCTTAGCTCATCCTTGTCACCCAAAATCCTAATCTTCCCTCTTTATGCCCATTTTGCCTCGAGTTGGGCATCATTCCATAGCCCAAATCAAGGGTTACTCGCAGGTCGTGGTGACCCATCCAAGTCACCGTTGACCCTATAAAGCCACTTTTACCCCTCCTTATTCAGGGATGTAATTTTGATTCTTCAATCTTACCTTCAATTCGTGGTCTCTCTTACATCCAATACAAGCATTTTAGAGCCCTCTCGAGAGACCTTGTGACCATATTTGGGAGATTTGAAGCCTTCTCTTATCATTACATGTTTGGACCTTCTTTTACAATTATCATCATTAGATCTTGTGTAGGTTCATTGTCATCAAGACCCCTACCTCGAGTCCTCTCAAGTATTTTGTTACGATATGTAAGTCCTTCTTTCAGGTCACTCATTTTCATCCAAGTCCATTTTGATTCCATCGACTTTGTCATGTTTTCATCAACCCAAATTCCATATTATCACCCTTTATGTCATTCATATCCTCATTCATCCACTATCTCTGTTTCTACATTCATCCAACCTCATATTCCATCATTCTTCCCCCTACCATCTTAGATTTATTTTTTCATCCCCTAGTCACCACCGACCTAACTTAGTCGTCATTGACCCACTCCATATTTTCAATATTCACCCTTAGATCTCTAATTTTCTTGAATCCTTTTTGTTAGATCTTGTCTTAGGTCTCTTGCAAATTCTTGTACGTCATCTTGGTGCATCATCATATCTAGATCCACCCACATGAGAACTAGCGGGCAGGTTTGTTTTGATACATTTTCTTCTCATCTAGCCCTAGTCACCATCGATTGGCCCTCTCGTAGTCTTAGGTCATCATCAACCCATATAGGTTTGGTTTATATAGCATCTCTTTACATAAAATATTTACTTTCTTTACATTTCGCATTTCATATTTTGTTTATCTCATATTTACTACATCCTTGCTACATCTAATTTATCAATATCTAGTTTTATCTTATCTTATCAAAACAAGGGTTAACATCCATCCTAGGAATTTCTCACTTCTTAGTATTGGATTTGTCGGAAAAACCTCCCATTTATCTATTAATCCATCTTCTAATTAGTTTGTTTGATTTATAGGTCACCTCTCTTGTAGTGAGGAGGATTTCATATTGCACTCGTATCCATCCATATCATCTCAAGGTACCATAAACCCTTACATATTTGGAGTTACTTATTTCCTTTATTACTAGTTCACTAATCGAACAGGAATGAAGAAACTTGGTCAACATTCTTGCATGCCTGGTGAGACCCATCTTTTCTTAATGAGTATTTTTCATTTTTCTTTCTTTTTTTCTTCCATATATCCTCTTCTAACCTTACAGGTAGGAGCATTTATTTTCTTTCTTGCATTGGATCACGTTTCTTGGAGTAGATTTTGTTTGCTTGCTAAAATAATAAAATTTTGAAAATCATACAAAAAGGAAAAGTGTTATCTAGGTATTCCTTGTTTTTATTCCCTATCTTTTTCTTTATTGCATTACATCACTTGTTTTTTTTCCTCATCAAATCTCCACATTTCATTTTGGATCTAAAAATAACCCTTCATTCTTGCTTGGAAATCTAGTTTAACTAGGGGTTTAACATGTTGCATACACTTCATCACACACATCCAAACACACAAACCAACTTACACATCTAAACATATTCTACCAGGTGGAACTATTGGGATTTCATCACCCAATAGGAAATTTGTCGTGGTGTTCTGGCCATGTTATAAATTTTTCGTATCTTGGTATATTGGCTAAGCACCGACTCCCTTATCATTGTGAGACCATGAAATGAGGGGTAGGCCCTAATACCAAGCCCTATACCACTATCCATCACAAACTTGTGCCTCACGTACCTTCAAGTATAATGAGTACTCCATCCCAAACCACCTGAACCATCCATAGATTTCCATTTCCTAGGTACCCTTAAAGCCATTTTTCATTTCTTTTTCACATCTTAATAATCAAGATAATCAAAATTTTGTTGTTTGACTTGCTTGAATTAATTAAAAATCAAGAATATTTTGTTTCATGTCAGTTCTTACAAGATCCCAAGAAAAACAAATGGAACAAAACATGACATCAAACAACATTCCCATCTCCACCATTTCTTCACAACAAACTTCCACACTTTCTCTCCTTACCTCCACCCCTTTGGTCATCTCTTTTGCAGTCACCCAACCCATGGTTTCCATTCCCCCTCTTCAAGAGGTTTAGTTGATCCAACCCAACACTCATGTTGAGACTAATCCCTTTCTTCATCACTCCATCCCATCTAGACCAACCACTACTCATGCCACCTCCATCAATGTTGATGGGCATCCTATCGTCCTCATGGGTCTGCGAGTTCTAGGAGCTTCTTAACACAAATATGATTACCCTTCATGACTATCTCCTTCAAAATACCACCAACCTCCCCATTGATGGACCTCCTTTACAACAAATCTATGCCTACCATTCTAATATGGAGTCTACTCAAGTTCTTACTTCCCAACTTGTTGTTTTCTTTCCTAGAGCCATGAGTGATCTTATTAGGGACCAACATGAATTTGGCCCTAATCAACCATCTTCCTCCATCCCTCATAATAAACAATAAACCCAATTAGTGGTTCTCATGCCTCCTAATTTTCCTCGTGTCAATAATACCATCACCTCTTCTATCCCCATCACTTCATCGTCCACCGCAATCACTTGTGGGCTTGTGCAATCATCTCATGAGTCTCATTTGCTTCATCCTCTATCCAAACAACTAAATTCAACATTACCCCTCATTTCCACTTCTCACATCCATGAAAATATGATCACTTTGCAATCCCACCATTCTGAAACAGTCTAAACTCATCAACCTCCCCCTAGAGGTTCTTATCATTATATACTTCCCAATCAACCAACTCAAGTATCCCAACCACCCATCACTTATATTCCAACTCATCCCATAACAAATCAATCAAATGTCCCCATCTCATAACAACCAACTCAATCTAACCAATCCTACCACATACCCACTTCTCAACAACATCAACCTTTATCTCAACCCATCCAATCACAACCTCTTAATTACATTCCCCCTTATCAACCACTTCCACCAACACCAACACATCCTTAAACATATCAAACTTATAAAACTCATCAACAACCCCATCCATCAACCTCATACACATCACAATATCATCCTTCAACTTCGTAACCACATCCATGTAATGATCCCATACCAAGCAGTGTTATTATGTAAAATGGCTAGCCTTGAAGCCGCTACTTTGGGATCTAGGACTACTTTTTCATATGATAAAATTTTTAATGAACCAATGAATCCATATGTCCCCGTAAAACCTTATCCTCCTCACTCAGAAATGCCAAAAATTTATAAGTTCAATAGCAAGGAGGACCCTCAACAACATCTTCACGCTTTTATACATACATGTTATCTTATCACCCATGATCAAGACATTATGCTTTACACATTCCCTATGTCATTAGTCAGCCCCATGTTGGACTGGTACAATGACATCCCACCACATTTTTTGTTCACCTTCACCCAACTCGCACAATTATTCTTAGAAAAATTCTCAATCCGCATTGTGTGTAAGATTGTCATCACCAATCTATAGCCATTCGATAGTATGATGACGAATATATCACAAATTTCTTCACACGATGGTGTGGCATCATTAATCAACTATCATTTCCCTTCCACAAACTAAATTAATTGAACTATTCTCACGGTCTTGTGTGAAGCACATCTCATCCACTCTTCAAATACAATCATTCCAAACCTTTGAAGAGGCATTCATTATGGCTCACAAACTTGAAATTTGTGCCCTTGAGTAAGGCCATATCAAACCGCAATAAAACAAGCCCAAATCTAAGTTCACTAAATCCTCCATGCATGGTGATAAACCTAAGAATTTTTCTAAGGTCATCATCATCAAATTTTCATCTACATCAACATCCACTTCTCAAGTGAAGCCTCAACAACATGTTCCTAGACCACCCACAAACTATACCCCTCTTGGGAATCTTATAGTTCAATATTTGACAAGTTGATGACAGTCAACCTCATTCATCTTCCTCCCATCTGACCATTTGATGAATCATGACCTAAACCAACATGGTATCATGAGGAACATTATTGCAAATATCATCAAGTTTGTGGCCATGACATTGAAAGGTGTCACTCTTTTAAAGACATTGTTCAAAAACTTATAGACTCTAGTGATCTCCAAGTGGACAACCCTAATGCGCCACCCAATCAACCCTTAGACGTCTTTAATAACCCTTTCCTAATCATTCACCTAACAATCAAACTCAACCTTCCACATCACAACCACCTAATGCCCATACTATCAATACTATCAACCAAAATTTGACACCATCTCCTATACCCATCATCTTATCATCCATCATCTCAACACCTATTTTAGAATCTTCCCCACCACCACAACTACATCAACATCAGCATCACATCTACCTCTTACTACATCTATCACATCTATCCCAACTATGTCAACAACTACTACATCAACATTAATTTTAACTACACCCATTCCTCCATTTATACCACCCACATATTTACCTATCACTTCTAATTCTTCATCTACACCTATCCCAAAAACCACCTTGACACCATTATCTAACATCCCTACATCTATACCTACTTCCACATCAATCCCATCTACTACTATCACTATATCCATGTCAACATTTGAATATATGACCACACCTATACCACAAACATCTAACCCAATTTCAAGTAAGGCTCTTACCCCATCATGAACTACAATCACATCTACATCCACACAATCCACAAACCCTCTACACCTCATCAAGTGCATCATACAAAAATCACTCACATCTTCAATATCCATAACTCAATCCACATTGCTTAATATTATCTCTATAGATTCCCCAGTTGAAGTCATCATTGTTCCTGCCCAAGGTAAATCGTTGCAACCAAAACTTAAGAACCTTAGAATACCCGTTCAAAAGTATCTAAGTCATCCACATAAAGATGTTAGGGCTTCCTTCCCCAAGACCAACCCTCCTAAGCAATCAAATGTTACATCATCTCTCTTAGGAGCATCCCCTTCCATTTTAGGACCAGGTCCTTCATGAAAATCCCCATCACCAATTTATCCAATAAACCAAAGCAACCCAATCCTTTCTCTAGAAGTAATCCCCCATCTAAATCATCCACACCCTCAACTATCAAATCGAATCCAAATCATCTAAGTCATTATCTACCCAAGCTCAAACCAAGATTTTACTTCCCTCTAAAACTATGAAAAATCAAAGGCTCTGTCAAATCTCATCAAAGCAAATCTCTCCTTTCATCATCATCCACCATTACTAGGGCCCTTCATCCACAATCTTATCTTCATCTACCCCCTGGTTCTTATACAGAAATTTTTCAACTACTTGAGCATCCTTGATCACTCTCCCACCTATCAAACCTTTTAATCCATGTGGTCCACAACCCTCATAGTTTGATTCCAAACTCATTTGTGCATATTGTATTTATGTTAAACTTTTTGTGCTATTTAAATGAAACTAACACCTAGTATCTTCAAAGAAAATCAAATCTACCATTAACATCAAGATAAAATATTAAATAAAATAACTAATCTAATGCATAAACATGAATGAAACATATAATGCTAAACCACTACTACTCATGTAATGTATGATTGTTACTAAAGTATGAGCCTATTTAGATCATAAGAAATCAAATTGTATGTTTTTATCCAAAGTGAGAAAAATATCTCACTTGAGAAATGGCTGCAAGAAGGTCATGTTTTGATCTTCCTTTACTACTCAAATATTAGAGAAGGAATGTAAAGATGAAGAAGCTATTTCCAACAATGGAGAATACCTTTATCATATGCCTATAGTAATCACTATTAAAAGTGTGGTGTAGGTGTGAAAGGATGAAGGAGGGTCCTTTATATAGCTTTCCAATTTGGGAGAAGCTTGAATCCCAATGAATGTGGGATAAAGGATAAAGTAGATTTAGACTTGTTAAGCTTGATTAAAGGAATTAACAAGTGATTAGCAACTCATGGGAGTTGGAGATGATTTAATTAATCAACGAGGATTAATTAATAGTCTAGAATAAGAATTTTAGGCTATTTGGATGTGATTTAGGAGGAATTTGATATGATTTGAAGCATTTGAAAGAGGGATTTAGCTAATAAAATGGTTTATTAATTAAATTTAATGCAAAATAGGTTTAGTTAACTAATAATAATTAATTATTCAAATGGAAAAGGATTATAACTAACGAAGTCTCATTAATTGGCATCTGGAATGGAATAAAGGATAGTTAATTAACAAAGTGTCATTAATTGACCAAAATAGAGGAAAACGTTAGTTAATTAGCGAAAAATCACTAATTATAATGGAAATGAGGGGAAAGAGGATAGTTAGTACAATTTTATCAACAAAACTACGTAGGTGGATTTTAGGTGTCTACATTTTCTCCTCTTTGTGGTGGCGTAAACAACACCACTTCAAAGATAGTAGACAAGTATAAATAGTAAATTTTGTAGGGATAGAAGAAAAATTAGTAGAATGAAGGATGCCCCCTCGAGTGTGGATGAGGTGATAAAAGAGTTTGATCAACAATTGAAAATATGAAGGAAATGGATAGAATAAACAAGATGGGGATAAAAATAATCCCTATTGCCCTAGGTGTTATTGAAGAAAGATTGATAGAAGAGAATGATAATGAAGAAAAATGAAGATGAAGAAAATGGAAATAGCTTGCATCTAGATCATGATAGCAATGAGAATGATAATTGAAGAAAAGTGAAGTTGAAGAGAATGGAAATAGCTTACATCCGAGATCATTGAATGATCAGCTTTATTTCATCACTTTCCTCACGTGATCTACGTCATCGGCTCTTTATTATAATATAAGCATACAACAAAAGTGTAAAATAACATGAAAAGTTATAATACTAACATTTTTTCATTGTTAAAACACTAACTCAATGCAACATACATAACGTAATGTAATACGAGAAAGTAAACAAGCTAACCTAACATGGAAACAAGTACAAACACACATACTCAAATAAATAATGTTCAAGACAGTTGTACCAATGTTTTTTTATCAAGCTTCAATTCCCAAATGTTTGATTTAACAACAAGGGTTAAAAATGGTGCCCCAAGCAAGGATACATGCGAGGGGAATACATGGAGGACACAGGGGTCCTATGAAAAAGAAATCATGCACTATGAAATAGTACCAAGTAACTTGTTTGTGCAAGGGAGTACAGACATAGTAAGAAAACTAGCTTTATTAATGGAGATAGATCAAAATGATCCACGAGTCGTGTGCAAGAACAATTAAGGACCAAAGAAAGATGTTTTGTAGGACAAATTTTGATGTTTGAGGATGATGTGTCTAATAAATGCTTCAAAAAATGAATGCTTTTACAAATTTTTGAATTTTTTTGAAATTTTACATTTTTTTGGATTTTTGAATTTATCAATTTTTAGGGTTTTTTGAAATTTTTCTAAAGCTATGTACAAGAAAATGAAGATGCAAAGATGCCCCCAGTGAGAGGTGAGAATGTACAAGGGAAAACTTCATGTATATACAAGAAGAAGATAAGTCGGATCAAGGCCAAGATGGATATGTTCAACATGATGATGAACTCAAACCAATGAAGTGTTAGGAAGGAGCAAGCATGCCCCCAATGCAAGCTAGCCAAGAAATAGATGATAGATAGAAGTGGAAGATTGTTTTATTAAAAGAAGGGACAAATTTTCCCTCAAACATGGTAAAAAGGAAATCTTATACACATGGATGTTCTAAACGAAGCGAATAACAATGAATGTTATGAAAGGATATGGAAAATGTAGCTAGAAGACTCATGATGAAAAAGTGATTAGCCAAAGGCACAAATCGTGAGACAAGATACGAACTAAAGAAATAGTTTGAACAAGTTCCAAACAACACTTGGTAACATACTAATCTTGTTTACTCATTGAGATCCAATGTGTGCACATGGAAATTAATTATTTCTTGAAGGAAAGATTTGATAGACATCAAGTGAAGACACACTAGCCAATGTGTAGGAATGATTTATTTTGATAGGTGATTTGTGAATAGAGGGTGGAAGGAGATTCATATATTGCTCCACTTTGTCATCTAGGTGTCAATAGGCCCGATGGAGATGTATTTTATTCTAATTACAACTTTACTCTACTACTAACCAAGTGTCAATAGCTCCGATAGAGATACTGGAAATACCCCTAGAGAGATTTTTTTGCTTTTCTTTTTACTTTTGATTTTTGATTTTTTTACTTTCTGAAAAATATTTCAGCTCTCTTGATTTGTTTTGATAAATGGTTAAGAACCACATATGGCTTGATGGAAGGATGTGGAAGTGATTGTGATGATGACATTGGCTAGTGTCAACAAATACACCCAAAAGTTCTTTGTGACAAGTTTATTAGATGTAGATAGTGATAAGATATCTAAGAGGTCATTCATTCTTTAATTTACCAAGGTGATGAAAGACCAAGGTCAAATGGATACCATAGAGATAAATGTCACAAAATGAGCACAAATAGACTAACCAAAAGATCATCGAAGGGATGAAAATGATGGGTGACTTGTAGAGGAATATGAAGAAAGGAAGGAAATAACATCCATGTGTATGCAATACCTGATTATAATGTTTGATCTTTGTACCTTTGATTTTTTTGTAATGTTTTAATGTTTTCTCATTTATTTTTGATGGTTTTACAAAGGGAAAACCACAAAGGAGAAGATGATGAAGATGAATGATTGGGAAGTTGGGACCAACAATGTCACTTTGTGTGATAGGATCCAACAATGATGTTTGTGATTTCTTTGATAAGGGAGACTAGGAGTTTTTTTCTTATCAAGAGTGATATTATCTCCAATCTCGATGGTGTTGATCAAAGAACACTTAACAGAACTCACACAAGAAGTTTGTGCGAGAAAACAAGGCTAGGTTTAAGAGTGCAAATGGACAGGAAGAACCCATGTGTGGAGGGTGAGTTCAAAGCATTCAAGACTTAGCCGATTTTGAGCATGAAGACCTATTTTTAGAAGATGGCGTGCAAAACACACCAATGATGTAGAGACGTGCACGCCACACATTTTCTATCTTTAGAGGATTGGATCAAAGTGTTTTGCATGGAGAGACGAGATAAGAATGGGATTTTTTCTTGATTAACTATAAGAGGTCTATAGATAGCACACTTGCATGTGTGGCTATGCCTATAAATGGCACGTGGCTATTAATAGCATGCGGCCTATTTTTGGAATAGATAAGCGGTGAAGGGAAAGTCCCCACCCTATATATATGATGTGAATCACATAGTAGTATATATAGAGATATAGGGATGAGAGATAGAGATATATATATGCAAAGCGTAAGAGGTAATGATATTATGTGCATATCAGATCCATGCATCCAATCGGTATAGAATGCCATTATTTTAAGGAGCTTTTGTGTTTATTAATAGATGGAAGTTATTGGCTGAATCTAAGTGTCATTCTGTGTGTAATTGAGTAGTGCATGTTCTTGATTCAATCATGATTATTGTTTAAGTTTGTTATTTCTTAGATCTGAATATGGCATGTACTATAGAATGATGGATTAGTTATGGATCTATATGTTTCTTCCTTCATCACTCTAACATCCTACTAAAGAAACCCCAAAGAGGGATCTGGTACCTTTGTGCGCTTCAGGTGAGTGCTCAGTCGAGGCTGAGTGATGTGCCAGCATGTCCAGGGTGTTATCTAGTAAATTTTAGGCTGCATCATTAGTTCCATTGTTGGGACCTCTTTTTTAGCTATTTTTAGGATGGTTCACGATGAAGATGTACCGGTTAACTCTAGCAAGTATTGAGGAGTGGATACATGACCTGGAGGAAGAATATGCACAATGTGGTTTAGCGAAAAGGATCTAATTTTAACGCACACACTTAGGTAGAACAAAATTTGTATGATAGCTTATATGAGAGATTTTTCACCATCTTTTCTATATAATTATACTAGTGGTTGATTGTGTATGCATCTAAGCGAAATTAGAGGTATCACGCACTTGTCTGGACACAGGAAAATTTCAAGCCCTTTATGATTTTGATCCGATATAGACTCACACTGTGGATACGTGGTTTTGTGGTGTTCTAAATAGTTATATTCTGGAATATTCAATTTTGATGTATTATTGCCGGAGGTAGCTGAATTCCAGTTTTTGTGGTATCCTAGAGGAACATATTTACAAGGTATTCCACTGACGATCAAGATCTTGATGGTAACTTTGAACCTAGATATTAAACCAATGGCTAACTAAACCTCACCTCATGCGAGGGTAGGAACAAGTTTGGTGAAAAATGGCATACCTAGCAATAGAAAGGAAGAGAGAGGAAAGGTGGCTTAAGTATAATGAGGCACATGAGAGGGAGATAAAGAAGTAGTGTAATGTTGTAGAAAGTATGGCATTGAGGAGAGAGATGGCTCATGAAGGATTTAAAGCTCATGTAGAAGACATGGAGCTAGAGCATCGAGGAACTCCCCATCTTGGAAAGCATGACAAAGATCCCCCTTGGCTTCACATGCAAAGTGCCAAAAAAGACTACCTGGGCCATAAGCACACATCTTAATCCACCTGGTGACCTAGCCCTTGCGCTTGGTTTTCCCATATCTAGTACGACAAGTAACTAGTAAGCTAACTTGGGAAGTAGGAGAGTAGGAGTAAGTTAGGAGAAAGTACATCAATGGCAGGATAGATGGCTTCAATGTTATTTGGAGGAACATTCTTAGGCCCATCATCCACACAGAATGTGAGCACATCGAATGTTGGATTCACCTCTGAAAGTGGAACTACTTCACAGACTATAGGGGTTCAGTATAGTACTATTATTGGAGAATAGGGAGCACATCTAAATGTCCTATTCTAGCTACATGTGGAGGATTAGGAGGTATAGGTGGTTCTAGTTCTAGTGGATCTGGTGGTTCTGGAGGCAAGGGGAAACACAGGAGGTTCTGGATCAGGTGGTCAAGGCCCGTAGAAACCACAGAATATCTATATGGAGATGTCTCTTTGTCTTCTAGAGTATAGAGGCATAGAGGATGTTGTTGAGCATGTGCACATGTGTGAAATATTGTGGTGTGTGAAAGGGATCATGGCTTCTAAGCATAAGGCAAGTCAATTTGCTACTACATTATAAGGACATGTGCACACAGCTAGTATAGGAAGTTTGATCCTAATCAAACTTGCATGGATTATGCAGCATTGAAGGATGCTTTCTTGAAAGAGTTCTATATCCCAGAGTTTGAGCAGAAGAGTATCAGCACGCTCAAAGATATCAAGCAAGGCACTACTGAGAGTGTACATGAGTATGATGCCCATTTTAAGACACTTATATCTAAGTTGTCTTATGATATTCACACCAGCCAACATGCACAATGGTTTGTTGGAGGATTGATTACACCATTCAGAAGAGCATTGTCACATAAGACATACACTAATCCACATGAAGCATTAGAAGTAGCTTTGTGTGCTGAGGCAGTTGGGAGCATTGACACTAGCATTAGTCCATTCTTAGAGGCACAGATTGTAGCTATGGCAAAACAATTAGAGAAGCTATCAGCGAATTCAGCCCATGAAACACACTCAGGGATTTGGTGTATAGATTGTGAGGTGGAAGGTCACACCAAGGATAGTTTCCCTCATAGATCTATACGTTCATTATTGTTAGACTATGAAATCTATCATTTGAATCATGATGCTAGTCATTTTCCTTTGTTACAACACGCGATAAGGAAGAATGTATCCTGCTTTTGCAATATTTGCAGGTCCATGACCCATGATACTAAGGATTGTCGATTGATTGGTTAGATCCATGATGCTATAGACATTGGGGTATGACAGATAAGTGTAATGATAATTCTAAGGGTAAGAATGAGCACCAGATTGGGATCATAATCAAACACGCTATGACAAGAATGAGGGGCATTTTGAAGGAGGTCATGGAAGAGGACGTGGATATCACGGTGGATATGGAGGACGAGGCCATGGTGGAGGAAGAGGTGAGTTCCCTCATGGAACATGTTATACGTGTGGATCTCTTGACCACTATAGGCGTAAATGTCCTCAGAATATTACATGTTATTTCTATAAAAAGAACCATAGCTATGAAGAGTTCCCAGACTTATATGAGCATCTGAGTAAGCAACATAAGAAAGAAAACAAAGGCACCGGGATGGTTAGAATCTAGCGCATGGTCAAAGATCAGTGGATGCCCAAGATAGCACCAGAACCTGAGGCATTAACAGTGAAGATTACTACACGAGCTGAAGCGGTGCACATAAGAGAGGCATTGCACTAGAAGCCTACGATCACCAAGGAGGAGGTTTTGCATGCAAGGTACCCAGATCTTACTCATCAGAAGGAATTTTACCAGGATACCATGGAAGTGCTAAGGAATCTTCAAGGTGAGATACAATACTTAAAGGAGCAGAAGAAAGCATCAGAGATAGTCCAAATTGATATCAATGATCTGAGAGAAGTGTGCAAAATTTTGTGCCAGGAGAACA
The DNA here is from genome assembly GCA_018340775.1 of Taxus wallichiana var. yunnanensis. Classification (NCBI taxonomy): domain Eukaryota; kingdom Viridiplantae; phylum Streptophyta; class Pinopsida; order Cupressales; family Taxaceae; genus Taxus; species Taxus wallichiana. The sequence continues at coordinate 422,717,581 of CM031237.1, forward strand.
TCATTCCACTATTAGGAATTTGGTTAAAAGGGAACACTCTACGCGTAAGTATTGAGACCGGATGGTAGATCCTACATGTGAATCTTCCCCTAATAGCATTGACTATGACAAGGAAATTACTTTGAATGTTGTTGTGGATGGATGGTTACTGAGAAACATATTGATTGATACAGTGCGGAAGTAAATGTGCTTACATTAGATGCATGGGTACAAATGGGGAGGCCTCCATTGCAGCCATCATCTAATGTGTTGTTTATGGAAAATAGGACTAAGGCCACTCCCATAGGAGTCTTGAAGGATGCATCTATAACCATACAAGGGGACAAATTCACTGGGGATTTTGAGGTATTAGCACTTGCAGAAGCACAGTTTTCCAGCCTTTCTTGGATGCCCTTGGTGTTATGTGAACAATGTTGACTTGAGATTCAATAAGGGGTATATCAGCTTTGAGAACAAGAAGGAAAGAGTTGTGATACCTTTGAAATATGGGAATTCCACCCCATATGTTGAGCCTTTAAGTGAGGAGGACTTAAATAGAATCTATGTACGCATTATTCATGACCCGAGGTCAATGATCCATCAAAGGAAGGCATCCTACAGTGGGAGGATTCTCATTCTATTAGTGATACTACAAGTACTTCTTATGAAATTTGGGCTCATGGTACATATGAACTAGCAGGGTGTGAGGTAAAAAGCACACTTGTGTGCAAGAATGGACTTCGTTCATTCAACGGATAGGTAGCATGGTGCTTTGGTATACAGGAGCAGAAGATCTTCCTGTATTCTTACAAGCCATGGAGGCACAGTGGATAGACCAAGTCAAGAGAAGAGATATGTTAGTATATACCTTGTGCGGGACTAATAATGCACTCTGGTGGGTAGTCCATAGAGATAATCTTATAGAATGGGAGGAGATTAGAGTCACCCTATCTACTAGGTTTGTGAGGAGCAATGCACCTACGCAGATCTAGCATTTATAATGGTGATCAACCTATCCAACATCACATTCAGTAGTGTGAGAGACTCTGGATGGCAGGATAGGAAGCATTACCACCTTCACTTTGGGTGCATAAATTGTACTCCACTCTACAAGGATGCACACACGCTTGGTATGTATATGCATAACTACATCGAGAGACTAGAAACTGGAAAAAATTGACTACATGAATGATCTAGACCTTTGACTACTTTTCTTCCCAACCTCCAATAGAAGAGGCATTAAAATTTGTCAAGCGGTTAACCATGGGAGATAGTGCAAAGGTGGAGGAACTCATACATGAATTAATTGGCAAGATAGAATTAGGCACGTGTTTTGAAGAAGAAGAAGAAGACTCCATATGAATGTGCTTGTCTTAAGAAAGAAAAAGGAAATATGGTGTACATCGTGGATGATGAGGAAGTTGAAAACCTAGATATTGACCATTCACAGGGGGCGCATGAGGTCTTGGATAGTGTAGATAAGGATACGCGTGCATACCATGAACCAATGAAGACAAAGAAGGTCAATATAGGATTAGAGGCTGAGCCTAAGGAGGCCATAATTGGAGACTATTGGTCGATTCGAGGTGGAAAAGATCATTGAGTTACTCAGGGATTATCAAGACTTATTCCCACGAGGGTATCATGAACTTAAAGGTGTGCATGAATCACTTGGGGAAATGAAGATAAAGCTTAAGGATGGTGCATACCTAGTGAGAAAGAGACCTTATAGAATGAATCCTAATTTGTGTGAAAAGGTAAAAGAAGAAATTGATAAAATGTTGAAGTCTAGAATCATTTGACCTTTGGATGAGTCAAAATGGGTTAGTCCAATGGTGATCAATATCAAAAAGGATGGTAGAATTTAAATTTGTGTTGATTACAGGGAGCTAAATGCAGCATGTGTCACAGATCCCTTTCCTACACCATTCACTAAGGAAATACTGGAAGGAGTAGTAGGGCGCAAAATATATTCCTTTATAGATGGGTTTTTTGGGTATCATCAGGTTCGGATTGCTCAAGAGGATCAAGAAAAGACAACTTTTACTACTAAATGGGGCATTTTTTCCTATACTATGATGCCTTTTGGATTGAAAAATGTGCCTGTTGTATTCTCGCGCATAGTTGTTCAGGAATTCAAAGATTTTATTCACAACTTCTTATAGGTCTACCTCGATGATTGGATAGTATATGGGCTTGTTAAGGATCACTGTGACAATCTATGCTTAATGTTTGAATGGTGTAGATAATTGAGTATCTCTTTGAACATCAAGAAGTGCATATTTGCTACACCTTTTGGAATACTATTGGGACACATAATCTGCAAGGAAGGATTACTTGTTGATCTAGCTAAGGTTGCAGTCATTTTAGGGTTGGAAGCACCTACCAATCAGAGTGAGGTGTGTGGATTTTTAGGTCACACAGGATATTATAGAAAATTCATCAAGGGATATGCAAAAATTGCCGCACCTTTGGAGGAGTTACTGAAAGGAAAAGGTACATTCTATTGGGGAGAATCACAAAGATCGCATTTGCATTTAAAACATTGAAAGAGAAACTTACTACCGTGCCTATCCTACATTTTCCTTCATGGGACAAACCATTTCATGTACACATGGATGCCTCTGCATGGCCATTGGCACAATATTAGCTCAACCTAGAGAAGGTATTGTCAATCATCCTATTTGTTTTGCTAGTAGGAAGTTGACTCCTACTAAACAGAATTATATAACTATAGAGTGTGAAGCCTTGTCAATGATCTATGCATTACACAAGTTTTGACAGTATTTGCTAGCTACACCATTTGTATTCTATATGGATCACATGGCATTGAAATACTTGGTAAACAAGCCTATCTTGCAGGGGTGCATATGCAGATGGGTACTCTTATTTCAAGAGTTTGATTTCATAGTTGTGGTGAAGCCAAGGAAAAGTAACTCTGGACCAGACCACTTGTCTAGAATCAACTCAGGAGAGGAAGCACAGACAATTGAAGAAACCATGCCAAATGCCCAGTTATATAGGTTACAACGACGTGCCATCATAATTAGAAGACATTGATGTCTTTCTCCATACTGTGTGGCACCAAAAGGAATGAAGGCATTAGAAAATAAACAGCTTATATACGTGTGACACCATTTATGTTAATCAAGGTGATCTCTACAAGTAAAGATGAAGTATTATGCCATTGTGTATTAGAGCATGAGCATAAGGATATTATGGAAGAATCCCATTAAGGTATTGCAGGAGGCCACTATACAGGTGACGCAACTGCCTAGAAGATCCTACTTGTTGGATTATGGTGGGAGACATTGTATAAAGACTATAAAGAATATTGTAAGGCGTGTGACCATTGTCAGCACCTAGGAAAACCAGGACAAAGAGATGAGATTCCTTTGAGACCAATTACTAGTGCTAAACCATTTCATAAATGGGCCATCAAATTTGTAGGACCTATTTCACTAGCCGCGTGTAGGAATGGATCGTGCTATATCATTACATGCACAAATTATCTAACACGATGGGTGAAGAAGGCACCTACGAAGAATTGTACAACAACTACATTAGCAGGTTTTTCTATGGGAGAATGTTCTTACAAGATATGGATGTCCTTTAAGTTTAACAAGTGATAGGGGTACACATTTTTTAAATGAAAAATTAGATGAGTTTATGGTTGTCCACCATAAGAATACACCTTATCACCCTCGGGAAATGGAACAGTTGAGGATTTCAACAAGATTTTGAGCCGGACATTGACAAAATTTGTGATGTTAGAAGAAAGGATTGGGATGATAAAGTGTTATTTTTCTCTGGGAATATAGAACAACTTATAAGAAATTGAACAAAGCCACATTATTTCAATTGGTGTTTGGTGCGAGAATTCATTCTCCCTATAGAATCTATGTTACCTTCTTTGCACATTGCACGTGCTCGAGGTCTAGCTGATGAGCACACTTTAGAAGAACATATTGAGAAGATGATTCAACTAGATGAATGACTAGCCATAGCATGATGGAGTTAGAAGCAGGAAAAGGCCAAGCAGAAAGCATGGCATGACAAAAACATAAGGGATAAGAAGTTTGAGATTAGACAAATGGTACTTCTTTATGACTCAAAGTTCTTACACCATCCAGGCAAGCTCAAAGTACATTGGTTGGGGTTGTATGTCATCACTCACATACTTGAATCAGGTGCTTGCCAGTTAGAAACACTTGATGGAACAAGGCTACTGGTTACTTTAATCGTAGTAAGTGAAGCCCTACTATAAATAAGTCTTCTTGGTGTTTGTAATAAGGTAGTATTTCCATTTAGATTAGGTTTTCAATTCCGTATTTCCTTAATGTATTTCCTTCATTGTCGCTATGATTTTTCAATTTAGTCGTTTTTCTTGTGTAATAAGTGCACTTGCGTGTATGAAGCTAATTACTATGTGAATAATTTTTATGCATAGAGGATTACACATACTTTTAGTGTGGGGTGGTTGTTGATATCCAAGTAAAATACTATGGGAATTGAAAGGTGAAAGGAATAAGCTGCTATGGGTGTGCTTTAAGTCAAAAGAAGATTTCTTCTCAAAAGTGACCAAGGATGGAGATGAATGAAAGGATAGTATAATGCGAGGTAAGCAGAGGCCATGATAACTACCAAGAGAAGGTACAAGTGATGAGGTACTCGGGCACAAGGGCACATGTTGAAGAGAAGTCTATGACCAGAGGGTAGGAAGGCGCGTTAGAAGGTTATAGTTGGGGTGTGAAGATGTACCATGTGGAATGAACAAATTTGGTCAATGAATGAGAGGATATTTGGTAGGTGAAGGAGCAATAAATGCATCAAAATTTGAAAAAACTATATAAGGATGGGATGTGAATTCATTTTTACCATTGCGACTAAGAGTATTTGAAAGAAGCCAAGTGTGAAGAGCCGAGTGATCGTTTTAAGGTGTGAGAGGTGTGTAACTAGTCGTGATGAAGAGATCTGTGCGCAGAAGAAGCTTGTGTCCCGGTGGTGAAGGGTTTGAGTGAAGCAAGGTGACAGAGAGGAGTTAGGGCACAAAGTTTCCACCTAGGGCACGCTGAATCAAACTAGGGTTTACTTCGCACCTTGTAGAATTTGAGTGGCAAGAATCTACAAAGGATTGCAAGGTAGAAATGGCACCCAAGAAAGTAGTTGTAGCAGGAGAGCGAAGGGAAAGAAGAAGGTGGTAGAAGAAGAAGAAGAAGAAATGGCTCCAGAAAGCAATTTTTCTAAGATGCAATATCCAGAGGGGGTTATCGTCACCAGAGTGGGATTCTCACATAAGGAAAAGCAAAGTGAGTGAGTACAATCACCGTACCATAGAGAATAAGAAGGAGCTTGACGTGTTGTTGAACATGAAGACAAATAAACACACGATGGAAGATATGTCGGTGTATGACGATGTTGGTGAGAAGATCTTATAGAGGATAGGAGTTTACCAACTTTATGAGCTCCCTTATTTCAGGAAGTATGAGCCCTTGTACCAGTGGCTCATGAGTAGAGTGCATGAGGATTTTTCTACTTTATAGGGCGCAGAGTCAAAATTTCAGCTACACTCATCTCCACGGTAATGGGGTTAAAAGGCATAGGAGATGATTTGTGAGATGATCTGACAGATAAAACCATAATATTGGAGACCAGAAAGGAGTTGGGATATACAAAGGGTCTACGCGGTATGGACATCGACAAACTAAAGAAGTATCCAGTTGTACAAGTGGCCGCACATCTCATTACAAAGCTCAATGACCAAGAAAGGTGGTCACAAGTGAACACCATGTGGTTGCACATTTCCAAAAAGATGTCTAAAGGAGTAGTCTATAACATTTCACGGTATATTGCGAATCAATCATTGAAGAAGTGCGCGCAAGAGGAAATATTAGCTTTGGAGCTGTTTTGTTATCACTAGTGTTCATGGAGATCGAGTACCTGATGGACCAAAGGAGAAGGTATGGGAGTATCTAATGGAACACAACTCACCTGCAGAGCACTTCAATAATTATTTATGTGAGGGATCCATGATAGAGTAGGTTAAACAACGGACCGAGAAGTGGTATGATAGGCTCTGTGTGGATTTTGAGGAAGAATGGCACATCCCCAAGGACTTGCCTTTGGTGGTTGGAAAGGCAGTTCAGTTTGTTGTATACCAGCATTTCTATATAGCGCGGTTTGTCATGAAATATGGAGCATGGAGTCCTTGGTGCAAGTTGTCATATGCATTCACAACAAGGTACTTCCAGGCATCAGTACATAGGTTTACAGATGTGTGGTGACTGACGTTCAATGCGGATAAGGTAGATTGCAACTACCACACACTAAGGAAGAAATATGTGTATCCAGGGTGGGTGCATATGTTGAAAGACTCATTTCGATGTTTTGAGCATTAAACCAATAAGTTTGGTGGTGGGAGATATTGGAGCAGCGCTAGTGTATCTCCAACTAAAGCCAAAGATGGAGAATAACAAGTATGTGGAAGGTGAGTTCACACTTCCAGCACCACCAAAGGGAAAGCATACAATAGAGAACATCCCGGTGCTTAAGCCCACAAATCCAATTAAAGTGGAGGTTTAGAGCATAGAGGTAGGAGACATCCTACAAATAAGGGTGAAGTTGAGTATGTCACTACACCACCTCAACCACAAGAGGGGGATGATGAGGACTTGAATGCAGTCCAAGGGGAGCACAGATTTAAGAGGGAGTTCAAGAGAACAAAGTTGCTACTCCAAACATGATACATAGATCACCTAGAATCTCTCCATATAAGGAGGCAACCATGCAGAGAAGGAGGAAACTGAAGTTAAATGAGGAGGCGGAAGAGTCAGAGGAAAGTGTGCCTAATTCTCCTACACTTCTAGAGAACATAGAAGAACAAAAGGGTGAGGAATCAAAGGAAAGAGGAGAGGAAGAAGAGGGACTAGAGGAGACAATTTAGAAACTATTCAGGACATAGAGACACAAGTCCCAAATTTGGAAGCTAAAGTCCCTAAGCAGCAATAGTCTAGAAGAACAAGTGAAGAGCACATTCCACCAGCTATGGGCTATGCAGAGGACGTAGGTAAAATTTTCTGCACCCGCTTCCGATTAGGATAGCATAGAAGGATTTATTCAGCTGGGAGCTAATGGATGAGGATATGGTGATTGTGCGCACTCGAAAGAAACTATCATGGTCAATGCACACCCATATGGATGAGCCTAACTTTGATGTATGCGAGGATTCATGCATGTCGAGATGGCTGAAGAAGGCACCCCAAGCTAGACATATGATAGTAAAGCCTACTGTCATGTCAGATGAGTAGGTCAACAACACATTGGTGAAGGTTTCTACTGAAGTTGCTAGAAGAAACATGGACAAAGCTGTAATGATAAGAGTGTTGTGTGAGGAGCTAAAGACAAAGGATGTAGAGATAGTGTGCATAACGTAAGAGAGGGACTTAGCGTAGAAGAAGAATGAAGTATTTATCAGCATCGTAGAGGAGATTGGAGATAATGTCATAAGAGCTAGGCCACACTTAGAGCTTAAGGTACCACAGATGTTTCCCTCGGCGATAAATTATGTAGGAAATTTTGTGGACCTAGTACTTGAATATGAACACCTTAGACAGATCAAAAGCTACACAATACTTAGTTGGAATAGTTTGGGAAGCTCATTGCGTAAAAGATGGATCTCCTAAAAGGAATAATGACCTCATTTTTAGCATTGTGTTGGTTCTACAAAATGAAAAATGGGAAATTGTGAGGGATGAATTCAAGTCCATTCTTGTGGAAATTCCGAAAAATCAGAATAAGCACTCATTGAATGGTAGGCCTTGGAGGTTTGGAATAAAGGAGGAGTATCCGAGTTGATACTTCAAACTAATATAGAGGAGGCTACCTTGAAAAACTTCTTTATTCATCTACATTCTTTCATTATTATTCTTTCCATTCTTCTATTATTTACTTCAATTTTTGGGGATACCCATTGTCTGGGCAACAATGAGATTAGTGTGGGTTGATATTGATTAGAGAACACTCGCCAGAACTCACACAAGAATTTCACGTGAGAAAACAGGCCAGGTTTAAGGGTGCGAATGGACAGGAAGAACCCACACATGGAGGGTGAGTTCAGCATTCAAGACTTAGCCAATTTTGAGCATGAAGACCTATTTTTGGAATATGGCGTGTGGAACACACCAACGATGCAGAGACGTGTGTGCCATGCATTTTCTATCTTTAGAGGATCGGATCAAAGTGTTTTGCATGGAGATGAGATAAGAATAGGATTATCACTTCAGTTAACTGTAAGAGGTTTATAGATAGCACACTTGCATGTGTGGCTATGCTTGTAAACGGTGCGTGGCTATTAATAGCATGTGGCCTATTTTTGGAATAGATAAACGGTGAAGGGAAAGTCCCCACCCTATATATATGATGTGAATCACATAGTAGTATATATAGAGATATAGGGATGAGAGATAGAGATATATATATATATGCAGTGTAAGAGGAAATGGCTGGATTACTATATCGATCCATGCGCACATTGGTATAGAATGTCATTATTGTAAGGAGCTTCGGTGTTTATTAATAGATGGAAGTTATTTGTTGAATCCAAGTGTCATTCCTATGTGTAATTGATTAGTGCATGTTCTTGATTCAATCATTATTATTGTTTAAGTATTTTCTTTCTTAGATATGAATATGGTATGCACTATAGAATGATGGATTAGTTATGGATTTATATGTTTCTTCTTTCATCATGCTAACATCCCGTTATAAAACCCTAAAGATGGACCTGGTACCTTTGCATGCTTCGGTGAGTGCTCGGTCAAGGTGAGTGATGTGCCGGTGCATCCATGGTCTACATAATTGACTATGGTGATATCATATTCAATAAGTGACTATGACTTATCTTGAAACATGGATTTTGTATGCAGGAGCTTGAGCTCCTATCCATAGGTTTCTACACTTTGCGCCATACTTGATGGTTGCATTGGTGTGCATTCTTGAATTGCATTTTATTTTTAACTTTATGGTTGTTTAACTTTTTGAGAGCTTTGGAGCTCTTCATATTTTTTATCTTAGCTTGATGAAGAAACTGTTTAGGTTTCATATAAGCTAATGTGTGATTTTTCTGATCCCGAGAAGTGGGAGAAGAAAGTGGATGTTTAGGATTGATGATAAGAACATTAGGGATGATGGTGGGCTTGCCAAAAATTTTGATAGAAGTATGATATGATGGACAAAGAGGATATGTTCTAATAATTGAAGAGGATGGGCTACCAGGAGGTGAGACACAAATAGAAGATGAAGGGCTACTAGGATGTGGCCCAAGGATGGAAGAAAATGGGCTACCAAGAGGTGTCCCATAGATAGAACATGAAGGACTACCTGAAGGTGTCCCATAAATATAATATGGAAGGCTACTAGGACGTGACCCAAGTATAGAAGATGAAGGGCTACTAGGACGTGGCCAAATAATAGAGGATAAAGGGCTGCGAGAGGTGACCCACAAATAGAAGATGAAGGGCTACTAGGAGGTGGCCCACATATAGAAGAAGATGATGGGATACCAGGAGGTGACCCAAGGTGAGATTGTGATTGAGGAATTTTGATATGTAAGGAATTATTGGGTGATGAGAAGATAGGCCAAGGATCAATGACAGACCCAGGTGTTTCTCCATGTAATGGGGAATGTGAAAATGGAAGAACAAGAGGAGAATCAAGTTTGATGATCTTAGGATCTTCCTCTATTTTTTGACAAAAGGAATCAACCTCTTCCCCACAATACACAAATGCATCGAGGTCTAAAGATAATCCTTGCTTGTGATCCTCTATAGTAATTTCATCATGTAACCCCATGAATTCTTGATCAATCGCTTCTTCATTCTGAAAGAAATCGATCGGTATGGGTTGCTTTTATTTGAAATAAGTAGGTTGATTGGAAGAAAGGGGTCCAACAAGTGTTGAAGATTGATTTATATAAGAAGATGACTTAAGAGATGAAGTAGATTTGGATTTGGATGTTTTGCGAGTGGAAGAAGATGGGGATTTGGAATAGGTTGGTATTGGTTTTCCTAGAAGACGACATAGTGTAGGTAGACAAATAGGATCACGTAGAAAGTCTATAGATTACGACGTAGGGGTCGACTTGGATGATTGATTGGAGAAACTTGGAGTCATATGGATTGTCAAAGGAGGAAGATTTCATTGAGGTGACTGATAAAGGGGGTCATGTGGAGAAAGGGAGGACCATGACTCAGGATTCAAATTATAGGAATGATGGGAAGAATTTGTGGCGACACAAATCCTTAGATGAGGAAAACATTATTTAGGAGACTAGTTATTCCTTAGAAGAAATTTGAATGGATTAGGCTTAGAAGACTGGGGAATTAGAATAGTAGCATGGATCATAATAATCAAGAGACTGAGGGGAATCAGAAGAATAACATGGATTAGAAGCATCATAATCATACCACCGACTATGAGATGAAGGTGGGGAAAGGGGTAACCAAATGGGTTCTCTAGCGTGAAGAACCAAATGAGGTTTAGTCATGATGGGAATATTTTGATGTGAATGTCTAAACCTAGGTTCCCTATTGTCATAAGTGTGAGGAACCATACAATAGTTAGTCATTATTGGCATTGTTGGGTCCAAATGCCTAGACCTAGATAGTATGATTGAACTCCTTCAAATGGAAGGAAGTTCCATGTCGATTCGAGTAGCATAACAGCAATAAACTAGACATTTTACAAATATGGGGATGTTCGTGTTATTTTCTAAAGGGGATCTAAGGAAAAAAACATACTGATGACACGATTTTGACAATCCAACAAGGTTTGGACAAGTTGTAAGTGTAAACATCAAAATGGTTGATCAAAATTTTGGCAACATAATGGCTAGAAAGGAAACTTTTCCAATGTTTGGATTGTTTCAAAAGTTAATTAATAGGAGAAAAAAATTCTAAGGTTTGAAAAATGTGTACATGTACTACAAGGACCCTAGGAAAAATCAAGCAATGTGACAACTACAAATGTCACAAAGAATGTCAAATAACTAATGGCAAAGAATCCAAAGAATCAAGGCAATATGAATCAAGGATACCAAACCAATAAATAATGCCACACTGATATGGAACCGTAGAGTAATAAGTATATAGGAAAAATTAGTCAAGTACAAGACCAAGATCAAATCACAAGAATAATGACTCATTACGTTCTCAAATATAGGTTTGGTACAATAATGACAACACATAATATCAACACTTAGATCAAGTTTTGGATAAAAAAGATCTAATTACTAAGATTATGTTCACGTGATCTCCAAATAAGGTATACTTAAACAATTTTAGATACCCACAAAGTCCAAATCTTGAAAATGGAGGCTACAAATGCGAACAACGCACCAACACAATTTGGACATGTTAATCAAGCTTTGTAGATGAAGCAACATTTTAGTATCAAAATGATGTTATCGTGATGTGAGCAGTGTAACGATAACACTTTTCAAAATTCAAGGAAATTTCAGAATAAAAACAAAGTATAAGTATATCGAAAAGTCTATAGTTATGCGATAAATGTAACAATACAACTTAGAGACTTAAATCAAGTTTCACAAAGGAAAACAGATGTAAGTATCAAAATTGTATCAATATGATGTGAGCAATGTAACAACTCAAAGTCGATGATGAGATAGCCTAACTACAATTATAGAGTCTTGATGTGGGTATAAGAACAAAGGCCTATCAAAACATGAAGACATACCAACACACTTTCAACACTTGCATCCCTGTCGCGACATGGTCATGCAAGTAGAATAAAAAAGTGGTGGACACGATTATTTCTTGCAGTATGACATATATATGATTTTATTTTTCCCAAATGGGAAATAAGAAAACAAAGGAGTAAACTAAGTGGTCATGAAAAATACTTAGCCTAACTTTGGAAGAGTTTCACCTTGTCTTAAGACAAGGTAGAAACTAAGAAAAGTAATGCCTTGTAAGTTTCGTGATAAATAACACATGGCTCCAACTTTAATGGACTCTCCCATTATTTTAATAACAAGTTTTTGACTCTTAAAAATGTGTTGCTTTGTGAGAGCTCTTTAAAACATGATGGATAAATTCAAGTTGGCCCCAATGCTAAATGGTTCACCTAGGATTTTGTTCTCAAACTCGCCAATTCTTACCTAAGAGAGGTACGTATTTCTAGAATTTCTTCTAGACAATAGACCATTACCCCATGAAAAATTAATGATAGAGGCCTCATATGGGTAACTTGAATATTTTATCATAAGTGTTTCATTTTCGTGAAAATTTGTGATAAGGAAATTTGAAATTTCCAAGCACGACAATTATACCCTTGTGCAAAACTTTTCATGTTCTCATTCCCGTGCACACCAAGTCCACCCGATTAGTCCAAAGACCACCCAGCCAATGTTATCTCATCCCCTATATCATTTAGGAAATTCAAATCAGTCCCCTAGGTGATTTTAGGAGTTCATTGAAAATTCAAATTTGGCAAGCATCACGGGAAGGGTTATCACCGGCCTTCCTAGATGGATCTACCCCACAGGTAGAACGAAGGAAAAATTCAACATGGAGGTGAATTGAAGACCTTATAACATCATGGAAATGATTTTGGAAGGTTTGGGGAATTTTGAAAGACTTGGAGCAGTCTTTGGAAGATTTGGGGAATTTTGAAAGACTTGGAGCGATCGAATAAAAATATGGTTCCCAAGCCTAGGCAGTACACAGGCCTAAAACAACTGTTGAGCTTCAGAAGAATATTTTGGGAGATCCAGATGGAGTTATGAGTTAAAAAAACATATCCGAGAAAGATAATTCCAATCCCTACAAGATGATGAAATCATATTTTTCACAACACCTTGGCACATAGGGTTTGCAGGTAGTTTTTCTTAGGCACAAGTAGAATACCAAATCAAAAATCCATTTCTTTAGGGATCATATGGAGGACTAAAGACATGATATCCCCACCATTGGATTCCAAATTCCATTTTCAATTATTATCATATAAGCTTTCACAAATAAATTCCACCGGGAGCTCAAGTTATCATCATTCCAAGTTACCCTCTTGGAGATAGTTCGGGAGTTAGTCAATTTTCGGGAGGACACGTGTTAGCACCAAGAGCCTGGCAAGATTTTATGTCCCCGATGTCCTTGAGATCAGGTACATCAACCTTGGAAAAATGTGCCTAGCCCCCATGTGACCTTTGGGACCCTCATGTGACCTTCAAATTTGACAGTTTAGCCCCCAAGTGCATTTTTGGAGCTCAAATTCCCTGTCGTCGGATCGAGGACACATGTCATCCTCTTGCTCACCGTGGAATTTGATGTCCCTCACATCCCTGAGTTTAGGGAAAAAATACATATAAAAATGTGCCCATCCCCTATGGGGATTCCTTTGGTCATCCACGTGGTGACTTTCACCCCAGTGCTTTAAATCCACTTTTTGCACCTCCATTCCCTGTCGTCCAATCACCGCCACATGTCGGCTCTAGGAACGCCATGGAATTTTACATCCCTCACATCCATGAGGTCAAGGAAATCAAGACATGAAAATTGCACCCAACTCAAATTGAAAAATTTGAAAAAAATCTAATTGTTAGTTTCTTCTTGTTTTGTTGTTTTTTGTTGCCTCTCACTACTAGAAGAAAAGTTGCAAAGAACACCAGTCCACCACTCCACCATTTCCAAATCTCAAACCAGCTCCATCACAAAACATTATCCTTCACTCCATGATGGAACATAGGTAACAAAGTAATATTTATCAAACCAAGAAGAAATAACAAAGAACAGAGGAAAAGAAGTTTGAAAACTCCATTGCCATAAAACCAAGAATCGAAGATATCTTGCAAACCGTTGCATGGATTGAAAAACCATTTATTGCTGAGTTCTTCTCTCTTTAAGGCCATTAAAAATCATATTAAAACCTCCAATTTGCAGCAAGGAATTCTCACAGTGAATAAATTTCACTTTTGGCTCCACGAAGAATAAAGTTCAATTTCCCATCAAACTGTTGTCGGATTGAAGTAAAATTTTGTGTGAAGCACCGAAGCAAAAACCTATCACAATGGAATTCAATTCATTATGAATGGAAACAAAAACAAGACCTAAAAATATAAAGCTCCATTAATGTCTGCCATGAGACAGTAATGGAAAAAATCAGGGAGCTACCTCTCCGCTTCTCAGGGTTCCAGGAGCAAAATCACCCAAAACTTGAAGGAAATGATCATTGAAAAATCTAGTTTCGCATAAAATATTTTTCACCCCATGAAGTCCCTATTTTTAGGGATATGGAGGGCTATTTTTTTATCATAATTCTTCCCTCTTTGAAGAAATTTTCAAATTCCTGAAGATCCAAAGGTGAAATCATCCAAAATTCGGAGGGAAGGGTCTCCAAAAAATCTAGTTTCTCTCAAACTAGTTTTTACACAACAAAGTTTCCAGTTTCTCGAGATATGAAGGACTGAATTTTTATCATTATTCTACCATGGTAGCTCTATATCCAAAGCTCTTATAAGAAAAAAATTTCCATTTTTCATTTCTGATCTTTTTGGAAAGTGAATCATGATGAAAATTGGAGCACGAGTTGTGTGTGAAGGTTCAAATCCAAAACATTGTTCCGTCACAAAGCAGAGGTTGTTTTCACAACTTACAAAAAATAGCATATGTTATATTTCCTCCCATGTTATAAATGACGAGTCCCACTTTGAATTGCAAGTTAATCACTAAGGAAAATCGAAAAAGGGGTAAATTGAAAAGTAAGACAGAAAATGATTTCTTCCCAAAATAAGCAGTCCCCAAATAACAACTTTGATAAAAATAGAAATGTGCTAAAAATAGAAATATCTTAATAACAAAAGAGGTTGGAATATGGTAGATAGTTCAAAATGTGAAACTAGAATAAGATAGGTGATATGTCTCAGAATAGCAGAGCACAAGCTCATATTCTAAAAATAGAAAGTTTTCATTTCGGAGCGAAAAGTTGTATATGACTTCGAGTTTTACTCATCTTACTTATTTTTGGACTCCCTTTTGGATAATGAGATGGTTTCATGAGTTTAAAATGAGGAATGAGAACTTCACGAGAGGTCCTGGAAGCATCATCTTGAGAGCGATGGTTTACAGAAGCAAAGCAAGGCATCGCAAGGCACATCATCTGAATTCATCTTCATCACTTAAGGAACCGAGTGATCCAAAGTGAATTGGTCAGAACGATTTCAACAAGTCAAAGGGTTCATCAACCATGTTTCAAGGAGGGTCATCATGGGCATCATATGTGTTCATCTCAAGTTTGCAGTGGTAAACATCATAATAGTGTTTCTAGACACTCATTCTATGGTCCAGGATGTCCATGCATCATAGAGTTTGTGGTCATCACTAGATTGGGAAAATGATTCAAAGTTATTCAAGGGAGCAATCTTCATCAATGTAGAAGATCACCAGTGGAAGAAATCCTTGCTCAAAGTTCATGGTTGCATCAAGGCATTCAAAGCATTTCATCATGAGGAGTGTTTTCCCCTCCATCCCTTCCCTCTCCCTCTCTTTCCCTCTCTACTTTCTCTCTCTATTCTAATTCTTCATTATGCGTCATCATTGTATTTCATCCTATTCACTTAAGTGACCCATTTTAATTGTAAAAGTATCTTCTCAAAATTATAAGAGAAATACTTAATTCATGGAAAATGAAAGGTCATGAGTGGAATATGGAAACAAAGAGTCATGTGAGGGAGGTGAAAGGTCAATTCAGATTGCTATAAATTGTAATGAGCTCTTCATTCCAAAGGGTTCTTCTAATTCTGAAATTCTTCTAGCTAGTTGTATTCTTGTAAGTTCATGAGAGATATTTTTCTCCCTTGTGAGTGAAAAGAGTTAGCCACTTCTCCCCTATTCTCAATGTCTTCCATTCTCAAACTATGTACAATTTCTGTTTGAGCATCAATACAAGAAGAAGGAGTTTTGAGCCTTTTTTGAATAAGGGTTTTACTAATACTTTGTGCTCATTAAATTATAATTGGTCTTGTTGTTGTTTACGGTATTGTTTCTTCTTAACTTTAGTACATGTGATAAAATTTCTAACTAGTGTGTGCAGGAATCTGATTTTCTACCTACGGACATTAGTTCTCCTACCTCATTTCTCACTTGCCCTTTCCCTCTCTATAGACAAATTCTTCCCTACCAAGATATTGTTAGCTTTACCACATGGTCGGTGGAATTCCCTGTTAGATCCCGATTGAAAGGCCACCACATAAATCCACATTTTCTCGTGCATGCATATACAATAGCTACACTAGTTAAGTAAAGGGACTTAGATTCCCAGAGTGTTGGCAAGAAATCTACAAGTTTATCCACTCAAAAAATTTCTTGCCAAAATTGTTTGGCACCCACTTGTGGGGTAGAGCTAGCAGCATCTATACCCAAAATACGACCATAAGTTCCAAAATTCAAAAAAAAATCATATTTCAAAGGAAAATCATTTTTTGAAGGTGACTCCATCAAGGAATGAACCCCTGTCACATTTGTTTCCCACATAATGAAGAAATTTCTAGATTGGAGTGAAGTGCCAATGAGTGATAGTGAAGAAGAAGAAGAAAATGTCTTCCCGGATAGGAATATCGTTGATCAGCCATGGTTCCAAACTAGTATTGACAAAGGAAAGAAGAAAGAACTTGTCACCAATGAAGAGGAATGGATTCAAAGGAGGCATAAGCTAAGGTGTGAAGTTCAAGAATATGTCAAATTCTTAAAGAGATGAATGAGAAACTTACAAAGAGCCCATAGTGAGGAAGGAGAAGAGATTTTTCCTATAGAGGAAGATCATAAAGATCATTCATACCATAGGGTTTTCATACCCAAAAGTTTCTTGAATTCCACTGAAGAAAATCCTATCCTTGAGCCTTTCGATGAAGATAAAATTAACATTCAAGAAGATGACAAAAGATAGGATAGTGTAAGATCCATCGAAGAATATTTTTACAATCTCGCACAACTCACTACAAAATTGAGAACATTGTCCTTCTTCCACCGTTCTCTAGATGAATTCATTACATACGGTGATGAAGAAATGAAAATTTTGAAAATAAAATATGTGGAAAGACTTAAGAGCATAGTTAAAGAAAATTATGACTTGAAGTCTTTGATGAAATTTGGAGGTATGCTTTAGCTCTACAAAGAAGATATGAACATCTTGAAGCTCCACATCAAATGGAGGAAGAAGATGAGATGTGCCCTATGGAATAAGACCCAGATTGCTGCCCATATTATGAGGCTTTCATTCCCAAAAGATTCTTGGATGCTTTTGAAGAAGATCTTATCATGGAACCTTCCGATGAAAGCCAAAGCAATGTCATGGAGGAAGAAGTAGAAGAGATGAAGATAGAATCACCATTCAGAAATTCCATTTGGCTTGAGTCATAGCCCATGGGGGAATAATATATTCAATAAAGGAAGATCCTTCCTGAATAATGGATAATCCAATGCCCTTTGAAGACTACACCAATGACGAAGAAGATGGCCAATTCAAGTTAAGCATGGATGATCTCTTTTCAAGTTTTGATCTTTCAATTGATGATGAAATGGAGATATGTGAAGAAGTGCAAGAAAGTCATCTGACATCATGGTCCGAAGATGATGAATTCAATATGGTCATAGATAATCTTCCCTCCTATTTTTATTCTTTGAGTGATGTAGAAATGTTGCATGAAGAAATGGAGGAAGTCAAAGAATCAAACTCTCTTCCCGATGAAATCATGGATGATAAAATGGAATAATTCCACCCTCTTTTCACATCTGAGGACAACAAACAATTTAAACACAACCCCTACTCACTCGGTGAGAAAAATCATCATCGTGGTGAAAACGTATCCTTTCATCTTTCACCTAAGCAAGAAGATTCAATAATGGATGGTCAAGATGTAGCTGAAAATTCTTCTCATATTGCTGCCCCAACATGGTTCTCTTCTTCTTACTAAGAAGAAGATGATATGTATTTTGAGCTTGAAGGAGCACCCTTCCCACAAAGCTTGGACATCTTCTCCTTGTCAGTAGGTGTCATGAATCAAGTATGTACGTAAATGCAAGAAAGTGAATCTTTGGCAATGTAAATCATGGAAGAGGTGAATGAGAATGTTTTAAATGAATCATGGGCCCATATGGATCATATTTTTAACCATCTCCTAGAGGCACAACAAGAATACTCCGCCAATGAAGATAAAAAATGAGCCTATGGAAATTTCGAAGAACTATCCATACAAGATATCTTGAAGGCTGCAAAAGAAACTGAGGATCCTTAACTCGGTCTTGAACTCTTAACACAGGCCATGGAGATACAAGAAAATTATGAGTCAATTTGTGCTTCCTATTTTGGTGCACCAATTTTTGATGTTGAGATGGATCGAGTTGGATAAGCTTGATGACTTCTCTAATACTTTGGTTGTGAGAATAAACACAAAAACATGTCTTTTTCTTCCACATTATGTGAAGAAGTTCATGAGTGCAAAAGAAGAAAAGTCCATGTATCTCCTTTGGACATCTCAAGTTTTGAAGACAACACCTCTGTCATGGATAAAGATAATAGGAAAACATGGAGCTAATTTGCATTGAAGAAATTTGTTCGGAACATGGTGAAAATATGCAACAATGTTTAGAGTATATTCAAAACCAACTCGCTCCCACCATTTCAGAATGTTCCATCAATTAAAAGAAAGAGTTCATACGAAAAAATCAAATGGAAGGTGAAGAATGCTTATACGACCAAACCAAAATCTGCAATTGTCAAAATTATATCAAGATGCACTCAGAACAAATGTATATTGCCAATCATTTCTCTAGACAACAAATTGGGAGTATGCATGATTCTTTCCAAATGACCCAAAATCAAACTACACTCACCATCATCCAATCTCTTATTCACCTTGAACATGTTCCCATACTGCAATAATATCTCAAGGATGATGAAGATATCCAGCTTAATTATTTAACCTCCATGTCTGAAAACACTTGCTCAAAGAAACAAAGCGGGATGTTCGGGAAGTTCTTGAATGGAAAGAAAATCAGTTTTTCCTCACTCCTTCTAAGTGTTTTGCTGATATAAGAGACAATTTGAAGTTGCAATTCAAAGAAGATGAATTTTTTCATGATAGCAGCAATTTTCCCACTCTCGAAGACATGGAGGGATGGTGTCTCATGTTTGCGGGACATCAAGAGGAATCTTCAAAATGCAAAATTTTCAAGAGGTTAACCAAATTTTCAATGGATGAAGAAACATTCTCAATATAGTATGAGTACAAGGATGGAATTATGGTCATCCTTATTCTTCTCAAGCCATGCAAATCCATCACCAAAGCATGTTTTGATCAAATAATAGTTTTTTTGCTTCAATGGTCATACTTCAATCCATTATTTCATGATGGCATGTACTTTTCTCAACCCATTTTTGGGTATGTGTATATCATTTTCCCACCTTTGTAAATTTCCCTCCCCTTGTATATAATTTCCTTTCCATGGTGTGTTTCCCTTTATGTTGTGTGTCATGTGTTTTCCTTTCCATCGTTTCTTGTGTCATGTGTTTCCTTTCCATCATTTTGTGCTCTCTCTCTCTCTCTCATGGTGTCTCATGTTTGTAGGACATCAAGAGGAATCTTCAAAATGCAAAAGTTTCAAGCGGTTAACCCAATTTTCAATGGATGAAGAAACATTCTCAATATAGTATGAGTACAAGGATGGAATTATGGTCATCCTTCTTCTTCTCAAGCCATGCAAAGCCATCACTAAATCATGGTTTGATCAAATAATAGTTTTTGTGCTTCAATGGTCATACTTCAATATGTTATTTTATGATGGCATGTACTTTTCTCAACCCATTTTTGGGCATGTGTATATCATTTTCCCACCTCTGTAAATTTCCCTCCCCTTGTATATAATTTCCTTTCCATGGTTTGTTTCCCTTTATGTTGTGTGTCTTGTGTTTTCCTTTCCATCGCTTATTGTGTCATGTGTTTCCTTTCCATCATTTTGTTTGCAGGGACATTAAGAGGAATCTTCAAAATGCAAAAGTTTCAAGAGGTTAACCAAATTTTCAATGGATGAAGAAACATTCTCAATACAATATGAGTACAAGGATGGAATTATGGTCATCCTTCTTCTTCTCAAGCCATGCAAAGCCATCACCAAAGCATGTTTTGATCAAATAATAGTTTTTGTGCTTCATGGTCATACTTCAATCCACTATTTCATGATGGCATATACTTTTCTCACTTTTCTCAACCTCATAAATTTCCTTCCCCTTGTTTTTCCATGATGTGTTTCATGTGTATATCATTTTCCCACCTCTCTCTCTAAATCTCTCCTTCTCTTCTCTCTATATAATTCTCCTTCCATGATGTGTTTCCCTCTTCTCTCTCTCTCTCTGTTATGTTTCTCTGTCTTCTCTCTCTCTCTCTCTCTTTCTCTCTCTCTCATCTCTCTCTCTCTCTCTCTCTCTCTCTCTCTCTCTCTCTCTCTCTCTCTCTCTCTCTCTCTCTCTCTCTCTCTCTCTCTCTCTCTCTCTCTCTCTCTCTCTCTCTCTCTCTCTCTCTCTCTCTCTCTCTCTCTCTCTCTCTCTCTCTCTGTTTCTCTCTCTGAATCTACATGTTTTACAGGAATCTACAAGGCCGATGGATAAGGCACGGGTCAATGGATTATATGGTCTAAAATTGAGATTCTGGATTCTCCATGTCATGTCTTCACTACGCTCATTCCATGTCATGTCCCCAAGCTAGAGCCAGATGTTTTTGTGTAAATGTGCAACAAGGAAATTTGAAATTTCCAAGCACAACTATGTGAATTTCGGGTAGTCACGAGAAGTGTTATTGTTGGCCTTCCCAGATGGATCAACCCCCTGGAGTAGAAAAAAAGGAAAAATTCAACAAGGATGTGAATTTAAGACCTTATAACATCATGGAAATGAGTTTGTAAGGTTTGGGGAAGTTTTGAAAGATTTGGAGTAGTTTGAATAAAAAACAGGGTTCACAAGCCTAGGCAATACATAAGACTAAAACAACTGCTGAGCTTCAAAAGAAGATTCTCGAGAGATCTGGATGGAGTTAGGAGTAAAATAAAAACACATCTGGAAGAGAATTACAAGCCCTATAATATGATGAAATCATATTTTTTACAAAACCTTGGCGCATAGGGTTTACAGGTAGTTTTTCTCAAGCACAAGTAGAGTAACAAATCAAAAATCCATTTTTCAGGATCATATATAATAATCAAGACATGATACCCCAACCATTATATTCCAAATGTCATTTCTAGTCGGATTATATAAAATTTCACCAATAAATTCCACCAGGAGCTCAAGTTATCATCATTCCAAGTTACCCTCTTGGAGACAGTTTGGGAGTTAGTCAATTTTTGGGAGGACACGTGTCAGCACCAGGATCTTGGCGGGATTTTATGTCCCCAACGTCCCGAGGTCGTGCGCCCGACCTTGGAAAAAATCACCCACCCTCATGTGACCTCACGGGACCTTCATGTGACCTTGATTTGTGACAGCTTTATCCCCAAGTGCATTTTTGGAGCTCAAATTCCCTGTCATCGGATCGAGGACATGTGTCGTCCTCTTTCTCACCATGGAATTTGATGTCCCTCACATCCCTAAGGTCAAAGACAACAGACATGGAAAAATGCACCTAGCCCCTATGGGGAGTCCTTTGGTCATCCACATGACCAAATTTCAACCCCCGTGCTTTAAAGCCATTGTTTTCACCTCCATTCCCTGTCGTCTCGATCACCGCCGGATGTCAGCTCCAGGACCGCCATGGAATTTTATGTCCCTTGCATCCCTAAGTTTAGGGACATCAAGACATGAAACTTTTCCTAACTTAAACTTAAAAATTTGAAAAAAAATCTAATTGTTAGCTGCTTCTAATTGTTTCTCACTACCAGAAGAAATGTTACAGAGAACACATGTAGTGCTCGTTCGAACAAACCACTTGAGACCCAAGAAACAACCTAGGGTTAGCTAGAAAATTATGGGATAATTTTTTTTGTTTAGGAGTGTCCACAACCAGGTTGCAAGACAACAGTTTGCCACTGGCAGGTTCTGAACAACATTAATTTACCCAAACATATGTTTCCTTCATTAACCAATATCAAGTTCACAAG
Organism: Taxus wallichiana var. yunnanensis; assembly: GCA_018340775.1. Taxonomy (NCBI): domain Eukaryota; kingdom Viridiplantae; phylum Streptophyta; class Pinopsida; order Cupressales; family Taxaceae; genus Taxus; species Taxus wallichiana. The sequence goes on from CM031237.1 coordinate 422,739,714, forward strand.
GTTCAACTTTTAGGGTTAGATGTTCTAGTTAGGTTCAGGGAGTAATTTACCCCCATGCCTACTCTCTAGCAGCCTCAGAGTTTCAACTAGATTTTTCCCAAACTTAATGCTTCCAAAATTTCCCTAAACCATTTCCATTGGATAGGAAATTTTCTCACCTTTCTGGTGATATAAGGAAGTCCTCCTAACTCCTTACAGAACTCAAGATATGAGCGGGCGAGTTATTAGGTCAAATTTTCCCCTAGGGGGACACGTGTCATGCAGGGGTGAAATCCCCTTTGGCGGGTTGGTGGGTCGTGGGGTGGCTCGGCATTTTCCCTATGCGGCAGCGCAAAAAAAATTTCTCCCGCACCTCTGCGGGTCCCCGGTGGACACGTGTCGACCTCGAGAGGCGTCACTGCAAAAAGGAAGGGGAGGGTGGAGCACCGAGGTTTTTTTACAAAATTGAGCCAACATAGGAAAAAAAAGGAAGAAAGGGACACGCGGGTCCACATGCCCGTGGAAGAAGAAAAGCCCGAGGTGGGGGCGATGATGCGGGGCTACGGGAATTTTGTAAAAAAATTCCCAAGGCCAAAACTCAAAGAAACAAAGGGGTCCTCCCTCCTGCTACCACCCCCCAAGGTACCACATGGCACACTCTCTTAGGCTGCAGGCCGGCAGGGCTAAGATGGATTTTTTCCAAAATTTCTAAAAGGGTCTAATGTTTGAACGAAATCGGGCCTCTGTTGTAGCTCCAAGAGGACACATGGTGCCCTTCGATTGCTTGTGGGCCAGCGGGGATGCGGGGAAAAATTAGAAATTTTTCCCAAGGTCCAAAACCTAAAAATTTTAACTTCAAAAAGGGTCCACCCCTCCACCGTGCCATGTGTTAGCATCTGATTGGCTGCGGGCCAGCGGGGATGTGGGGTAAAATAGGAAAAATTTCCCAAGATAAAATTTTCAAAAAGATAAGTTTAAAATATTGGTCCACCCCTCTGATGTGCCATGTGGAAGCACATGATTGGCTACGGGATGGTGGGGGCTCTGACTTTTTGTGGAATTTTTTCCAAAGTTAAAAATTAAATTTTTAACAGTTAGATTTATTTGATTTTGGAATGCCAATTTGAAGTAAAACTTCAAATGGCCATAACTTTTGATAGGGAGCTCAGATTTGGGAAAACTTGGACTTTCTAAAAATCTCTCAAAGCCCTCTTTACATAGGAGTCATCAATTTTGGAATTTGATGAAGTTTGAGAGGTCAATTTTGAGAAACCAATCTGCAGAGTTTTGCAAAGCAAACTGGTAATCTTTAACTTATAATTTTTTTGTTCAAATTTGATTTCTTACTTTCTCAACATGTCAATCAGACATGGAGACTTATCCTTGGATGGATTTAAGAGAGGTTTCAAGGTTCAATTTAGTTGATTGAGTTGCAATTGATAATTTCCCATCTTTTGACAGCAAAGCAGTACATGCAAGTTCAATTTTAATTTTTTTACAAAGTTCTCAAGGATCTTTCTTAAGTTTCATTGTCCAAATGAGTTCCTTAGGACTTACTACATCTAAATTTTAATGTTTCATTTCTTATTACTTGGTGCAAGTTTGAACTGCTCATTTCTTGTTAAACTTTGATTGCCAGATATAGAAAATAAAACAGAGATCAAACATTAAAGGTTCTTAAACATTTTTCCATCCTCCAAGTGTGGGAGTTCATTCCATGCAAGTCTATTACATTTCATCAAATTCACACAAACATTTAACAGTCCATATACAAAGTCTGATTTCCAATTTCAAACACCTTTCAAGGGAAATAAAACATTGTCTCTTTTTCCTCATACGCATCTTCCTTTACAAACAGAAATTTCAATTTTTAACAGCAAATCAAATCCAATACACAATACAATTTTGAGAATCTAATGCAATCCTTTATTCATTTCCAATACAACTTTACAATTTTCTCTTTTCCATTTGATTTCTAAATATAGAATGCAATGCATATAACATCTTTTCACATTTCTTTACCAAACAGAGAAAAGAGTATAACTTCTTTACATTTCACATTCAAATTTCAATCTTCCATTATCAATACAAATATCTTCACATTACAAATTACTATACAATTCATCCACTCCAAAGTGGGAAGGATTACAATGAACTTTCTCAAGGAAGGGACTATCAAACTATATATTCCTCTTGCTCCAAAATAGCAGCATGCTAGTTTCTTCATCTTTTCATCTTGATCACAACAAGGAAGGGGGAAAGGCAATGCTCTCCACCCAACCAAGACATCCAATGAGAAGGGAGAAGCCATCCTTCCTCATTGGCCCCCGAGCCCCAACCATATTGAAATAAGAGATGAAATACAACACATGGAAACAAAGGCTTCCACAACAACATGCAACATTTTCACATTCAAAACACATTTCAAGAAGAATGTAGTTCACAACTACATTAAACAAGTGCAAACAAAACTGAGGCTTCATCAAGCAAGCCAACAAGAGCAAGGAACTATGGGGGAAGTTGCTTATGCCTCCCAAATGGGAATTGGGCATCCACCAAAAACAAACCTCCAATTAATTTATCACACACACATTTCCTTATGCCCCCCACAAAATCCCTCCTTATGCCCCCAAAAATTTCCTTATGCCCCCCACAAAGTAAGAAATGCAAGCTATTTCTTTTCCATGGTGGATCCCAATCCCAAACTCCCTCCACAAAACTCTGATGCCAATGGCATTTCCTTATGCCCCCACAAGAATTCCCCATAGCCTTCTCCTACACCTTGCCCTAAGCAGTCTACCCAACCAGCCAACACACACATAACAAAATTCACCATTTCCATACAAGCATGCCAGAGAAAGAAGCATTTTAAAAAGGCTCAAGTTCCTACCTCTCCATAATGGAGTTTGTTCCAAGATCAACCAGCTTCCCAATGCCAAAAAAGCAGTCCAAAATCAGCAACACACCAACATGCAATGGTCTCCAATATTTTTCCACAAGCAAGACTCCCCAAAATAGCAAGAAATTCACCCCAAGGAAAGTATGCAAAGTTTCAACAACCAAAAACAAGCAAGGAGTTCGAATTTTAAAGGAGAGGGAAGAGAAGAGGGTGATGTGGATCCATATGGGATGCCACATCATTCTTCCTCAACCCCAAGATCCAAGTCAACATCATTCACCTAAACATAATAAATAAAATGACAATATAACTTACACACTCCAAAATGACCCATACTCCAAAAGGACTGAATTTAAAACATGTAAGAGAAGTGCAATTAAAACTTACAATTAGTCATTTCAAAATGCATAAAAAGGGCCTAAATTTAACCTCCAAACCATAGGTATGGTTGGTGAATAATTTTAAGAGGTGTGGGACAAGTTTAACTTGTCCCACAAGCCTCCAAATATAGCCTCCAAGGACAAATTCGAATTCCCAAGAGGATGAAGTGTTTCACACTCCAAAATCTATCTTACATATCCCTTACACATACTTACACATTTCTTACACACTCTTACAATATTTCATTTAAGATCAACAACTTCATTAATTACATTCTTATGGCATATTGATTTATTTATTTTAACACATGATTATCCACAACATTAACACAACATATAATAACTAATGAAAAGGGGGTAACACATCACAAAATAAACACATGCAACATAATAAAGAAACCACATTACTAAATACACAACCCCATGGTCACATGTAATGGAAATCCCCCATGGGAATCCCTAAAAACACAACACACACAAACACACAAAACAATTGCCATGGTGACCTTGTTGAATTCACCCAGAATTCCAATATGGTTAGTCTCCAGTCCCCCGACATTGTTGTGATATTTTAACTTGTAAAACAAAACGCAAATACCTCCTTTGGCCTCGTGGCCATATCAGAACATCCAAAATGATATAAACAACATCTCAAGATCATCTAAACATGTGAATCACAACAACATCAAGAATCAACATTATCATTTTCAATTTAATTAGTCAACTATATCATCATCAATTAATTCTCGTGTTAGTTCTATTCACAATATCAATGTCACATGTCCAAATCAACATCTATAATATGTCCATGTCAAACAGTATATCATCATTCACATATTAAAAATGTCTCTAGTAACCATCATGCATAATAATTGAATCTAGGTCAATAATAATCCATGATCTAACATCTAACCATCATACTAAAACAAAACATAATAGTGTCCATAATAAGATCAACAATGTCCAGATCAGTATCTAAAAGTGTCAAAGGGAAGTGGGCACTACAACACAAGTCCACCACTCCACCATTACCAAAGCTCAAACCAGCTCAATCACAAAACATTATCCTTCACTCCATGATGGAACACATGTCATAGAAGGAAGATTGATCAAACCAAGAAGAAATAATGAAGAATAGAGGAAAAGAAGTTTGAAAACTCCATTGCCATAAAACCAAGAATCGAACATATCTTACAAATTGTTACACGGATTGACAAACTGTTTGTTGTTGAGTTCTTATCTCTTGAAGGCCATTAAAAAATCATATTCAAACCTCCAATTTTCAGCAAGGAATTCTCACAGAAAATAAATTTCACTTCTAGCTCCACGAAGAACAAAGTTCAATTTCCCATCAAACCGATTATCGATTGAAGTAAAATTTCACGTGAAGCACCAGAAGAAAAAACCTATCGCAATGGAATTTATTTCATTGTGAATAGAAAAAAAAACAAGACCTAAAAATTTCAATCTCCATTAATGGATGTCATGACACAGTAATGGAAAAAATCAGCGAGCTACCTCTCCACTTCTCAAGGTTCCAGTTGGCGAAATCGCCCAAAAATTGGAGGAAATGATCGTTGAAAAATCTAGTTTTGCGTGAACTAGTTTTCACGCCATGAAGTTCCTATTTTTTAGGGATATGGAGGATTTTTTTAATCATAATTATACCCTCTTCAAATAAATTTTAAAATTCTTAAAGATCCGGCAGGTGAAATCATCCAAAATTCAGAGGGAAGGGTCTCCAAAAAATTTAGTTTCTCTCAAACTAGTTTTTACACGACAAAGTTGCCAGTTTCTTGAGATATGAAGGACTGAATTTTTATCAGTATTCTACCTTGGTAGCTCCATACCCAAAGCTCTTACAAGACATAAATTTCCATTTTTCATTTCTGAGCTTTTTGGAAAGCAAATCATGATGAAAATTGGAGCACGAGTTCATGACGAAGATTTGAATCCAAAAAAGTTGTTCCCATTGCAAACAGAGGTTATTTTCACCACTTACTAAAAATAGCATATGTTATATTTCCTCGCATGCTATAAATGATGAGTCCCACTGAATTTCAATTTTTTTCACTCAGGACAATCAGAAAAGGGGTAAAATGAAAAGTAAGACAGAAAATGACTTCTTCCCAAAATAACAAGTCCCCAAATAACAACTTGCTAAAAATAGAAATGTGCTAAAAATAGCAATATCTCAGTAACATAAGAGGTTGGAATATGGTAGATAGTTCAAAAGGTGAAACTGGAACAAGACAGGTGATATGTCTCAAAATAGTAGAGCACATGCTCATATTCTAAAAATAGAAAGTTTTCATTTTGGAGTGGAAAGTTGCATATGACTTCGTTTTCACTCACCTTACTAATTTTTGGACTCCCTTTTGGATAATGAGATGGTTTCATGAGTTGAAAAGGAGGAATGAGAACTTCACGGAGGTCCTGGAAGCATCATCTTGAGAGTGATGGTTTACAAAAGCAAAGCAAGGCATCGCAAGGCACATCATCCGAATTCATCTTCATCACTTAAGGAACCGAGTGATCCAAAGTGAATTGGTCAGAACGATTTCAATGAGTCAAAGGGTTCATCAACCATGTTTCAAGGAGGGTCATCATGGGAATCATATGTGTTCATCTAAATTTTGCAATGGTAAAAATCATAACAGTGTTTCTAGACACTCATTCTATGGTCCAAGATGTCCATGTATCATAGAGTTTGCGATCATCACCATGGAAGAAATCTTTGCTCAAAGTTCATGGTTGCATTAAGGCATTCAAAGCATTTCATCATGAGGAGTGTTTTCCCCTCCATCCCTTCCCTCTCCCTCTCTTTCCCTCTCTACTTTATCTCTCCATTCTAATTCTTCGTTATGCATCATCATTGTATTTTGTCCTATTCACTTAAGTGACCCATTTTAATTGTAAAAGTATCTTCTCAAAATTATAAGATAAATACTTAATTCATGGAAAATGAAAGGTCATGAGTGGAATATGGAAATGAAGAGTCATGTGAGGGAGGTGAAAGGTCAATTCAAATTGCTATAAATTATAATGAGCTCTTCATTCCAAAGGGTTCTTCTAATTCTAAAATTCTTCTAGCTGGTTGTATTCTTGTAAGTTCATGAGAGAGATTTTTCTCCCTTGTGAGTGAAAATAGTTAGCCACTTCTCCCCTATTCTCAATGTCTTCCATTCTCAAACTATGTACAATTTCTTCTTGAGCATCAATATAAGAAGAAGGAATTTTGAGCCTTTTTTTACTAAGGGGTTTACTGATACTTTGTGTTCATTAAATTCTAATTGGTCTTGTTGTTGTTTGCAGTATTGTTTCTTCCTAACTTTAGTGCATGTGATGAAATTTCTAACTAGTGTTTGCATGAATCTATTATCTACTGTAGCATTAGTTATCCTACCTCATTTCTCACTCCCCTTTCCCTCTCTATAAACAAATTCTTCCTTAGCAAGATATTGCTAGCTTTTCATGCAGGTCAACGGAGTTCCCATGTTTGATCCCGACCAAAAGGCCACCACAAAATCCACATTCTCTCGTGCATGCATATATACGGTAAGAACATCGAGTTAAATAGAGGGACTTAGTTTCCCAAAGTTTTGGCAAGAAATCCACAAGTTTTTCCACCTAAAAAAATTTCTCACCAACAGGTTTTCAACTAGTCAAGTTGGTAGCAGGGCACTTCCCGTTTCGTCCACCAAGATACTTCTCTCAAGATGTGGACTACTTTGGGGTGCTTGTGGTAATCCTCACAATGAGTTTTATGGCTTATGCCAAGATACTTCCCATAGTTAAAAGTGGACGAGTTGTAGCTCTTTATCTGAACCTGCAAATCTAATGTTTTGAATAAAGTCATGTATTTTTATCGTTAATCTTAATGAGGTTTATAACACCATTGACAACTGCAACAAACTGTATATAATATGGTTTAGATCTTTTTCTTTAACAAACGAGTATGGTCATGCACTCAATAGTTAGTATTTTTCTAAGAAATCCACAATATTATGAAAGAGGATTAAATTTTTTTTTTTATCCTGAAGATCGTCAAAGGGAACAAGAGAAGAGAATACACAACAATTAACCCAACTAGATAGAAATGGAAAACTTCAAAAACAAATAACCATAGAAATGATTTTTAAAGATTAATTCCCTTAAGTAATTGAAATGATGAATTTTCCAAGTAAACCCAAATGTTAGTAAATGAAGATCAAAGTTTCTTTTGATTCTCAAGATCACCAAAATATTCAAGAGAAGAGCATACACAAGCTTTGATCTAACTTAAGCAAAATGGAAAAACAACATTCATCAAAGCATTTAAATGTTAGAAAATGATTTTTAAACAACTCAAATGATTAGTTTTTTCATGCAAACTAGCAAAATATCCATAATGTTAGACAAATATCCATAAACATATCTATTTCTGATTCGCAAGGTCACTCAAAGCGTAAGAGAAGAGCATATGTGGTGTTCATCAAAAATTAATCTAACATAAAAAAATGACCAATTTTATAATAAAGGAAAATCATGTAATTTATATAAGTTTAAATCAAAAATTTATGTTTTCACTTTATATTTCACTTCAATACCTTTCCATCGCAAAAAGAATGGATTCTTTTCGAGTTCAAGAGAAAAATTTATGGCCTCCGGAAGATGGGTTACACATATGTTCTTATACTCACAGGTATGCACTTAACCTATACTCAAAATGTCAAAAAAAAAAATCCCAAAATCTACAAAAAGATCAAATTTTTCCCACCAAGATTCAATTTTTAAAGCAACCCATATCATATAAGTGTGAATAGAAGACTCAACACTATCAAATACTAGCCTACATGCTCAAAAACTTAACATTTTCAACAAATTGACAAAACTAGCATGTAAAATGATGAAAAATGAAGCTCTAAAAATGCAAACATGGAAAAAGCTTGAATTTTTATCACAAAGATTCAATTTTGACAGCAACCCATCTCCTTAATATGTGAATAGAAGACTCAACACTATCAAACACTAACATACATGCTCAAAACTTAACATTTTCAACAAATTGACAAAACTAGCATGTAAAATGATGAAAAATGAAGCTCTAAAAATGTAAACATGGAAAAATATTGAATTTTTCTCATAAAGATTCAATTTTTACATCAAACCATCTCCTTAATATGTTAATAGAAGACTCAACACTATCAAACACTAACCTACATGCTAAAAAAATTAAGATTTTCAACAAATTGACAAAACTAGCATGTAGAATGATGAAAAATAAAGCTCAAAAAATGAAAACATGGAGAAATATTAAATTTTTCATATCAAGATCCAATTTTGACAACACTTCACCTCCTTTATACCTACAATGAAGACTCAACACATGAAAAATCAACAAAATATGGTTAGAAACAAAAGTTATGTCAATATATTCAAAAAGAGGGTTAGTATGCAAAAAGAAACTTAACCAAAATAAATAATACATGTGAGACAAAGGGATGTCCCACCGTGTCATTGCCAAATGTATGTATGCTAAACTTTTTATGCTATTTAAATGAAACTAACACCTAGTAGCTTCAAAGCAAAGTAAATCTACCATTAACATCAAGATAAAAGCTTAAAGGAAATAGCTAATCTAATGCATAAACATGAATGAAACATCTAATGCTAAACCATTCCTACTCTTGTAATGTATGATTGCTACTAAGTATGAGCCTATTTAGATCATAAGAAATCAAATTGTATGTTTGTCTCCAAAGTGAGGAAAAAATCTCACCAAAAATGGCTACAAGGTAATGTTTGGATCTTCCTTTACTACTCAACTATGAGAGAATGGATGCAAAGATGAAGAAGCTATTCCAACAATGGAGAATGCCTTTATCATATGCCTATAGTAATCACTATTAAAAGTTTGGTGTATGTGTGAAAGGATATAGGAGGGTCCTTTATATATCTTTTAAATTTGGGAGAAGCTTGAATCCTGATGAATGTGGGATAAAGGATCAAGTAGATTTAGACTTATTAAGCTTGATTAGAGGAATTAACAAGTGATTAACAACTCATTGGAGTTAGAGATGATTTAATTAATCAACTAGGATTAATTAATAGGATATAATAAGATTTTAGGCTATTTGGAGGTGTTTTAGGAGGAATTTGATATGATTTGAAGCGTTTGAAAGAGGGATTTAGCCAATAAAATGGTTTATTGATTAAATATAATGCAAAATAGGCTTAATTAACTAATAATAGTTAATTATTCAAATGGAAGAGGATTATAACTAACGAAGTGTCGTTAATTGGCATCTGGAATGGAATAAAGGCTAGTTAATTAATGAAGTGTCGTTAATTGACCAAAATAGAGGGAATGTTAGTTAATTAGCGAAAAATCACTAATTATAACGGAAATGATGGAAAAGAGGATAGTTAGTACAATTTTATCAATAAAACTACATAGGAAAATTTTAGGTGTCTTCACATACCATCGTGCGCCGAGGATATGACCTTTGAACAACTGCAAAGCCATTGAAACCATCATCCATAATCTTATCAATGAAGATGATCTTCTTGTTGAAGAGGACCACATTCCTCCATCTACTTTGAATCAACTTCCTCATCTCAATCTTCATCCATCAAGACATCTAAATCCCCTCATTCATCTAAGACTTATGTTTCCATCCCTCCTCCAACCTCGACCTCTCCCAAAGAGGGTCCTCCTCTCTTCATCAATGTTGTTCGGGTTATAACTTGTTCTCATCCCCAAGGCTTCCAATCACCCACTCAATCCAAATCCAAAGTCACTATTGCCACTCCTCCTAATGAGCCTATACCATCATCTTCTTCATCAAAACCTAAGGTCTCTTTCTTAGTTGCCCCTCTTCCCGGTACTTATTGAGCGAAGTGTTATGAAATAACTTCACCGGTCCCAGTTAGTATGTTACTTTATGAGCTCATCTAAAGCTCTCTAGATTATAAGAAATCCCTCATTAAAACTCTTAAATGTGTCCCCAATCCTAATGATGAGGCACAACCTTTACGCATCTCTTTTAGGTGCAAACTACTTCCACCTCCATATCTTTTGATGATCTGAAATCCATGACATACCATCTGAAGAGCATGATCTTCCCCTCTTCATCATTGTGTTTATCAATGACACTTTCGATCGATGTGTTATGATTGACAATAGAGCTAGCATAAATATCATCTCATCTCACACATTTGATCAGCTTAAGCTCCCTAATTCCATTATCACCCAAACACCCGTAGTTCTATGTATATTTAATGATGTTATTTCCCTACCTTAGGCACGATTATTCTTCCCATATGCATTGCTAAAAATCCTCCATGAAGTCTTATATATCATAGAAGGGAGTTTCATTGTAATATCCTACTCGGGAATCCATGGATTCGTGTCATGCATTACATTCCTTCCACCCTTCATCAGCGCATCAAATATGAACATGAGTAGAAAATTCTCACTCTCCCTTCCGACACCCCTCCACTCAAATAATGTCACATGACATATCAACCAGACAATGTGCTCATCCCAAAATAATATCCTTCTCAAACATCCACTATCTCATTTGTCTCAAAGCATCCAAGCTTCCTAACGATGACTCTTTAGACAAAGTGATAGACCATCTCTCGTTGGGGAGTATCATCTTCTCACACTTAACACCCTTCCCACTCCTCATAGACTTGGCAAACCTGATAAAGCTCCTATGTATCAACCTAATGTAAGGGATGTCCTTTCTTTTAGTCCACCTCATCTTCACACCAATCTCATCTATGGTGGTGTTGATCACCCTTCTTCACACATTAACATTCAACCACATACCAACGGCTTTGACTTTATTTACAATAAATCATTCACCTATACCTATCTTCATCGCTATGACTAGAAAAGATTTGGAATGGGAAATTATGAACAAAGAATGCATGACCTTTTCTTCCATCAATCTCAAAATCCCCATGAAAACTTTGTCCTAGGATTCAAATAACAATTTGCAGACCCACTTCCACCATCTTTGGCTCTCATGGACATCAAACCTCCATCTTCTCTATCCCACAAGGTTATGGATACAAATGACAGCATGTCTATCACCTCTGAATTTTTTTAAATCTCCATAATCACCTTGGGACCAGTCATTTATCAGTGTGATGGTGAAGCTAGGTCCCTCCCTCTTTAATTTTTGTATATGATAGAAGAAGACTCTTCTACCATTGACATTATTCAATGCACGATGATAACGCCATTCTTTTTCACATGGGAGCCAAAAATTCTTATCTTCATAAGTCCTTACCATAGACACATCCACCCTTCTTAACAAATCAACCATCGACATCAACATAGGGACTCCACAAGAGCCTCACATTCTCAAAGTAGGTCAATCCCTTAATCCACACGAGCTTGAATCTTTCACCGCTTTCCTCTCTCATCATAGCCAAGCCTTCACATGGTCTTACTCGACATGTCATATCTTGATCCATTCATCATTTTCCATAATATTATCACCTTTTCCAATGCTAAGTCGATTAAGCAGAAGCTTTTCCGCATGCACCCTCGAGTTTCCCTCCTTATTAAAGAGGATCTGCAACACCTCCTTTCCACTAATTTCATCATTCTTATAAACTATTCACAATAGGTTTCCAACATTGTACATGTTTCCAAAGTCTTGGGAAATCTTAGTATTTACAATGATTTTTGAGATCTTAACCTCACCGCCTAAAAATGATTTTCTCTTTCCCAATCATCATTAGCTCATAGACCTTACCACAGACCATGAGATGCTTTCTCTTATAGATGGTTGCTCTGGGTATAATTAGATCCTCATCGTACTAGAATACCAACATAAGACTTTTTTCATCACTCCTTGGGGGACTTTTTGCTATCGCATTATGCCCTTCGATTTAAAAAATGTCAGAGCCACCTATTAATGAGCCATGACTTATATTTTTCACAATCTAATCCATAATTATATATAATACTATGTTGATGACCTCTTGGGTAAATCCAAGCATCGACACGGCCGTCTTGCCATTCTTCAAATTCTCTTTGAGTGTCTTATCTGCTTCTTCTTCCTCCGTCTCAATCTAGCCAAGTGTGTGTTTGGAGTGCTAATGGGTAAACTTCTTAGCTTTATTGTCTCTATCAGGGGTATTAAAGTTTACCCTACCAAAATCAAGGTTATCCTAGAGATTCCCCCCTTATAACTTGAAGCAATTTCACATTCTTCAAGGTTGCCTTCAATCAGGTCGTCATTTCATCTTGCATCTTTTTTACCATTTTCAACCTTTTCATCACCTTCTTCACAAAAATATTGACTTCAAATGGGATGATAACTACCAAAAATCCTTTGATGATCTTAAGCAGTATCTCCTATCTCCGCTTGTGCTTACCCCTTCACGCAAGGGGGAGCCTTTCTATATTTATGTATCTACCTCCGATCATGTTACAGGCACCATGTTGGCACAACGTGATGAGAAAGGTAGGGAGCAGGTTGTTTATTACATCAGTCCACACCCTTCATGATTACAAGACTTACTACACCAAAGTTGAAAATTTGTGTTGTGCCCTTTTCTTCGCTACTTCCAAGCTTCATCATTATCTTCTCAATCATAAAACTTATGTCATCACTAGCTTTCATCTTCTCAAGACCATGCATTCCAAACCTTATCATAGTGATCGCATCACTTGATGGCTCATGCTCATGATAGAGTTTGACCTAGAGTTCATTTCTCAAAAATCAATCAATGGCCAAGAAATAGCTAATCAATCAGCCAATGCCCTCTTTTTGACAATCACCTTCCTCGTGAGTAATTTCCATATGAAACCATCAATAAATTTGAACATGAATTTTCTCCTCTCAAGATGACTCTCTTCTTTGTGACTCTAAGTGTCAACAAGGGGATTCGAAGGTGTCATTATCATTCCTCCTTGGGATACTCCTATTCCTATCACCAATAAGCTTAATTTTGAATGCACAAACAATATGGCCGAGTATGAAGCCCTCATCTTAGGCCTTAAAACCAATGTCTTACTTGGTGTTCAAGTCCTTAACATTTATGGGGATTCTCAACTTATCATCAATCAAGTCAAGGGTATCTATCAATGTAAAAATGACATCCTTCAAAAGTATAAGGACATTATTGACTTCCTCCTCAAGGCATTCAATTTCTACACCATTCAAACTATCCCTCATTCATCTAATCATTTTCCAGAAACTATGGCATCTCTCGTGTCTCTCATCCCATGGAAAACTGAGGAATCTAAGCTATCTATTATTGTTCATCATTAAGATCAACCAGCCCATGTTCATGATCTTCCTCATGTTAACCATGTCGATGCTAATCCTTGGGATATTTAGTATTCTCAAATATTTTACTATCTTTCTCAATCCATCATCCCATCGACTTATCTAAAAATGGTAGACTCTCTTTTCTTCAATGTTTTTATCGCTATGTTATCCTTGGTGGAATCCTCTATAAGCGTGGTTTTAATGGCATCTTACTTTGTTGCCTTAAATCTCATGAATCCTCTCGCATTATCCAAGAAGTCCATGACAGTATCTATGGTGGCCATTTTAGTGGTTTGGTTATCGCCAAGTGCATCCTTCGCATGGGTTGTTATTGGCTCTCTCTCAATCAATATTGTTGTGATTATGTTAAGAAATGTGTTAAACGCCAGACATTATTCTAATCTAATCCGCATTCTTAGTAAAGCCTTACAATCAGCTCAGGATATTTGGTCATTTTCATAATGGGAACTTGACCTCATTAGCCTTATCAATTAGTATTCCTCTCAACACCATCATTTTATCATCACCACTCACCGAGTACTTCACCGAATGGGTGGAAGAAATTCTACTCACATCAACCAAAGTTAATCAAATCATTAACTTCATCTATCAACATATCATTTACCACTTTGGCATACCTCACAAGTTCATCACAGACAATGAAAAGTCCTTCAAAAACAAAGATCTCAAGCAGATTTGAGACTCATTCAACATCAATCTTAGCTTCTCGTCGCCATACTATTGTCAAGATAATGGTCAAACCGAAGCCACTAACAAAACTCTTCATTGCATCCTTGCTAAGACTATTGATAAATTACGTTGTGATTGGCATCTTCATATCCCCTTTGCTCTTTGGGCCTATTGGACTAGCATCCACACCTCTACGGGCACTACTCCTCTCATTTATGGCTTCGAGTTCATCCTTCCTCTTGAATTCCAAATCACTTCTTTACGCATTTCTCATTGTGACTTCATCTTTGGCGAATATTATCACCAATCACGTCTAACATAGCTTGAGTTATTAGATGAACGTCACTTCCTCTATCTTGAACATCATCACATCTACCAAGAGCACATCAAATGTGCTTATAACAAACATCTCAATGAATGCAAATTTAACATCGGTGACCTTGTCCTCAAAGAAAATTAAAACTTCACTACTCTAGAATAGATTCAACACGGAAAGTTTACTCCCAATTGGATTGATCCATACATTATCATGCATAAGTACCGGTCTGGAGCCTATCATTTGGCTTCCCTTGATGGTAAACTGAAACAGAAATTCTTAACACATTGCACTTACAGCCTTTCTATTGTTAACATACCTATCATTTTGAACTTAGTTATCTATGTGGTCATCCATCCATCATCAACCATTTTCATCTTTCATTGTAATGATTTGGAATTATGTGGTCTACCATCACTTTCCTATATGTGACCTTGAATATGGGCACCACAGATCTTCCCATAGCATATTCCTTATGGATAGGTTCTTCCTTCTTGGTGAGAACTCCACAATCATTACATCCACCATCCTCTTATTTACATATTGTAACCGATCTAAGGGTCCACAGGTGTCACTTGTACATTATTCATCCCCTCCTAAGTGGACTACCTAGCTATCCCCATCTCTTCCATAAAAATTCAAAATTCATGGATGCTCATCTAAAATATATCATATCCAAAAGAAAAAACATACTTCTCCCTCAAAGGATAGTTGTTCATAAAAGTAAATATCAAAAAGTATAGAGTGATCCCTTGAAGTACAGCTATCATGTATATCTTATCCTTTCATTTATAAAACCAAAATTTAAAATTCAAAAAGCATACAAGAAAATGTAGACTACTCCCTTGAAGGATGGCTACCATCTCATATCATGGCAATGACGGCTTCCCACATTGATCAGCCTTCTATATAATCAAAAGTAATCACATAAATCTCAAAAGAAAGCATCCAAGAAAGCTTCCCGCATGGATTAGCTTTCTCATTCATCACAAACTTCCCACATCGATCAGTTTGTGTAGTATATGCTCGAGAGATGGGGCATAGACCTAGGAACACCTACCTATTAAGAACCTTTATTCTCATGTAGGAGTTACATCTTAAACCCATTGTGTCATGTTGACATTGAGTCTATGAGTTCACCTTTTATATCTTCCCTCATGACTCTTAGGATCACTAACTAGCAATGGTTGTGTGTTAACACATGTTATTGGCTACAAGTGCATTTCCTCGATGGCTCCTTTTCTAGTTTACTCGTAGTCTAGTTTGAAACA
This sequence comes from Taxus wallichiana var. yunnanensis, assembly GCA_018340775.1. Classification (NCBI taxonomy): domain Eukaryota; kingdom Viridiplantae; phylum Streptophyta; class Pinopsida; order Cupressales; family Taxaceae; genus Taxus; species Taxus wallichiana. Next base: position 422,755,529 of record CM031237.1, read on the forward strand.
TTCTTTCTTAATATGTTTTTTTCTATCATCAAGTGTCATTTATATCTTTTGGGTCATCACCTATTCACGTCACATTGTGATTTTATTCCTAATCTAATCATTTTATCTCGTATTTATATGTGCATTCTTTAGTGTCACATCATAAGCATCATTTATATCTAACACATGTCGTATCCATCATCTTATTCAACAAAATCTATCTATCTATCTAAATCTAATAGAAAATCGATCTCTTTCTTAATTCATAATCAAAAATCATCATCTAAATATCTCGATTTAACATCTAAGGAAATCATTACATATATATCTAACCCATGATTCTTAATCCATCATCACCAACATCTAAATCAAATACATAATATCATAATTCAACATCACATCAATCACATCATGATCAAAATACATAATTATCATAAGCATCACATCCATGATCGTCATAAGCACATTCGTCACATCATGATTCAACATTTACATTTAATCCATAATAAAACATCCAAAAATAATATAACACAATCAAATCCATGTTATCCATCATCAAAATATCCATAATCTAATCACATCATCCATAATAACATCTACATCTAATAAATCATCTAAATTAAAGCCATAACATCCAAAACCATCACATCCACTTTTAACATAAATATCATCAAAATCATAAATCTAACACATGATACATAATGAACCAGATAAAATCATATATATATATATATATATATATATATATATATATATATATATATCATCAAACATCCAAAGTACACATACATCAAGTTGCGCAGGCCACTAAGGGTCATGTCTCAATCCAAATACATCATCATAATCATGAACTACACATTAGATAATCTCAAATGTTGTCCTCATGGGGCAAGTGTCGGTATCAACACTTGTGCCTCATCACCTCCATCATGGCCCACGTCTTGTTGTGGTTATGTCACACTCGTTGTACTCTCGGATGGCATTGCACGATTAGATATGTTATGTATTTGGGTGTCCATGGAAACTACAATTTAACAATCCTCTCATAATACCTAGCCTCGGAAGCTAATGGTGTGTATAAACTTAAGGCATAGTCCCTAGAGGCGTCATCTATCCACCAGCTCCCCAGTGATGTAGGTGGTGTACCACTAGCCGACTCTGCCACTAGGATCGGTGTAAGATCTCCAAATCTGGCTCTATAAGCTTCTCACTACCTCTTTTACCGATCCCTCTGCTCTACGGTAGTATCCCTCTCCTAATGAAGAGCTAGGGCCTCCTACCTTGCTACCTCTCACTCCTTTGCGAGTGGTGTCTCTCTCCAAACGAGCTAATTCACACTCTACACATACTTAGGATAGCTTCATGGCATCCCCTCCATCATCACCATCACCACCTTAGGGAGCTTCCTCCTCTTCGTAGCACCCTCATCCTCCTCCTCATCCCCCTCTATTGTTTTGGAGCTTTCTAGGCCCTTGTCATCTAATCTCTGAATCCCACACCAACCCCTACATCATCGTCATCATCTCATGGCACTCCTTCCTCCTCTAATGGGTCTACCATATCTAGATTAGGAAAATATCTCTCGAGTCTCATCTCACCTATATCTAAGAGGCTCTCGAGGGACTATTTGTACAACTCCAAATTATCGTTGGACTTTATCAAACTACTGCACAACCTCTATCATCTCAATCTAGTGCCCCTGTACCCACCTAGTCCTGTCACATGCCCGCCAACTCAACATCTACTCCGGGCCATACGGGAAGTCACAATACGGATGTCACATCACTTTCTCTTCATCTAACTCTAAAAATATATCTCCATACCAATTTGCATTCCTGTCACCCCTATCACCATGAGCCTTATTATCTCGCCACCTCAAAATTTGATTGTCATCATGGTATCCTTGGTGGCCTAATGGCTAATATGTGCTCATAAGCCCAAGATGAATTGAGTAGGAATCCCACATCTAACCATGTCCTCCTCTATGAGTACATGCATAGCTCATGATACACATGTGGAAACAATGTTGTGTAAAATTAAAATACAACTCTTTGGTCAACAATATCTCGCAACTACCCTTGTTAATGTCCATGGGAATCTATCACCTCCCGAATCTAGAAGTACTTAATTGGATATGACCATCATCACCAAACAAATCAATCTACTCCTTGTTACACCCCTCTCATATCAGGTCTCAATGTGAAAAGCCCCAGATGCAAAAGTAATATGTGGGGCATCAACTCCAAAATCCATGTTAAGACCCCAATCTACTATCAATTGTGATGGGCACTATCTTCTCACCCTAAATCAGAAGCCTAAGGATGCGGTATACATCCTCGAGGGTGAAAATTATCTCCCCTATTCTAAACAAAAATGTGTTTGTCTCGCACATCCCATCAATCCACCAATGTTATCATCAAACCCACATCTCATGGAATCCATTGGTAATGATAGAAACCACCCAATCCAACTACGATAAGTGATCCCACTCGGCACATGTCACATAACCTCTCATCTAATCAAATAATGTACGTACTCTTTATGCAAGTATAGGGTCTCTTGGGTGTTGGGCCCCTAGAAAATTGACTAAGTATGAAGGCATGTGGGTGCGCAGGACCCCGGTTATAGATGGTCATGCGAGGAAAAATTTCACAAAAGGAAGAGTTAAGAAGGCACATGGTTCACGCGGTGCATGAAAGGAGGTTTGGGACTTGGCCAATTTATGCAAGAAAGGTAGAACAAGTGAAAAGCATGATCGGTTGCGCGCGGATAAGATGTCAGCCTAGCAATAGGTGGCCCAGAAAGAGCATACCAATAATGGGATCTTCTAGAATATCATCATGAGATGGAGTGGAGAGCTCAAGCCTGAAGGAACATGCTCACTTGGAGGACCACATTCAACACTTGGTGACGGATCTGAGGGTGCGGAAAGGTGAGTTGGCAGCATGGGAAGGTGATAAATACAAGTGCCTACAGCGGGAAAATAGAGACAGAGACAAGGAGACCAGAGATAACATACAGATGGGGATATAGAGATAGAGGAAGAGATATACATAGAGAGAGAGATAACATGGGTGAAGCTCTACAGGATTGCTACGAGTGGAAATTTGATGCAGAAAGGAATGTACTAGGCTTAGTATTGTAATTTCTTTTTCTTTTGGCATAGTTATACAAGCCTAGTGATGTGCATGACTGTGGTCTACCCTCTATGGCTCTTTGTAATGAAACAATGAATATAATGAGGTTACATATTGCAAATAGACATGGATATTAGTAGCTTTAATGTATATTTCATTCATAGGAGTTCTCTTTCCTTTCATGCTATGAATGAATGGTTGTATCTTTCTTTCTATTATAATATATGTTATGGAGTCTGTTAAAATATCCAGTCTGAAGAAACTACAAGGATCTAGAGGTCGTTCTGAGCCCTATGATTCTTGTATGTCTAAACTTCTTTCCTGAATACTCTTACACTAATCATAGATAAATGCTTCCCACTAAAACTCACATAAAAGAGAGACTCGGCACCCGCGCGTACCTTAGGTGAGCGCTCAGCTTCTATTGGGTGATAGGCCGGCATGCATGGGATTCCTTCCTTTTATAGTGGGAGTAAAATTGACTACATCTTGGTTCCATTGTCAGACCTCTTTTCAAAGTTGTAGTGGGATATAGCATGCATCATGATCTGTGTAAAGAGTAATGACGGATCGGTTAACATTGGAAAATGTTGAATCGTGGTTCAAGAGCACGGAAGATGAATTTTCCCAGAGATTCAGCACTGGACCTGAGTTCAATACATGTAGATGGGTAGAAGAGAATCTCTACCATGATCTGTACGAGACATTCTTTTGTTGCTTCCCAGTAGAATTATTTAGATGGCTTCCAGCCTATGCATCTAGATCAAGTTGGCATTATGGATTGCAGATATGGACCGAAGAAGACTACCAAAGGGTGTAGGATGCAGATCTGACGTGGATCCATGTTGTAGATCACTAGTGGGGAGGAGTACTAGCTAGCTACACTTTGGAATACGCTTTGTCTCTAGAATTTTTATTTTTATTTTATTTTTATACATATACTTTATGCCGCATATATTTAAATCTACATAAACCTTAAAGAAATCCATTTCCGATAACTGTCATGAACCATGTGTAGCTGTATGAGAGAATACTAAACCTACTCATTCTCCCTCAAAGCTTTGTACGAGCCCATACATGAACTGTGTCCTTTGGTTCTCCTTTTTCAAGGTTTGATATATAAGAGAATGCTCCTAAGTGTCTACCCGGTTCCACCTAGGAAATCCACAGGCATCCGACAACTTAGATTAAAGGGAAAGCTCAACCATGTAATCAACAGCTTACACCACTTTGCATAAATTTTATGAGTCATGTATACCATGCTCTATTCCATGACGGCACACTCGTCATTAGGAAATTTTCATTTCACCTTAATCACTTATTCAGTTATATGGATTCACAACTTAGATGTTGTAAACAACTACAAGCCTAGAATAAGGTACAAACTAGTTTAACCCACATGAGGACGTACCTCTATGTCATCCTGTGATGCCTATGGAAAGAAAGTATTCTTGTAACAATTCACCTTGTTACTCACCCACATCTCTTCCGTAGCCATCATAGGTTGATATAAGGGTGCGTACCTAGGAGGTTCAATCTATCTTGTAACTCTATCAAGGTTTGTACTTAGGGCAACACTATACTACTATCCAGTCTCTTGATGAGACAACTCATTACAGTTTCTGCTATACAACAGTATATAAATGGTGATAATCGTCATCATAGGGATACTACTATGTAGCATACGCAATGAGTTCTCCCACCTAGAATCCTACATTGGTGTATAGTGTTCTATGTTTTTAAGGTAATTATTGTCATTAATGAATAGTTGGATTTTATGACACTTTCTCCACGAATGGGTCATACCTAAGGTCTAGATTAAGTTGATCTCGGACCCTCCCCAATCTCTAAAACATTAATTACCTTTCATTATCTCATATCCAAGTTAACCATTTATAGAAATGATACTATCAAGGTCTATGATCATTATTACAATTTTGAAATTGTCCCAACTTTATCATTTAGGCTCAAGTTCTTTATTTCATATTCTAGGGATATGTACTTTTATAAAGCTAGGTAATTAGGTATGATTCATTCTTTGAATTAAGTGCCATAGGCTATTAATGCCAACTATCCTTCCAGTTTAAGCACATTACCTTCCTTAATTACAGCTTAGTAAAGAACATTCATTTATTTTACTATCTCCAACAAGTAAGATATATCTGGGGTGTCCAGCATGATAGGTTTAATGAACCACTTGCCCATTTATCTTTCCCTGTCACTCTCTAATTCTTTATAGAGATAACTACAAGTATTGACCTAGGATGAGGTTCCAATGCCTGTTCTTTTAAACTTAGTATGCATATTTATTTTTTATTTTACTTACATGCTTATGTGCTCATAATGATGCATCAAGTGACAACCCCTAAATAAAAAATTTTCATCTTCTTAATCAAAATATTTCATAACACAGTTTATCACAATTATTCAATTCCCAAATAGTGGGACCGTACTCAATATAATTTCATATTAGACTACCATAGCCCTTCCTCTTGTTGCTTATGTGTGTCATCCTTGTATAGGACTTTAATGTTGATTTCACTTAGAAAACAATATTGCATTCTCATTTCTTTTTCATGAGCTAGAATGACCTGAGTTTCTAAAACAGTCATAACACAGAAGTACCTGATTATCATAACCTTACTATGGTTCATGATAATCCAGCTACTTACTTAACAACTACCTTTTAAGATTAGAAAATCATATTTCTAGATATCCTTGGCTGGTTGAGTACACCCTATACAAAACCTTTGGAGAACTTAATCACAACTTTACAAGTAAGTTGATAAATTGCATTTTATAATTAGGTAGTTATCCATTAGCAACCTTAACTATTTCCAAGTATGCTTAACATATGGTTCGTTAGATCATGATATTCTTAGGAAACAGTCCACTCATAGTTCCTTATATATTCCCTAGCATTCACACATAAGTTGTGTGCTAGTAATTACTATGCATTTAAGATTAACACTTAGTACAATAGTGACAAAGATACTAATAACCTATCTTGATAAATTTTCGGTTCTTAACTCATCATTTTCCAATCAATCACTTATAAGACAATATATTGCAACAAAAAATATTTCTTAATTTCCTTCAAGAGATAAGTACAATTCATGTCTATAAGAATGACCAAAGTCTTCCATTTTATTGAATAATACAAAGACATTAAATAACAAGGCCTTTCCCATTTCTAAGAAGAAGTACTCCATTTAAGAACATTTCCAGTCATTCATATCTTTAACTTTCCTCGATCATAATAATATACAAAACTAATTACATCACCCTCCTTTCTTAGCATTTATCTGCAAAATTGTTAGCACAAGTCAGTTCACATGAACTGAGCATGATAAGCCTCAACTCATCATAACAACATACTTTACTTAATTATTTCATAAAAAGAACTCATATTATTTTTATGAATCAATGTTGTAGAACTTAAGAAGATAACAATTATTTTTATAACATGTCAAGAGCAAGCACTTTCATGAGCCAAGAAAGAAATCAGTTTCAAACCTACGTTTCAATACAACTATTTCAGTCACTCAGAACAGTCACCTAAATTATAAGGTACCTGATAATCATAAGTGATCAAAAGACTACTCATAAGAGTATCAAGATTCCACTCATGCAATCCCATACTTGCATGCCTAGAATCACTTTTACTCATTAATTAAGTAACCATAAATATAACAAGAATCACATTCCAGCAATCTCTCAAATATTCTTAACAAATCCAACAAGGATTCCATACACCCATAAGGTCTACTAAAGTCCATGTAATAAAACTAAGGCATCAAGCGTAATTAGTTAAAATTATGATATTAGATTAACTTTAAGGGTGAGAGAGAGAGAGCATTCAAGGCATCCTGCCTTTTAGCTAACAGGTAAAATTCAAGTAATAGGTTACATAACCAATACTTTCCTCAACTTAAGCATTTATTAAATATTCCAAGACTAGGAAAGAGAACATAATTTCTTTTCCTCAACCTGGTTATCAACATATCAATACCGATTAATTGCCAAAGCATTTCAAGATGTTTTAACGAAAGGGAGTCATGATAACATGACTGAAATTTAACCTATTATCCCAAACTAGGCATTCGTATTCATATGAGTTTTCTCTTCACAAAATTCAAAATGAAGGGTTTCCTTATTCCTCATGAGTCAAAGACTCTATTAGAATAATGAAAAAGATCTACCAACCCATTTCACTGAACAAGGTTAGAGCACACCAAATAATTCATGACACAACCCCAAAGGAATCAATGAAGAACTTTTAAATGTCAAGAGAATTTGTAATCCTCAAGGGAGAATGAAATACAACTAGATAAGATTTAAGGAGTCAAGTTTTTCTGGCAAACTGAAATAACACTCAATCATTTACATGAACTTACGCCCATCAAGGATCTAGCACTTCATAAGATCTTAGTTAGATAGCATCCTGTCATATCCTTAAGAGGAGTATGATTCTTAATATATTATGACCTTAAGTGGATTTCAACTAAAACTCAACAAATCTTGTTTTTCAATTAATTATCAAAGTAAGGTCATCAAATCAATCGAGCTTTTCTCTACATCAGATTACAATGAAGGAGTAATAACTCCCAATTTTTAACACTCCAGAGTCAAGAGGGTTTCTATTTTGATCAACTTTAATATCCTATCATGCATGATGACTCAAGTCCAAACATAAGAGACATAAAACTAGCTTAAGGTAAAACTGAACAACTCATCAAGAAATCAGCTAGACTCATGAAACTATTCCAAATCGTTTCCCAAACCTTCTAGAAATTGCTAATGGTAGGTCATTACTAGTGAAAAATAACCAACAACCTTTACTACAGATTTTTGAATCCAAGAAGAAGGTTATCAATAAACCCAGCCAACACATTCAAATGCGTAAGGATTTAAGAAATCAAACACAACTAAAATAACTAGCTCATACATTGAGATAAGACGTACCCAATACAAAGAATTGTCCAACACTTTTTCAACTGCAAGACCTTATGCATAAGCTTCTAGGAGAACAACTCACTTTTTAGGATTGTTTCCTAATGGACAACAATGTACAAGAATTATTTCAAGGGAGAGAAAGTTCTTAGTCAAAATCAACTTTACCCTCAAGTTCAACATGGTGTTGTTAGTAGAATAGCCAAGCTTTAAGAAAATTAGGTGTTGATAGTTAATAAATTAACTCCATGAAAATCATACAAGATTTGTAACAGGAGCACAACTAATTTTTCCCTGTTGCAAGAGGGCTAACAAAGTATCTAGAGTGCACAGTGAGGTAGATTTTTCTTTTAAGGAAAAACCACCTTAGGAAATAATAATTCCTCAACATAATTACTTACTCCAAATAAGAACTGTTTGACTAAGCATAGATACCTTCAACAAGACCTACACGACTCCACATAGGAATTTATTTCCTAAAATAATCAACCCAGTTAAGTAAATCTAATGATTACCAGGACAGGAGAGTCGTCTACCGCAGAACTTCTCAACATTGACTTCTAGTATTTGCATCATCTTGTTAATATTATATAATCGAGAAGAAATGGGTAACCATAAAGACAAGGTTTTCTGTAGTTTAATTCCTTATTGAATCACAGTATTGAAATAAGAATTCAAAACACACTAGAAGAATCATGCCAAAACCCAATGATGAATACAGCTGCAACTTCTCATTCATCCCAAGAAATACATTGTTTCATCACAATAATAAATCACATTGAAACCGACAAACTTTACTTTGTTTCCAACAACATTCATCACACTCAAAGATCAAACAAATTCTACAGAAGTAAGGATTAAATCAATTTCACATCACCAAGGATTAAGAACACAAATTTCAATCCAAGTAAATTTCTATTTGTGAAATAACTAAATAGAGTAAGAAATTATGATGGGTTAGGGCATATCATGCCTATTACGCCTTCCTCTCTTTCCTTGCAAAGCTTTCACAATTCTTCAAAAGATCTCAAACTTGGAAGCAAATTCCTTCATCCCCCAGCTTACAATGTTTTCATAATATTTAATGAGTCTGGGAACTTGCTATTCCAAAGATTCAACTGATGTTTTCTCCATGCAAACTCATAACAACACACATTTGAACTTCTTCCTTGTGTGCAGAGCTACTACAAGTTTCCAGCCATGCAATGAATTGATACTAAAACTACCTCTTTTCCCCCAATTTTGTCCATGCACTTCCCGAGGAAGGTGCGAGTTTATTGCATGTTAAATGCCATTAATGCAGTGGTTGGTGGAGCTTGCCACCAGTTTATCTAACCAGCCATTTTGGCTTCCATTTGTAGCAAAATTCCCTCCTCACGCCATGCAAAGTAAATTTAAATTTAGTTAACCCATAGTATTTCCCTCTAACTATTCAATGGGTTCAATAAATAATACAATAAAGAATTTAGTACCATGTATTGGTGGTGGGGTGCCAACTCACCACTTGATTAAATTTCAAAACTTAAGATTGTATATAGTTTTTAAAAGACCAATTAAAAACTTATGCAAATAGCAATTTCTGATCCCCATCTCTTTTGCATTTAAGGACTCAATCAAATAATTATATTTATACATCCTTTCCAAATAGCTAAGGTGATGTCCTAACATAGCTTCCCAAACAGTACGTTTGCATGTTAGGTTTTAGAATCATTTCATAAGATTAGATTGTCCCTTCCTTGATTACACAAAGTTAATAAATCTCTCGTAGTAGTTATTTATCTACTTCAGACTTTGCAAATTCCCTTTTTGTAATCTATATATATATATATATATATATATATACACACACATACATATATATATATACATATATATACACACATACATATATATATATATATATGTGTGTGTGTGTATATATATATACACATATATATATATATATATATATATATATATATATATATATGTGTGTATATATATATGTGTATATATATATATATATATATATATGCTATAATGTTAGCATTGATCAATAAAGTTGCTCATGCAAGATTTATGGGAATTATTTCCCCTTAATTCAAATAATTAAGTTATTGACTAACGACCGTAGTCATTCACCCAAGAAAATACAACCATGCTAGTGTTAGCCATCTGGTGACACAAACTACTAATGGTCAGCTCAAAATCAATTATAAGTTGAAATAAAATCTTATTCGAGTCCCAATTTTGGTCGTTAAGAAAACTATCCAGCTGTAAAAGTCTTAACATACATAGTTAAAAACTTGTTGATGGCGAATCGCAGCACCCCTGAATGTCTTCAACTCGATGGGTTGAGACTCTCAGTGCGATTGCATAACATGGAGCTTTTCCCAAGTGTGGGACATTGCGAAAATGGAAAAGCTCTCCGGATGAAGGCCGGTTCCTATTCCTCTGTTCAGATGCACACGTAGAAAATGCAAAGGGTTTACTAAAAACCTAATCTAACTTGCCAAGGATATAGGGTAAGAAAATGCATAAAATAAAACCTAAGCTACAAAGGTGATGCACCGAGGAATGAAGAACACCTGTCTTGCAATGAACATAAACCATAAAAATGTAATGTAAGATCATGCCTGAGATAACCATATTTGCGGTGATAGATTAGGAGGATGCAAATGAACACAGAGAGAGGGCTGAGAATCATCCACGGACATGCATTAATTTTCTCCAAAGACGATACAACACACTGCTGCAAAAATGCCAAGAGGCAAGGTTGCATTACTGATTCTAAATGGGAGGTTTAAACTCCACAAATTCACTGCCAGAGAAAGAAGGGAGGGGCAAAACAAAAATGTCCAACCTTTAGAAAGAAGCCCCTCCTTACAATTTATAGGAGGAAAAAGAGAGGGAGAAGAGAGGAATTCGAAATCTGCCCCAACCACCTCCAGAATGCACTTAACTCATCTCATAATGATGGTAGGTGAGAACCCCAGTGAACCCAAAAGTGGCGAACTGTATTTTGCATTTTTAAGAATTTTTCTCACCCAATTAAAGATATCTAGTCGTAGTTGGACAGAGGACCTCATAAGCTTTCCAAAAATTCCAACCTTGCATGAATCTGAGCTCCCAGTCAAAAGTTATGGCCATCTGAATATCTGCGCCAGGGTGCTTCCTGTCAGCGCTCAAAATGTTACGCCTCCTGAAGGTGCGCCTTGCCGCATCCATGTGTGTGTCGACACTTTGTGTCATGTGCCATTTCTATGCACCAAAGCACAAATTTTTCTGTGTCGACACTCTGTGTCATGTGCCATTTCTGTGCGCCAAAGCGTAACTTTTTCTATGTCGACACTCTGTGTCATGCACCATTTCTGTGCGCCAAAGCGCAACTTTTTCTGTGTCGACACTCTGTGTCATGCGCCATTTCTGTGCGCCAAAGCATAACTTTTATGTGTCGACACTCTATGTCATGCGCCATTTCTATGCGCCAAAGTGCAACTTTTTCTGTGTCGACACTCTATGTCATGCGCCATTTCTGTGCGCCAAAGCGCAACTTTTTCTGTGTCGACACTCTGTGTCATGCGCCATTTCTGTGCGCCAAAGGCACAAATTTTTCTATGTCGACACTCTGTGTCATGTGCCATTTCTGTGCACCAAAGCGTAATTTTTCCATGTTGACACTTTGTGTCATGCACCATTTATGTGCGCCAAGGCGATAAATGTCAGGGATTTGAGCTTCTTTGATTTCTAGGTTCTTCTTCTTGTCTATATCTACCTGGAGGAAAGATATATACAAAAAAACTATTATGCTCACAATTTAATAGAGATAAACGGCAACATCGTAAATCACTTTCAAGGCTTAAATTTACACCGAAATTACATGAAATCCTATATTACAAATGACGTAATGTCGCTTTAACAAAATAGTTCATCCTTAAGATAAACTCCAGATTAGTTGGGTTCACATCAAGTTTCCATCTAAATTTTTGACACACAAAGGTGCCAACAACAAAGGATAAAACCATTTGTCCTATCATTCCTTTAAACACAGAAATGAAAGTGGTGTTACACCATTTCCACATATTCTTTCCCAGAGATTGTTGAGTTTGAGTTTCTACGAGAACCTAGAGGAACATTTCTACGTGTTATTCCTCTAGCTATGAAGATATTGATGGTTGCCATGAGTTTAGAGGCGTTCCAATTGGGTGGCTAAACCGTTACGCGGCCCGGTAAGGAAGCTCGGGTGGAGGAAGATGGCAGATGATACAACAGAGAAGGAGAGGGAAGAAAGATGGCTCAAGTATAGTGAAGCACGTGAAAGGGAGATTACTAGATGATGTGAGGCTACTAGTGTGATGGATCTATGGAGACAGACGTTGTGGGAAGGAGTTGAGGTTCACACGAGAGGATGTGGAACTGAGTAGTTTGTGCTACCCCATCTTGGCAAGCGCGTAAGGGAGACCCCTTCGGCTTCTGGTGAGAGCTCATCACATGGAGAAAGGAGAGTCATTGGCACATATCTGAACCCACCCAGTGACCGAGCCCTAGTGCTTGGTTTTCTGAACTAGGAAGAAGTATTGATCCAGTTGAAACTAGTGGAAGAGATAGATCTATGCCTAGGAGATACAATTTTACATTCCCTTCTTCTATGGCTACACATATTCCAGTATTTGGAGGAGTTTTTGGACAAGGGCAAGTGTACAAGATTTTGGTCTCGCATCAGGGAGTGGCACAAGACAAAGTAGCGGTAGTGGGGTGCTATCACGGGCCAGTCAACACACGATTCGGTGGGACCGTGGGGGCTCTTGGCATAGCTCCTACGAGCCCTATTGGACCCAATTGTTTTGGTGGATCTTATGGCTCACGGAGGTATAGGACCCGGTGGACCTGGTGGATCAGGCGGTGGAGGAAACACCGGAGGGAACCAAGGCTCTTGTTCAGGACAAGGACCCTAGCCACCACCTCAGGTTTTCTTTGAAATGTCTCTATATTGACCATATTACAGGGGCATTGAGGATGCTGCAGAACATGTTCACAACTGTGAACTACTATGGCGCGCGAAAGGAATCACAACCCCATAATGAAAGGCTAGTCAATTTGCAACCACGTTGTAAGGGCATGTGCATAGCTGGTATAGAAAGTATGACCCTCATCAAATGGTGGTGGATTACATTGCCTTAAAGAATGCATTCCTAGCAGAGTTCCACATTCCTGAGTTTGAGTAAAAAATCATTAGCACTTTGAAGGAGATATAGCAAGGAATGGCAGAGAGTGTGCGGGAGTATGATGCGCACTTTAAGACTCTCTTGTCTAAATTATCATATGATATACATCCTTCTTAGCATGCACAGTGGTTTGTTGGAGGATTGATCACCCCTTTTAGAAGGGCCTTGTCTCATAAGACTTTTATAGATACGCACGAAGCATTGGAAGCTACCTTATGTGCCGAAGCTATTGGTAGTATTGATACTAGTGTTAGCCCATTCTTAGAGGCTCAGATTGTTGTTATTGCTAAGTAGTTTGAAAAGCTATCTGCGAACTCGGTCCATGAGACTCGCAGTGGTTTGTGGTGCACGGATTGTGAAATAGAGGGGAACGTTAAGGATAATTGCCCCGGAGGATGGTACGCGCTTTGATAGTAGATTGTGAGATTTATCATGGGGACCATGATGCAAGTAGATGTCCCTTGTTGCAGCGTGTGATAAGGAAGAATGTATCTTGTTATTACAAGATTTGCACCTCCACGACCCATGATACTAAAGACTATAGGCTCATTGATTAGATACATGAGGCCATTGATCATGGGGTGCACTAAACTAGCATTGCCAGTGGTTCGAACAATAATGATCACCGTTATGAGGAGCACACAAATGGGGGCGCATGTGGAAGGGGTTTTTAAGGAGGATTCCATGGACGAGGTAACCATGGAAGAAGAAGCGAGCTCCAACGTGGAACATGTTTCAAATGTGGATCTACAGAACATTACAAGCGTGAGTGCCCAAACTTGTTGTAGTGCTCATGGTGCAGAAAGAAGCATAAATATGAGGAGTACCTGGAGTTATTTGAGCATATGAATCAGTAGCACTGGAAGGACAAAGGTGATGTGATGGTCAGCATCAAGAAAGTAGACATACAGTGGATGCCTCGGGTAACACAAGATGAAGGTTTGGATCCTGTCTTGGTAATAACAAGGGCAGAATCCACGTGCACAAGGGAAGTACCAAGACAGAAGAGCCTAGTTTCAAGAGAAGAGGTCATTCATGGAAAGTGTCCAGACCTCGCGCATCAGAAGGAGATATATCAGGACACCATGGATGTTATTTGAATCTTGCAAGGGGAGATCTAGTGTCTAAAGGAGCAATCTAGGAGGGAGGAACAAGGAAGGAGAATCAAGGCATAGAAAGATGACCTGGATGAGGTCAAGGAGGTGTGTAAAATGCTAAGGTAGGAGAACATCATTCCTTTGTTAGGATCCTGGTTGAGAGAGAAGGTACCACGTGTCGAGAGAAGAGCGCGAGAGACAAGTCTTACACGTGAACCTTCCCCTCACAACCTCGACTATGACAAAGAGATTACATTGAATGCAGTTGTGGATGGATGGCTCCTTAGCAATATACTCATTGACATTGGCATGGAGGTTAATGTTTTGACTTTGGATGCATGGCATCAGATGGGGAGACCTACATTACAACCATCTTCAAATGTGTTGTATATGGCAAACAAGACTAAGGCAATGCCCATCGGTGTCTTGAAGGATGTAGCTATTACTATCCAGGGAGCCAAGTTTACTGGGGACTTCGAAGTCTTAGCACTCACCGAAGGCAGACAATTTCCCAGCATTACTTGGGTTCGCTTGGTGTTACACGAACAATGCGGACCTTCGGTCCAATAAAGGGTACATCAGTTTCGAGAACAAAGAGGAGCAGGTCATTATACCCCTAGTTGATGGGAAGTCGGTGCCTATATTGAACCGTTGGGAGAATAAGTTTTGGATAATATTTATGTACGCTCAATCGAGAGACCACGAAATGGTACACCCTATTAACGGGGGTTATCCAGGTTTGAAGATGCTCGATCGGTGAGTGATACCACCCGATCGGCATGTGACAATTGGACACATGGGACTTACAAATTAATGGGATGGCGAGTTTAGAGGATCATTGACCAAGGTAATAAATGCACACATGGTTTAGCACCTTGGAAGAAAATAACTACCCAAGTACTCCGAGGAGACTTCCCGAGATATTTCGCATGAGATAGAAGCTCAGTGGAAGAACGAGAAGGAATGGAGGGAGATGTTGAGTTACATCTTTCTCGGCATAGTAGCTCGTTGGTGGGCCATGCATCAAGAGAGCCTTTTAGAATGGCGCGAGGTAATAATTGCTCTCTCTATCAGATTTTCTAGAAGTAATATACCCACCATCATCAGGGAGTACCATGGGAAGGATCCCACCTCTTTCCATATCCAGGAGTGTGAACAGGTCTAGAGAGAAGGTGAGGAAGCCTTACCACCATCCCTCTGGGTGAACAAGTTGTATTCTACACTGCAGGGTTATGTGCATGCATGGTGCATTCATTTAGAGACATGCCACCAGACAAGGAGTTGGTAAGAGTTCGTAGCTGATCTTATTCAAACCTTTGAGTATCGGAGTACCAAACCATTAGTTGATAAGGCCTTATAAGGTATCAAGCACCTTACCATGGGGGATAGTTCCAAAATGGAAGATAGGTTGTTGAAACTACCAAGTGAAGCAAGATTGGAGGCATGCTTGAAGATATTGAAGAAACATAAGAGTTACTGACTTAAGCACGCGTGTTTGGAAAAAGAGAAGGGAAAGTTAGTATATGTGATTGATGGAGAGGAATCGGAAAGTTTAGATGTTAACCATTCTGTAGGGACCCGTGAATTTGTGGATAGTGTAGATGCCCACGTGCATGCTTACCATGAGCCATTAAAGACAAAGAAAGTTAACATCGGTTTAGGAGAAGAACCTAAGGAAGCTATTATTGGAGATTATTGGACGAGAGAAGGAAGTATCAAAGATCATTGATACATTTGCACGAATTCAAGGATTTATTCCTACATGGGTACTATGAGCTAAAAGGTGTCACCATTCCTTAGGGGAGATGAGGATAAAATTGAAGGAAGGTGCATGCCTAGTTAGAAAAAGGCCCTACCAGATGAATCCTAATTTACGTGTGAAGGTTAAGGAGGAGATAGACAAGATGATAGCTTCTGGGATCATTGAGGTAGTGGAAGAATCGGAATGGATAAGTCTGATGGTAATCAGCATCAAGAAGGATGGGCGGATTAGAATTTTTGTGGATTATAGGGAATTGAATGTAGTTTGTGTCATTGATCCATTTCTGACCCCCTTCACTGAAGAAATTTTGGAAGGAGTCGCTGGGCGCAAAATCTATTCCTTTACGGATGGATTTTCAGGATACCACCAAGTCCAGATTGCAAAGGAGGACTAGGAGAAGACAACTTTTGCCACCGAGTGGGGAAGTTTTACATATATGGTCATGCCCTTTGGGTTGAAGAATGCGCCTGCTTGTCTTTTCACGCATAGTGGTGCAAGAATTCTAGGACTTCATTCATAAGTTTCTCCAGGTTTACTTGGATGATTGGATAATATATGGTTTGGTTAAGGACCACTGTGACAACTTGAGATTAATGTTTGAAAGGTGTAGGTAGTTGACAATATCCCTCAACATTAAGAAGTGTATGTTTTCTACACCCTTTGGGACTTTATTGGGGCATATCATATGTAAGGAGGGCTTGTTGGTAGATCCTGCTAAGGTTGTAGTTATTGTGAGGTTAAGGGAACCTACTAGCCAGAGCGCGGATGCAGTTCCTTGGGCATACGGGTATTATATAAAATTCATTAAGGGGTATGCCAAGATTGCTGCGCCCTTAGAAGAGTTACTTAGACACAAAAGTACCTTCCATTGGGGAAAGACACAACAGAGGGCATTTGATACATTAAAAGATAGGCTTATTACCATGCCTATTTTATGATTTCCCTCTTGGGACAAGCCCTTCCATGTCCATGTAGATGCCTCAGGAACCGCCATTAGAGTAGTACTTGCACAACCAGGTGAGGGGATTATTGATCATCCTCTCTATTTTGCGAGCAGAAATTTAACACAAGAAGAGAAAAATTATACCACAACCGAGCGTGAGGCATTGTCAATGATCTATGTGATTTTCAAATTTAGACAGTATTTGTTGGCGACACCCTTTGTATTCTACACCGACCATATGGCATTAAAGTATTTAGTAAATAAGCCCATTCTTCAAGGGCACATATGTCGATGGGTGTTGTTGTTTCAAGAGTTTGAGTTCACCGTTGTAGTGAAGCCGGAAAAAGCAATTGTGGACCTGATCATCTATCAAGAATTGATTCAGGAGAGGATGCGCAAAGTATTGAGGAAGCAATGTCAGATGCCAATTGTTTAGATTGTGGCGCACGCCCTCAGATTTGGAAGATATTTCTATATTTTTAAAAGAAGGTGTGGCGCCGGATGGGATGAAGGCATTAGAAAAGAATCATTTGGCCATACACGTCACACCCTACATGTTGATTAGTGGAGACTTATACAAATTGGGATGTGATGAAGTTACGTGCAGATCTGTGTTAGAGCATGAGTGCTAGCCATCATGGAGGAAGCACATGGAGGAAGTGCGGGTGGGCATTACGCAATTGATGCCACCACGTGTAACATTTTAATGGGAGGTTTATAGTGGGAAACCTTGTGCAGGGGATTGTCGAGATTATTGTAAAGCATGTGACCACTGTCAACACATTAGCAAACTAGGAAGGAGGGATGAAATGCCTTTGCGTCCTATTCCTAGCACGAGATCCTTTTGAAAAATGGGTGATAGATTTTGTATGACCTATTACACCAGGCGTCACATTATGTCATCACATTATGTCATCAGTTGTATGGATTATCTCACAAGGTGGGCAGAGGTAGCCCCAACTAAAGATTGCACGGCAGCAACAGTGGCAAGGTTCCTATGGGAGAACATTATCACAAGGTATGGATGCCCTTTGAGTTTGACCAGTGATAGGGGTACACATTTTCTGAATGAGACCGTGAGGATCCTGCTATCTGAGTTCATGGTGGCTCATCATAAGACTACGCCCTATCACCCACAAGTAAATGGAACCACAGAAGCATTCAACAAAATATTGAGTCATACCTTGACCAAAATTTGTGATGTTGGAAGACAGGATTGGGATGATAAGGTATCAGTAGTTTTATGGGCTTACAGGACTACGTATAAAAGAATAAATAAAGCCACACCTTTTCAATCGGTGTTTGGCACGGAAGCTATTTTATCAGTTGAGTTTATGTTACCTTCTCTGCGAATAGCACACGCAGGATGATTAGCCGATGAACAAGCATTGGAAGAAAGAATTGATGAGCTAATGAAACTAGATGAGAGACGATCACTTTCCCGTTGGATCCAAATAGTGGAAAAGGCAAAGCAAAAGGCTTGGCATGATTGCCATATTAGAAACAAGAAGTTTAAGGTTGGGCAAATGGTGTTACTATATGATTCCAAGTTTCTACGCCACCCTAGAAAGTTGAAAGTCCATTGGTTGGGTCCCTACACAATCTCGTACATCCTTGATTCGGGCGCGTGCCAGTTACAAGTGTTGGATGGGACGAATTTTCCTAGACACTTCAATGGTAGTAGGTTGAAGCCCTACTATAAATAATTCTTCTTGGTGTTTGTAAATAAGATAGTTTTACCGATTATTTGAGAAGTTTTCCTTTATGCATTTTCCTTTCCCATTGTTGTTTTGTTTTGTGCCTTGGGCATCGGTAACCTTATTGTTATTTTTAGAGAATTTATGAGTGCAAAGAGGACCGTGCATCGTTTAAGTGTGGGGTGGAGAAAAGTGAAGAAGCGTGTGATTAAAAGTACCAAGGAAGTTGTGTTGAAGAGCCTTGTTGAGTAGCCCAATTGAAAGAGAGATGAAGAGAAAAGATAGAATGGTTGGTGTCAAGATAAAGCTACTTATAGATCCCATGTACAAAGGAAAAGGAAGTGCGAGTTAAAGATACACGAGGTTAGCAAAAGTAAGAATCTGATAGAAGAAGTGCCTTCGGTGTGTATTGAGCATGCGTAAGAGTCTCTGTCGGGTTGGTTTAGTTGTGTGTCGGAAGGTTGGATGAGTTTTTATGCGGGCGGGGTGCATGAGTTAAAGAGGGTTTTCACGCAAGAAGGACACGTGAGTGGAGGTGCTTGAAGACAAGATTTGTTTTTAAAAGCTGCATTAAATTAACAAAGTATGGGGTAGGTAAAGTAGCATTTAATTACGAGAAAAGGAAAAACTATAAATAAAGGGTTGGGGCACTCTCATTTTACTTTGCGAAAATGAAGAGTTGGAGATATAAGTGAGTATTATAAGCTAGGGTATTTCAAATTCAATCAAGTGGAAGCTCATTGTGATTAAAAACGTGAAAAACCGAGTTAGAGATTGTGAACCGAGAAGGAAGGAATTACACGAGTGTGGAAAGAAGTAAAATATGTTGTCTTGTGAAGAATTTATCAAATTTAGGGTTCAACTAAACTAGGGCATGAGTTTAGAAGAATTGTATCACGGATCTGAGATTGAAGGTTGGGAGAAGGAAAGTAGAGTAACAAGGAGAGGATTGGAGTGATAAAATTACCTCGACCATGGCACCCAAGAAAGGAAAGGGCAAAGCTAAGGCTAAACAACCAGAACCCAAGGTAGATACAAATGAAGAATGGTATGCATAAATGCAGTACCCAGACAGAGTAATGATGGGGAAGGAATGGGAATCCCATTTGAGAAGCATACCATTCGGTGTTGTAATCATTGTACCAACACTATAGAGAAAGAAATGGCATTAGAATTGGTATGCCCAACAAACAAGTGAACAACTGAAGGTTTACCTATCTACAATGATGACGTAAAGGTCAAGCTAGCAAAGGTAAGGTTCTTTGCAACTCTATGAGTTGCCTTATTTTGGGAAGCCGGATCACTTGTACCAGTGGTTGATGTCTCGGTGCATGAGGACTACTTCCACTTTGTTGGGCGTAAGATACGCGTGACTTCCCAATTGATTGCACAGTTTACATGCCTCATATGCAAGGGAGATATCCTGGAAGATGACCTTGGCGACAAGGAGGCTATTCAAGAAACCATCACAGAGTATGCCTGCAAGAAAGTGGTTGCGGTACTATGACATCTCAGACATCAAGGACCCCGTTATGAAGATGGTCGCGCACCTGGTAATGAAGCTGAATGGCCAAGAAAGATGGACACAAGTCAACAAGCCATGGCTACATGTCTCTGAAGGAAGATTGTAGAGGGGACTATATATAACTTATCCACATACATTGTCGAGGAAATTGTAAAGTGCGTGAAGGAAGGGGATAGGATCCTCTTTAGCAATGTCCTACTCACCATAGTTTTTGCAGAGATTGGAGTGCTAGATGCACCAGATAAGTTTGTGTGGGAGTACCCAGCTGAAGACCCTTCACCCACAAAGAGGTTCGAAAAATATGCAAGTGGTACAATGATGACAGCTCCCCACAGAGCACGGCTTGAAAAATCATATACACACTTGATAAATGTGTTCGAGGCAAAGTGGAGGATCCCTAAACAAATCCCGAAACCACACGGGGAGAAGTTGAGTTCGCGGTGTACCAACACTACTACTTGGGCAGGTTCAAGCTTATTAATGAATCATGGAGCCCTTGGTGCAAGCTCCCTTTTGCGTTCACTACCCAATACATCCAACCGAGTGTAAACATATTTAAAGAATCAAAGAAGCTAAGGTTGGAGCTAGGAAAGTTGGACCGGGAACACAAGGATTGAGGAAGAAATTCAACTACCACCGGAGGTAAGCACGCATACATAGAGAAGTACGTATCACATGAAATCCATATGACTAGGCCAATAACGCTTCCCATCGTTGGAGGATCCGTGGCATGCGTATACATGCGCATAAGGCCAAAATTTGAAAAGGGTGTGTACTTGGTGGATGAGATCTCAATACCTGAGGACCCCTTGGGAAAGAAGAAGCCAGTGTCTAAGAAGAGAGGCAGAGGAGAGGAAGGAGCACCAAGTGTGTTGACTGCTCAGACAGTGAGCATGCCTTCTACAAGTGCCAAGCCAAGCACCTATGTTCAGAGAAAGAAGTCTCCAGTAAAGGAGAAGACGCCAGAAGTAGAGGCACCCGAACAACCCACCACCATGGAGGAGTCACAAGAGGAAGAAGAGAAGGTAGAATCTCCTAACCAGAAGACACCTCTTAGGAAGAAGTAGAGGGTGGATGAAGAAGCTAACTCGGAGGTGACCGACAGCTTGGAGAGATATCTAGGAGAAGGAGAGGATGAGAGTGAAGGAGGTGGACAAGGAGGAAGAGCCAGAGAAAGACAAGGAACCTTTGGAACCTCATGTATTTAGTGTCTATGACTCGGAGGAAGAGAGTGGGGATGAAAAGCAAGAGTTCATATTCACGTGATGAAAAGGCACACAAGGTGATGAAGGCACTGAAGATACAAAGATGGATGAGAAGGATGCCATGGAGAAGCAAGGAGACATAAGTTTTACCAAGGAGTAGATAACCTGAAGTGGCAGAGCGAGAAGCGAAGAAGATGCTCAAGGTCCTTGTAGACCAGGAGTTAGAGCATAGCACAGACATAGTACTTAAGGAAGGGAAGGAGGAGAGTGTTGAAAAGGGACATGATAGCCTAGGAGGCCCCGCTCTGACAGTTAGCTTCCCCAAAGGTGCATGCTCGGGTAGAAGAAATCTAGATGCGAGAATAGAGAAAGATAATTGGCTATGTGGATGATTCAAGGAAGGTGCTACGTGTAAGGTTCCAAGAGCACGGTACCCACCGAAAGACTTATAGCCTTGGGATCGTTCGAGAAGGAGGCACGTACCCCAAGACCAAGAAGATTCTTTCTTGGGCATTTGAGTCCCACGTTGACGAGCTAGACTTTGAAGTCTGCTAAAAGGCACTTATCATGTTGCTAGAGTCTAAGGGAGACAACCCCTTAGTGAATTCTTAGGAGCTCTCAGATGAGCAAGTGTGCAATGCTCTAAACAAGGTCGTGGTGGAAACAAAGGTGAGGCTATTCACGTGGAATGACAGTATAAGGGCCCTAGAGGGAAAATTGGCCAAGAAGGAAGAAGAGTTGGCTAAGGTGGCTAGAAACTTGAAACAGGAGGAATTAATCAACGCACAACTGAAGCGTGAGCTCAAGGAGGAAAAGGCAAAGGTGCATGAGGTTTACAAAAAGGTAGAATCGATAAAAAGCACCATCATTTCAAAACACCCAAATCTAATGTCGATCCCCGGAGGTACACATTGATGTTGGAATGCCTCGAAGACTTAACGTGCATCCTCACCATGGAAAGACGACCCTTGGCATTGGAATATTTGAAGGAAGTGGCCATGCGCTGAAGGAGGAGGACCAGTTAAAGGTGATAGCACTTATTGCTGAGTCTGACCAAGTACTCGCGAGAGATCAAGGTCACTACCCGATCTACGAAGCCACATACGACACATGCGCGAGATCGAGATAAGGTGGAAAGCTCCTTGGTTCCCGTGCTTGAAGTGCAATGAAAGAGTTCGGAAAAGAACAAGGGGAACAGGGAAGAGAGGGACAAGGTTACGCCGAGGTAGAAAAGAAATTAGAAGCGATTAAGGCTTTAAGAAGTTGAATTAAGGCCCGATGAAGGAACTATACCCCAGGATCATTAGAAGAATGGACAAGCTCACGAGATCTGGGTAAGGAAATGGAACAAATTATGGACACTTTGGGCACCCAGGGAGCTAGCCTAAGCTTTGATAAAGTAAGCACCCTTTTAGGTGACCTATGCGAGAAGGCAAAGGGCGAGGTTGAAGTGTGGAACAAGCTGGAGGCAGATCTACGATGGGACTTTCCCAGCCTTCTGAATTAATGTCCCCCCCATTCTTCATTCTTTCCCCTATTCTTTCATCCCTTATTCATTTTGTAAAATATGTCTACATCTTGGTTCCATTGAACTAACTTGCACCTTGGTCAAGTAGAATGTTTTCCGAGGTGGAGAACAGGCATAGTGTGGGGTGATGTTGGGCCCCTAGAAAATTGGCCAAGTATGAAGGCGCGTGGGCACGCGGGATCCCAGTTATAGAAGGGTGTGCAAGGAAAAAGTGCACAGGAGGAAGAGTTAAGAAGGCACATGGTTGCGCGGCGTGCAAAAGGAGGTTCGGGACTTAGCCAATTTATGCAACAAAGGTAGAACACGTGAAAAGCGTGATCGGTTGCACGCGGATAAGATGCCAGCCTGGCAATAGGTGGCCCAGGAAAGAGCATGCCAGTGATGGGATCTTCTAGAAGATCATCATGAGATGGAGTGGAGAGCTCAGGCCTAAAGGAACATGCTCACTTGGAGGACCACATTCGACACTTGGTGACAGATCTGAGGGTGCGCAAGGCGAGTTGGTAGTGTGGGAAGGTGATAAATACAAGTGCTGTAGCAGCAGGAAAATAGAGACAGAGACAAGGAGACCGAGATAACATACAGATGGGGATATAGAGATAGAGGAAGAGATATACATAGAGAGAGATAACATGGGTGAAGCTCTACAGGATTGCTGCGAGTGGAAATTTGATGCAGAAAGGAATGTACTAGGCTTAGTATTGTAATTTATTTTTCTTTTGGCATAGTTATACAAGACTAGTGATGTGTATGACTACGGTCTGCCCTCTATGGCTCTTTGTAATGAAACAATGAATACAAAGAGCTTACATTGCTACAAATAGACATGGGTATTAGTGGCTTTAATGTATATTTCATTCATAGGAGTTCTCTTTCCTTTCATGTTATGAATGAATGGTTGTATCTTTCTTTTTGTTATGATATATGTTATGGAGTCTTAAAATATCCGGTCTAAAGAAACTACAAGGATATGGAGGCCGTTACGAGCCCTATGATTCTTGTATGTATAAACTTCTTTCTGAATAATCTTACACTAATCATAGATAAATGCTTCCCACTAAAACTTACATAAAGAGAGACTTGGCACTGCGCGTGCCTTGGGTGAGCACTTAGCTTTTCTTTGGGTGATAGGCCGGCGCGCATAGAATCCTTCCTTTTATAGTGGGAGTAAAATTAACTACATCGGGCTGTAAAATTAATCAAACCATGTAAACATTAGTTATCTCATCATCAAAACAACAAAATCAAGCCAAAATCTACCTATCCATCCCTATTCGATGTCGACCCATGTGGGGTTGACACCTCCAAGGCAGGTCGATGCCTTTTTAGGCTCATTCGACTGACGATCGTACCTAGTCGTAAGTGAGTTCCCCTTATGCTAAACCAAAAATTTGGAAAAATGTAAAAAATTAACAAAAAAACATCAAAAATGCTTTAAAACAAGCTAGGGTTTAGGCACTTACCATCCTGTGGGTCCTCTGGCACTTCCTCATAGCTCCTCTAGCCTCCATTTCTCTCAAAATATCACTCTCTCTTTATATCTCAAATCTCTTAATCGTCACTTTGTAGCATGAAAATGAGCTTATTCGGTGACCCATGGGCTTATATAGCCCACCGACCATGGTCTTGGCCAGATCCCCTTGGGTCGTCACCGTTTTACCCTAGTTTTCATCGACCTCCTCTAGTCATCATCGACTCGGCTCTATTATTTCATTTATGAAATTTCTTGCCTTCTTTGATCAATCCTTCCTTTCAAATTATCTTTTCTTCCACTTTTTTCCTTGAGTGGTGTTATTATCACATCCTTGTTGTGTCCTACACAAGATTAAGTTATCTATCCTTTGCATCCTCACCTTCATGGCCATCTTTTTTATCCCTTTTGGGGCACCCTCATTTTATGTTTGTCCCCCATACTTCATTATCTTATCCTTCATCACCTTACCTTTCTGGCCATCTTTGAGTTCCCTCTTGGCGCACCATTATCTTACTGCTATTTCTTCCCACCCCGGATGCATATTTTTTATCCCCTTATCCATTTTTGTTGTGACCTTTGTCTCAACCATTTTCACCTTTGGTGGTGCATACTTGATGTTTACCTTTGACTCATTGGTCCTATGGTTTTCACATCCATTTGAGTGGATTCCCTTTGAATTCCCTCCATTTTTCAATGGTTTTTAGCTAACTCACAAATCCATAGGACATTGTCGTCATCATCGTATTGAGGTCTTACTTTTTTCCTCTACCGAAGTGAATCTAAAATCACTGTCATATTTTTATTTACTTTTTAAATTTTTATTTATCCTCGTCTAGGATATCTTATCTTATCTTATACATTTATTTTGTCATCCTTTCTTCATCTATCTCTTTCAAACTTGTGATGACTTCCTTTGTGTCATCGATCCCTAGTTTGAGGGGGAACACCCAATCAATCATCTTCTCATCACTTTCTCATTTTTTTCTTGTGGCTTGCCCAACGTAAACCACTCATCAAAAAGGGGAAAATGTAGACACCAAAATTTGGTATCACTACCCCTCACCCCACATTCGCTCTCTTTTCATCATGATCATCCATTCAAATTTCATATTCCCTCCTAAATTCAATTTATCCCATTAATTGCCATTTCCCACCCTTAATCATATCCCATTATTCCATCTATGCTAGTTATCCTTAATCATCATGAATCAACTATAATCCTCATTTAATATATTTCACATCCCTAATTTGTTATTCTAAGGCCATCTTTTAATATTTTCACCCATCCATGGCCTTTATTTACTCATTTCCATCTTCCACCTACCCATTTATCTATTTTATGTTCCTTAGCTCGTCCTTATCACTCGAACCCTAATATACCCTCTTTAGGCCCATTTTGCCTCAAGTTAGGCATCATTCCATGGCCCAAATCAAGGGTTCCCCACATTCAACGGTGACCCATCCGAGTCATTGTTGATCCTATAAAACTACCTTTACCCCTCCTTGTTTAGGGATGCAATTTTGAGTCTTCAAGTTTTCTTTTGATATTGCCTTCAATTCATTATCTCTCTTGCACCCAATACTGCCATTTTAGAGCCCTCTTAGAGATCTTGTGACCATATTTGGGATATTTTAATCCTTATCTTATCATTACATGTTTGGACCTTCTTTTGTAGTTATCATCATCGAGATCTTGTGTAGGTTCAACTGTCATCAAGAGCCCTCTCCTCTGTCACTCTCGGTCTTGATCTGCATGTCCTAATTTCAGTTCACTCATTTTCATCCAAGACCATTTTAATCCTAGTTGTTGTCGACTCTATCTAGTCATCATCAACCCACTTCCACATTATCACCTTTTCTATCATTCAAATCATCAGTCATCCATTTTCTATTTCTACATCCATCTAACCTCGATTCTATCATTACTGCCCCTTTCATCTTTGATTTATTCTATCATCCCCTAATCATCACCAACCTAGTTTAATCATCGTCAACCCACTCCATATTTTTAGTATTCACCCTTAGATCTCTAATTTTCTTACACACTTTATGTTAGATCTTGTCTCGGTCTCTTGTAGGTTCCTTTCTATCATCTTAGTGCATCATCAAATCTAGATCTAGTCACATGAGGACTTGCAAGCCTGTTTGCTACATTTTCTTCTCATCTAGGCCCACTCATTGTCGATGGCCCTCTGCAGTCTTAGGTCACTATTGACCCGTGTAGGTTTGGTTTATTTAGCATCTATTTAGATCATATATGTACTTTCTTTACATTTCTACATTTCAGTATTCTATTTATCTCATATTTACTACATCCTTGCTACATCCAATTTATCAATATCTAATTTTATCTTATCTTATCAAAATGAGGGTTGACATCCATCACTGGGAATTTCTCACTTTTGGGGACTCATTTTGTCAATTGAATTTGTAAGAAAACCCTCCCATTTATCTACTAATCCATCCTCTGTTGAGTTTGTTTGATTTATAGGTCACCTAGCTCGCGATAATGAGGAGTTCATATTACACTCGTATCCATCCATATCACCTCGAGGTACCATAAACCCTTGCATATTTGGAGTTACTTGTTTCCTTTATTACTAGTTCACTAATCGAATAGGAGCGAAAAAAACTTGTTCAATAATATTTTTTAGCTTACTTGCTTGTGTCAAATGTGTATTTCATTGTTATATCATTGTGTTGTAACTTAATTAGAATTTAACACTTATATTTCTATATTTAACAAATATAATAAATAGAATTAAGGATATGATTAGCATCGAGAATCGAAGTCAAAAAAATTGCTAAGATTGAAATCAAATGTGCACAAATGCTCATCGACATATCAAATAGTTCATCGACATCGTAAGATTTGTTCGGATGCTCAACTTGTTTGATTCTTCACTCTAAAGAATAGAAATCATTGTCACAATGTCCATTAATTCTATGATAATTAAAAATTGGGTGACCCTTGTAGTTTATAATCTGGTAAGGAGGGTAGTAATGATTAGGTGATAAGGTAATTAATTGGTGATTAAGGAGCTCAAAGAGAATATCATGTTGTCTAGCATTTCGATCAAACTTAAGAGGTACTTTTTGTGTAATACCTTGACCTTGCTTGTTTAAAAACATGTAGTAGACATGGGATCAAGATGAGGTGTAGAAGAAGAACTAGCATGGGCATGAGAAGCATCCTTGAGATGTTGGATTTCAGCTGTGAGGGATTTAATCGTGGTTTTCATAGCTTGAAATTTATCTTGAAAAAAAAGGTGTAAAGCTTGAATTGACTCAAAAATGGATTGATTGGTTGTGTTATTAGGATTAATAGGGGGTCAAGCATTAGAGGGTTGAAGTAGGGAGGGTGTTGTGTACAAACTTGTATAAAAT
Source organism: Taxus wallichiana var. yunnanensis (assembly GCA_018340775.1). Classification (NCBI taxonomy): domain Eukaryota; kingdom Viridiplantae; phylum Streptophyta; class Pinopsida; order Cupressales; family Taxaceae; genus Taxus; species Taxus wallichiana. The sequence goes on from CM031237.1 coordinate 422,783,420, forward strand.
CAGCGTGAGGAAACTATGTTAGAAACCCCGGTGGGTGCATAGGATGAGTAAGAGGATCGGTCCATAAATTTAAAAGGAGAGAGGATCTAATGTATGTTTAAAAGGTAGGGTTTAATCAATCAAGTTCACCAAACGATTTAATCTAAATTGAATAAAGCCTTAATTTCAAAGTAAATTATTGTAACTATTGATATTCTAATAATTATGTATAATATACACAAGCAATAAGCATTTAAAAATGTAAAACCCTAAGCAAATGAGAGGGGAAGATGACTTAGTTGATTCTACAATACCTAGGAGTGATCTGGGCTAAGTATTTATTGGATCTGGATGGAAACAATGTCATCAAGACTCAATAAGGGTTTAGAACCCTAGAAATGCACATGACATAAGTGCCCACAGGAAGATAGAATCACACGGGTTCTAATGACTGAATTGGGTGCCTGTTTCCACTCATATGCTCAAGTTACGGTCTTTTACGAGTTGGATGAGATTTGGTGTTGATCTCTCTTTGTCACTCTAGTTTCACCATAATGTCACCCCGGTCGTCCTGTTACCTATAAAATAGATGACTACCTACACAAGCCCACAAACCACATCAAACCTAATAAAGAAGATGTAGAATGAGGATTCGAAGCCGACCCCAATGATCACTCAAAGAGTGAACTTATGACCTAGCATTGCACTACATCTCATACTCTAAGTAGTTATTCATGCTTATGTGTGTAATGATGCCCTAGGTTATCCTTGTGCAAGTTACATGATGATAATGGGCTAGATCTAGAATGTACCAAGTATGTAGAATGTGTGTGATGGAATAAAATGAACTCCTCTCCTATGTTGTGTATGTAGAATAATGTAGCCTTTGTCCATTGTATGAAAGTGCTAGATGCGTCTTTGTAATGCTCTTCTACCTTTGATGCAAGATTAGGTGATGATAGATAATGCTTATGATTCTTGGACCCTTATTTAAGAGAAATAACTAAGTATATATATGATTCCCTTATTTGAATTTTGTAATTGATAACTAAAAGGCCTACCTAAATTTTTACAAGGTGACCAAGAAGTAAAACAAACCCAAAAGATTAAGAAGAAGAAAAAGAAGGGCAGGAATGCCTAGGAGAGAATGAAGCACTGGACACTTCGTCCTAGTTGGGCGCTAGTGTCCAAGTTCATAACGAGATAAATTAGTTAAATGATGACAGAGTTGTAAGATGTGTAAAGATAGTAACCAAAAGGCCCAAAGGAGTTTTCAACCACTAGTTTTCTTTATTAGGAATCATGTATACATTAGTATGCTTTATGACCTAGAAATGCACCCAAGTGCATTGATTTTTTATCTACACTAATCCCTCTAATGGCACAATAAGGAAATCTGATATCACATATTACAATAAGAACGTGATTTCATTTTCTTGATGGGTACAAACTACACCATCTTCATGATAATTCTATGGAAGTTATTCCATAAGCTACTAACAAGGGGGCTATCTCCCTTCCTAATATCATGAAACTACTTTCTCTTATTTCTTATAGCAACATGATCTCTACTGAATAAGTTGCAACATTATAAGACTAACCTTTTTTATCATTTCCCACCAATAGTGGCGTAAATGACTTGAAAGAAACTTACATTACTTACCATGTGATAATAAGCACAATTATCAGTTTCTTCCACATCACATGCTCGGGTTTATACCTAGATCCAAGAGAAATGGCATTTTTCAACATGGCAGAAGGGTTCCACCATACATCCACTTATTATTAAGACCAATCCATGATAATGCAATCATTGTATATTACTATAAGTTTCCCCATAAAAATCAATAAATTCCATCCCTTTACCTACACCTTAGTTCTTTTTAAATGGGCACTTTCCCAATAGTTATCTCCGAAAGTGCAAAGAACAAATTTACACGAAATAACACAAAATAATATTATATTTTTATATCAATTACAAAGTATGGAGTGCTATTAAATAGCCATCCAAATAGGAAAACCAACTTCCTATAAAGTAGGAAGTATAAACAATATACAACCAGTATTAATATATTGTTACACATTTGTTATAACAATATATATAAAACTAACCATATAATAAACCATGTGAATACTAATTCCTAACATTCCCCCCCTTAGTGTTTACATGGTAGAAAAACATCCACACGCTCCTCTGCAGTATGCTCACCCCTGTGGCATGTCCAACTCTGTGACTCATGACCTTGATCCAAAAGAAAGGCTCGCTCCTTCCATGGTTTTAAACAGGCTTACCACAAACCTTGAAGTGATAGGAACCTCATCAACTGTCCACCTCGTGTGGTTTTCTGGATCCTCCCACAAACCCTTTCAAGATCCATGAACTGACTTACTCTGGTGCTATTGTTCACCACTATGCTTATACATCAGGGAATTATGTAGGAAACACAACTTGCATATCTCAAAACTGCACAATAGAAGAAATACGAAAAATTTCACATTACTTCCTATAAGAATCGTAATGTTCTTAATTGTAGTCTCTGTCATTGATCGAGCGCCACTCGATCTCGAGCAAGGCATAGAAAACGCCCACTTTGCCATCTGGAAGCTTTCCTTGACTAAGTCATTTTGGGTGCAGAATGGGAATGGAACATTGGTATGTATTCCCCCCCACAATGTGAAATTCCACTCATATAGATACTTTGAGAAGCAAAGCGCATCGAAGAACATACTCTGAATGGATCTTGCTAGTTAGGTCTTGCTTTGCACATGGTCACTAATGCCGGTGAACATATTCTCTAGCGACCATCTTCCAACGAAGTGCGGCGATCGAGAGGACCAAGTCGATCGAGGATCACTAACGATCATCCGTGCTCCAACACAAATTTCTTTCCAACATCCATAAAATACCAAACAAAATAGGAACTCGAAAAGAATCACACCACACAACTGAATCTAGAACACTGCAAAACTCAAAAACAAGTACTCACACTGCACACTGTACCACCAAATCATTCAGATGCGGCCCCGTCGTTGGTGACTAACGAGAGGTCGCCGTCTGCGACCTCCATCCTCCATTAAATCTGCTGCTAACTCAGTTGAATGTGATCTTGGGGCTCAATAACATGCCTTGAACGTCGATTCCACCGAAAATGCGTTCGTGAGGCAAATTTTTTATTTTTCGGACTTAATACAATGACACAACTTTAACACTTGACAAGACAATAATCCTAAAATCACCTATTTAACAATGTTGACAATACAACTTTTGAGAATTTTGACGCAAAAAATGACTGTGAAACCTAAATGAAATAAGGACCCGACAATACTTATACACAATGTATCTTATGGTTTAGACACCAAAAGTATTGATTTTTAAACAACCTATTTAAAAAAGTAATAGAAAATTACTTTTTAATACCTTACAACTATTGACTTGAATAATAAATAAACACTAAAATTCTACCTATAGAATAAAAAGTAATATTTAATTACTTTTTACAAACTATAAAAATAAAGACTCAAAGATTTTTTTACTTTGATAAACTTCACGGGAAATGACTATTAAACTAATGATGACAAGACTAGTATTATAACAATACAATTCGACTGTATCACAAAAAACTAACACGACTAATTACCAATTTCCGTTGGAGGAAAACATGGATCTGTGTTGTGCCTGAGAATTTTCCGCAACATCCATTCATCAATTTGCGCAGAAGATTGAGGGAGGAGTACTTCGATGGTGTAGTGTGTAGAAAATGCGTGGTCCAATCTGATAACCTTATTTTTATACGGCTATGATTACAGTCTGAGTGCATGAATATGAATGACGAAGATCTAAATGGAGAAGACTACAAATCTACCATTCTTTCATCTTTTCGATATTCTGGCGAGTCCAACAGCTTCCATGATTCTTAAAATTTACAGTGATTACCTGTATGAGTTTCTTATCCACTGGGCCACTTTCAAGACCGTGTCAGGTACGTGGAGATAGCTGTGAACGGCTTGACAACTGGCTGGAAGGAGCTTAAGATGGGCACGCCGCACCAATCCACAATCAGATTTTTTATAGTATTGCAATCAAAACAAATCTTATTTTCAAACCATATCTGTCAAATGTGCACAGACGCATTAAGAATTTGATCGGACGAAGAAATCGACACAATGCGAATCGAATATGACAGATCTACACCAAACTCTGATGTTGTTTTACTTTGGATTTCTTGCTGAGAGAGACGTCTTGACAATACACGCAATCTACCTGACTGAATATGTAATTGCAATGAACTTGTCTAATTGAAAGAGGAAATGACAATGAACTTGCAAAATATTGGAACCTCCAATGTACATACGAGATGTGCCATGAAGGAGATGCTATAGATAGTTCATGGAGCAGTCCAATGACGAGTGTCCTCTTAGATTCTTCGACCACAACTATGATTTGACTGAACAATCTATTCACTCTTTCACATAATTTGGGACAACAAAACAAAGCCGCCCCTGTAGACAATTATTTCTCCATTGAAGGAATGCAACGCTCTGGTACCAAATGAAAGTGCAGCAACAAATTTACACAGGAAATAACACAAAATAATATTATATTTTCTATATCAATTACAAAGTATGGAGTGCTATTAAATAGCCATCCAAATAGGAAAACCAACTTCCTATAAAGTAGGAAGTATAAACAATATACAACCCGTATTAATATATACACATTTGTTATAACAATATATATAAAACTAACCATATAATAAACCATGTGAATACTAATTCCTAACAATCTCGTTAGATGACAATCACATACTTTGGTATCTAACAATTATGAGAGAAGAAAGGTTTTGTAAAATTATCATGACATATGATTGGTTCTTTTAGCAAGGTATACATTGTTTGTTGACCCACTTATTTGGGTCTATTTATCTTAGCTTGATCTTCTCTTAGATTCTACTTTACCAGAATTTCCATTTACACATCCTTTGTAAACGACATCCTCCCTATGTTAGGTATGAGATATTACCTTTTGGTGGTGTACAACTCATATTTGAAAATTCTTATGTCATAATATTCATAAAAGATACAAGGTCTAGTTTCTCAATTAAACAAATATTCATCTACACACTATACATTACATATAATCCTTATATGTACATGTTAATACGTGACTTAACAATGGTCAAGGAAAATCTTAGTTTCAAGCTTATAATTTCCTTTTCTTCATTGTGATATCATCTTTACACATACCATTAAATAATATAACATTATTCCTACAAAACATTATGATGTTGCCTCTCTTTCCATTATTCAAAATCATCATGATATTCCCTTACTATCATGTTGACACCCCTTTCTACAACTACCAAGAACTAACTACCATGTCCTCAGGTTGGACAATACGATGATCTAAAATAACCACTTGAGAGTTTCTAAAGGTATGATACTCAAGAATATTCTCATAAGGGTGAGGCCACTAAGGATCACCTATATGTGGATATACCCACTAGCTCTACCCCATACTTGAGACAACATAATTTACCATGTGAAGATGAAGATTTTTCCATAACTATTATATCAAGAAAGGACAATTTTAGAGCAATATAATACAACCATGATCAACTATATTTCGAGTAGCATTACAACACCTATCAATTAAATATTCACCTTCCCATTTACAAATTCTATGTAGGATGATAATGAACTAAGCTCTGATATCCACGAAATCACATGATTTCTTTAACAAGACAATAAAGGTGTAAAAATGTTTCAAGGGTTGGAACAAGTTATACTATCAACAACCCCATTTATTTACATACTTATGACACAAATAATTTTCAGGTTTTTAGTTAACTACCATACAAATATACAAAATTATGATAATTTACCATAATTAACTAAATACACTTTTCTACAATGCAATTGAATTGTAAGGATACAAAGTGAAATTTCACCATCTCTTTAATTATCACACATACATAATAAAAAGAGTTTTTCTTTCTTTAATAATACAACAAGCACTTTTATTAAAATTAGATACTTTTCTATTTCCCTACTTTGGTTCTTCATTACATTTACAACTACTTCAATTTCTTTCATTTTACACAACTACTTGAATTTATTTCACTTTACCAACATGCAAGAGTACATCTAAATAGGAAAATATTACATTTTTCTCACTTGTAAAGTAACATGTTAGAAAACCATGTACGTCATTAACACTCTTTTTTTAACATTTAATACCACCACGCAACCTACTACTTATAAAAACATATAGTCATGGGTCGAGTGATACACGTTGGCATGGACATGCCCCTCCCATCTAACATGCTAACAAAAATCTCCAGTCAATTTAGAGTTAGTGAGAGAGAAAATTATACATTTTCCATACTTTTTCAAATTAAAACAACCTTTCCAAGTTTTAGAGAGAAGTCAGAGAGAGAGAAATACTCATTCCTTTTAAGCAAGTAAACAAAATCATTTCCATTACCAAAGAGGGTTATAGATAACATAAAAAAAAGAAATCATTAAACTCCGGTTTCTAAATATTTTAAAAGTAACACCAATTTTTATGACCCCTAGAAGGTTTTTTTTTCATGTCACTAAAGAGGATGATATAAATGTGCCGGACTTGTGTGATCCCACTTACAATTTTATTGAAGTGAATTAAACTCCATATTTCCACTCGTTATACATATTTCCAATCCTATCATCATTTTTAAGCATAGTATGAACTTAAGAGGGTCAACGCAAGTTCATGGGTCCTTGTTTTATTGTGAAAACTAGCTTAAATGACCACGAGAATGGGCCTCAAAATGATGTGGGACCCCTAAATTATTAGGTTGTGGAACTAAATAACTTCACTAGAGCATGCATTACAAAGTGACTAGGTTACACAAAGGTGGCGCATCGGTTAGGAAGTGACAAGCATCGGTCATGAAGTGACCAAAGCATCGATCAGAAGTGACCAAATATCGGTCATATAGTGACCGCATCGGTCGTAGTAACTAAAGCATTTGTTACAATGCGGGAGTGTTTTATTTAAAATTCATGGAATAAAATATAGATTTTGTTTTAAAGATGATTTAAAAGGATGTAATTTCATGGCTATTGTACTCTAAGTTTGTCTAGGCTTATATAAGCTAGAAAACTAGGGTTATAGGTGTTAGACAAGAAGAAGAGCTATCCTTAATGGAAAGGGTGAAGAAGAAGAAGAAGAAAAAGAAGATTGCATGAAGGCAGGAGCTTTCATAGACGAAAAGCCGAACAAAAGGAAAGTGTAGATACACTATTGGTGAGAATATGGTATTATCTTCTATTTTATTTCCTTTTTATTGTTTAGTCTCATGTAATGGCTTGCATAGTATGTAAAGCACTTAGTGTTTCTTCTTGTTACATCCACATGTTGTGATATCTTGTATTACAGATCCATGAGATCATGATGTATTTTTTATCCATAGGAATCTAGTATTGTAGAGGAATTTATCTTCATGTTTACACAGGTTGATGCAGTGATGATTTACTTCTTGGTGCACAATTACGGTTGCACATCGGTAGACCCTTCTAGAGGTCTTATTTGCATATTCACAATACAGTGAGAGCTTGGTTACACAATGGCATATGTAAGGTAGCTTCAGGTATGTGATATTTGGTGGTGTTTCAGAGACATGGTTATAGTGCACTCGGGTAAATTCAATTAGAGACACGGAGGAGACATAAGTGGTGGTATGGAGGCACGGTTTAGTGTACTCAGGCAAATCCAGTTGAAGATCTGGGAGGAAGAGATACTCTTGTAGAGATACATGTAATCTTATGCATAAGAGTTGGTTTATAATCTCTTGTTATATTATATATATGATATCTCTATCTTTGGTGGACGTAGCCCACATTGGGTGAACCACGGTACATGTTGTGTTATGTGTGTGTACTTTTGTGTGATTTGGATTATTCTTGTTTATACTTCCACTATTGTAGATTTTGTGGGGATTTTTAGATCCGTATTTGCATGTTTTAGATTTGATATTCTATAGTTACAAATGTTTCCGCATAGACCCATCCCCAACCACTGGTATCGAGCTTGGTTTGTTATCATATATGATACCAACAATTGGTATCAAAGAAGGGTTTTAGTTTTCAAATCTGATTTATTTTAGAGAAATGGTTTGCTTCATGGTTTTGTTAGTGGTTATTACTGACATGTATGAGAGCATGGTTTGTTTTTCCTGATGTGAAAATCACAAGAAGAGATTAAATCTCAAGTGGGAGATGAAAGAGTAAGGATGTTGGAAATTACCGTGACCGGCATCAGTTAAGTGGCAACCGGCCTCGGTAGGGTGAATGTGGTCGGTTATAGGGTAACCGTGGTTGGTTATAGGGTCACCGTGGTCGGTTATTAGGCAGTATGGTTTTAAACAGAAAATCACATATCTAAAGAAATTAAGAAGATGCATGGAATGTATCTTGTTTGCTAAGGTGTCCCTAGTTCTTGGAGGCATAAGCATGTTGGTCAAATTACATATCCGGGTTACAGAGGTATGGTTTTATCTTGGTATTATAGTTCTTGTATGTTTTGGTTGCACATGCATGGTTTGGGATTATAGATTTGAGTATGAGATAGAGGAGCAGATTATGCATCCTTGGTGAAGTTATATGCACAAGATTTTGTAGAGAGGTTGTAGCATGAAATGAATACGGGGCTTCTATCAAAGAAACATGTACTTGATTCGATTGAAGAGGCGGTTGAGTATTTTTGTGCTAATAAGGTGGTGTGTTTCATCTTGATACAATTTATTGCATGGATTTTTTGTATTATTTTTTGTACGAGATTTGGATGATTCTTGAAATGACTATCTCATCTCAACTATAGTCTTCGGTCGAAGTAAGAACTAGGTGTCGTGTTCTATGCCAAATTGTGTGGTGTTGGGTTCGTTCCAGCAGCATCGACATCGGTCTGAGAACTAAGGTTAGTCATAGAGGAATCGGTATCGATCAACTAACCATGCTCGGTTAGGAGATGACCAATGTCGATCTCTGTGGAAACTTATTTGTACATGGTTTTTGTAGCGGGAAAGGGCGAGATGGTTTTTGTCTTGGTTTGGAGGATTGAGTTTCTTGCACAAAGTGTACATGGCGAGAGATGGTACGAGATCACTTCATGGTTTGGATCGAAAAGAGGACGAGTTGGCTCAATTATTCCATTGAGACTTTAAGACAAGTATCTTTATATGGTTCATGTTGTATTTATTTCATTTGGAGTAACTGATATTATGTTTGGATAGTGTGCACAAATTTACACCATGGTTTTTGGTGTTGTTTGACTTTTATTTCCCAGTTGTGTGGAATCTTGAGGACAAGGTTTTCTAGTCTAAGGATGATATCCTCAATGAAAATTCATGATTAGACATAGTTGCAAGTAATGAGAGATGTTGAGTACACACGGATGGAAAGAAGGTGATTCACCTACTTCACAAGAAGTCCAAACTTCTATGATGTAGAAGTATTCTCAGAGAAGAAAGGGAATCAATTTTATAGTTCTTTCATTTAGTTTTATTTCTCACTGACATATTAGCTTTTGAGCTTGGTATTAGAGGTAGTGCAGGGGATTTTGTGTTCAGTGGGAGCAAGCCATGGTTGTTGGCATTGTAGGATTGGATACATGATGCACATGCGAGTGAGAGGAGATTGCTACTATTCAGAGTGGCATAAGGAACAAGTTGGTTTTTTAGGGCAGTCACGGCTTTGTAGGTATTTTGAGTTTATCACATTGTGATGTCACTTTTGGTTTATTTTGTGGTGCCTGGATATTCCTTAGGGAATGTAGTTGATGGTTTATTCAGTTGGTTTTAGATGATAGAGAAATTTTCAGAGTTTGAAGGGTGAAAAAGGAGAAAATATGCTAGTTACAGAGATCGGTGTCGGTTAGGGTTAACTATGGTCAGTCATTTGGTAACCGTGGTCGGTTAGGTAGTGATCGAGGTCAGTTAGGAAACCATGGTCGGTTTGGTCATAGGTTTGACAACAATGTTTATTTACCATTTTTAGATGGTGCCCTTATTTTTCTTTCATCTTGGTTGGTTTGTGCAGTATGTTGATGACATGTATGTTGGTATTTGCACTTGGTATTAGTTGCATGGTTTAGCATGGTTGTTTGTTATTGACATTGATGAGCATAGGATTCATATGTGGCTTTGGAATTAGTTGGTGGCAAACTTCAAGCTTCTAGAGATCTTGTGATATGGATGGATGTACATGGTAAGTTTGTACATGTGGATAGATTCAGTTTTGTGAGTCTATGATGATGCGGAATTTTAATTTGCACATGGATGCCTTGAGCATGAGTAAAGGATGTTTGTATTTCCTCTTGATTACTATGTTACTCCATGGGAGATGTTATCTACAGATGATTTTCTTGGACATGCTAGTTGTTTATGCAGGGTTGGATTTGCATATTTCAATGTTTGGATTCTTTTAGTTATGTAGATTTGTGGATTGATCACCCACTATTGTAGGTAGAACTCATTTAGGCTATCTTCACCTAGGATCTTGTTTTGCTTTTGCATATTCTAGTTTGACTTGTCTTGGTCAGCTACATTGGTGGTTACATAGAGACATGGGTAGATGGATGGAGAACATGGTTAGTTTTACAGGTATGGCTATGGATGCGGTTGAAGATTAGTATTTTAGTTTGAGTGGGAGGTCTTGCAGGTGAATTAGTCATGGTGACTTGGTTACATGAGAGGCTTGGAGTTATGATTTAGTGGAGCTTGATGTATAGATATCTCATGTATCATGGATCAGGAATAGCTTCATGCAAGTATATGGTAAGTCACGGGTTTGTTATCTTCTTTGTTTTATAATATGGTTTAATCTTCCTGATTTCATTTGAGAGAATTGTTGATGTAAATAATAGATGGTCTTCACGGTATGTAGAGGATGGTGATGTATAGATATAGGTACAGGTTTAACAATTTATCTACAAGTGGGATGTTGATAGGTTGTGGAGCTAAATAACTTCATTGGAGCATGCATTACAAAGTGACCGAGTTACACAAAGGACCGGCATCGGTCGGGAAGTGACCGAGATCATCAAATAGTAATCATGCATCGGGCAGCAAAGAATCGACATCGGTTACCTATGCGGGAGTGTTTTATTTATAAGTCACGGATTTAATATAGATTTTGTTTTAAAGATGATTTAAAAGGATGTAATTACATGGCTATTGTACTCAAAAAACTAGGGTTAGAGGTGTTAGATGAGAAGAAGAGTTATCCTTGGTGGAAAGGATGAAAAGAAGAAGAACAAGAACAAGAAAAATCAGATTGCATGAAGACAGGAGCTTTCATAGAGAGAAGTTGAACAGAAGGAAAGTGTAGGTACATTGTTAGTGAGAAGATGGTATTATCTTCTACTATATTTCATTTGTATTGTTTAGTCTCATGTAATGGCTTGCATAGTATGCAAAGAACTTAGTGTTTCTTCTTGTTAGATCCATAGGTTGTTGTGAGATCTTGTTATTATTATTTCTTGTAGATCCACATGTTGTGAGATCTTGTATTACATATCCATGAGATCATGATGCATTGTTGATTCAAAGGAATCTAGTATTGTAAAGGAAATTATCTTCATGTTTGCACAGGTTGATGCAGTGATGATGGAGAGACTTATTTCTTGGTGCATAGTTACGGTTGCACATTGGTAGACCCTTATAGAGGTCTTGTTTGCAAGTTCACAGTACCATGAGAGCTTTGTTGCACAATGGAAGATGTAGGGTAGCTTCAAGTATGTGAGATCTGGTGGTGTTTCAGAGGCATGGTTGTAGTGCACTCAGGTAGATCTGGTTAGAGATCTAGAGGAGACACATGTGGTGGTATGGAGGCATAGTTTAGTGTACTCAGGAAGATCCAAGTTGAGATTTGGGAGGAAGAGTTACTCTTGTAGAGATACATGTACTCTTGTGCATAAGAGTTATTTTGTAATCTCTTATTATATTATATATATGAGATATCTATCTTTGGTGGACGTATCCCACATTGGGTGAACCACTTTATGTACATGTTGTGTTATGTGTGTGTACTTTTGTGTGATTTGGATTATTCTTGTTTATACTTCCACTGTTGTAGATTTTGTGGGGATTTTTAGATCCGTATTTGCATGTTTTAGATTTGATATTCTATAGTTGTAAATGTTTCCGCATAGACCCATCCCCAACATAAATGGAATGTCTAAAAGCTCTACCCTATTCTTTGTTACATAAATCATCACTAGAAGCTTAAAAATCAAAAACTAATCACTAAGGCTCAAACTACAATGAATTTTTAGAACTAGTTGGCTGATATCAATCGTTTACTCACTAGAAAACTACACCAAGTGGCCTGTGAGATGAGTGAGCAAAATAATGTTTCAAATGTAATGGGTAAAATTAATTATGTTAGGCTATTCTCCATATAACAATGAAGAGGTATACAAGGTTGCACTTTCCTCCTAGGATCCATGACACAAAATATGAGGTGTTTTATGGAGGTTTTGGTCATCGGAAATTTCAGATTACTCCTAGCCAACTATTTTTTGAAGCGGTTGAAAACCCACTTCCCGGATATGATCATGAAGGGTTTTGCCAATGTTTCTAGGTGTGATTGGTTCACCATATTTTTTTGATAACATAAAAAATAGTTGGTTTTGAAGGGACCAAAAATCATGTATAAAGAAAGAAGTTAGGCCAAAGAATATGTTCCAAAATAGAAAACGAAGGTCCCGGTCAAACAAATTTGACAATGAGGACACCTTATAGAAAGGCTGATGTTAAATCTCTAGATTTGCATAAATAAATTAAGCAATAATTAATTGAAATCAACACATGAAATGAAAACTACAGAAGATAGAAACCAAATGTAAATAGAATGGAGCAATTTCTATTGAATATGAGGGAATTTTATACAATTTCTTGCTCCTAAAATCATGGAGTCAAGTCTTATCATTTTATCCCCATATCTCTCCTCTAATCCTTAGTCTTACCCCAATCCCAAGATACTTTCACACACTCCTATCTCTATGAGTTGTGCATGACAACTAATTTTGCACACTCACATATTATTTAAATATTGAATAATACTAATATTCAAACTATATGTTCACACTATGAACACTAATTTCCTAACATTCACCCCCTTAGTGTGAACATGGGTGAGTTTTGTCTAGTACCTACTCATGTTCTACAATCCGATGGTTTTCAAAGAGTACCATCAACTCCAATAGGTTTTCTAGTGGAACCATTAACCACTCTGTATGTGATTTTCTAAGAGATTCAAAAACTCTCAAATTGGTTTTCTAGTGGACCACCAACCACTTTCATAGTAGTGTACATGTTTCCTCATCCACAATTTACAAAAGAGAACAAAATATAGGAAAATATGTTCCTAACTATGAACATGAATTATCCATCTGTTCTTTATTTACTACCACACATGTTGAAATTAAACACACTAAACACAACTGAAAAAACATGGCCACCAAAGCAATATTGCGGCCTCATCGATGGTGCTGACGAGAGGTCGCTAAAACACCTCTTTCCTTTATTTCCTCTAGCCTCCATCGTGATGTTGCTAACTCAGTTGGATTTGTATTTGAGGCTCATTTCACAATTCTATTGGGTGTTGATTTCAACTGATAATGCACCCTTACAATACTAACCAACTTTATATTTAACCAAAATAATAAAGCATATCATATTTTTATTGCTGGAAATCAATCACTATTTTTTTACAGAATAATTAGAAACATCAGAATTGTTTCCATGATTTCTCTTAAAATACAAAATGAGTTTCTGTAATTTTTGAAAGAAGTTTCCCATAATACAAATAAACAAACCCAAAAAAATTCAGAAAATTCTGAATCTGGGTTTTTGAGAAAAACATGAATTACCAGTCATTTGTTTTTAAGATCAGAATCCAGAAAATGGCAACGAAAGCTTCAAAACTCTCATATATGCATTCAAGAGGTTGCAGTTTTTTCCTGCAATGACTCTTATAACTCATCCTATCCTGATCTAATACCATATGATGCTAAATCTCTAGATTTGCATAAATAAATTAAGTAATAATTAATTGAAATCAACACATGAAATGAAAACTACAAAAGATAGAAACCAAATGTAAATAAAATGGAGTAATTTATATTGAATATGAGAGGGCATTTTATACAATTGCTTTCTCCTAAAATCATGGAGTCAAGTCTTATCATTTTATCCCCATATCTCTCCTCTAATCCCTAGTCTTACTCCCAATCCCAAGATACTCTCACACACTCTTATCTCTATGATTTGTGCATGACAACTAATTTTGCACACTCACATATTATTTAAATATTAAATAATACTAATATTCAAACTATATGTTCACACTATGAACACTAATTTTCTAACAAAGGCACGACCTACACCAGTTTTGCACTATTACATTTTTTACGGTGATACCAAAAAAATCCATGACAATGAAAACAAAAAATTAGCACAATTCATTAGATAGAAGTGCGGCCAAAGTGTCACTTTCAGTTTGCTTTACTAGAGGCTCCGTTTGGTCCTAGCACTAGGACCCCTATCCATGGCTCTACCAAGATCTTCTTTCTAAGAAATTATAAAAAAATTAGGAACATTCTTAGTAGGAGCATTACCTTCAAATTTCATTTGCTCTCCATTCTCATAACTACTCATCTCTAGGCTTATGTTTCCCTTACCCTCCATGACCTCGGTCTTGGTAATTTTATCCTAGAGGATGGATATTCTTTGTTCCTACATGAAAATTTCCATATTAATCCCACCAAATTGGGTCACCATATAACAAGGAAGAGGTTATGATAATTTACAAGTGAAATGGGGTTCGAGGCACTTCTTGTGTGTCAATTTTAAGAGGTTTTTATCACAATTAGAGGTTATTTCAACAACCCAAGTATGTAATTTAAAAACTATTTTCCCTTCTAGTTTGACTAGTTACGAAGCATATGCAATAGTGAATGTGTTAGATGTTTTTTTTTCTAGTTCATGACCTATTAATAGACTGTCCTTCGAGGAACCCACTTACAATGTTGGTTTAACACGATGTAAGAAAACTATTTAACATGGTTTGCAAAATGATTTAAAACAATGCTTCTAGAACAACTTGATTTAGGATTTAACATTTAAATCATTATAAATTGAAAGAGAGTTTAAGGGAAAGTAGAAAAGAGGAGTATATCCATGACTATGATGGGTTGAAGAGTAAGAGTTTAGTTTTTCAACGCTACATGTGCTAGCTACATTTGTTTGCGGGGTTCCAAAACCTTTCCATCACACCTATTTGTGTATATTCTCGCAACCATTGCGATCCATGAAGACCCTAATCCTTTGAGGAATTTTACAGAGTTAAAATCTTACATCTACGACTCTTATTTTTCTCAATAAGCCCATTTTGCATATATCTAACACTCACTTTGGTGTCCATGCACCACATTTTTCTTGAAACATTTTTTCAACGGTTCACATTCCTTATATATGCTTCATATCTTGCATACTTAACTACTAAGATTGTTGCAGCTCCAAATTTGGCCAAAATCCTTCTACCTATTGCTTTCATGATGTCTAAAAACTATTCCCAATTCTTTTAAACACAAAACCATTTGGTGAATATCCTATAACCTCCTTTTCCAAAAACTCTAATCTTCCATGAAGGATGTCTAAATTCTATCCCAAATCCTTAATCTAGAATGCGCTAAGAGCTATTGTTAGAGAGAACTACGAGAGGTTCTAAATTGTCGAAAGGAGGAATTTTTAGCTAATAAGAGAGATATTAGCACAATTACCTGATTTATAGGAGGAATATGACTAAAAGAGTGTCATGAATGGGCATCCGAGAATGGAGCGAAGAATGGGGAATTAACAAAGTGTCATTAATTAGTTGAATTGGAGGAAATGCTAAGTGTAAGAATATTTTAGGTGTCTACATTTTCCCCTCTTTGGGGTGGCGTAAGTGATGTCACTTCAAAGAAAGTAGAAAAGCATAAACAAGTAGAAAATTTTGAAGGGATAGAATAAAAATGAGTAAAATGAAGGATGCCCCCTCAATTGTTGATGGGGTGATGGAAGAACTCGATTGACAATCGAAAAGATGACAGAAAGATAACAGAAGAAAGAATAGTGTGAAGAAGAAGAAAAGAAAGGGGATATAGAAGAAAAGGAGTATGAGGAAGAGGGAATGAGATAACATCCATCCAATGCCTTTTAAACAAATTTATTTTTCATCATATTGCTAGTGATCTTCATCATCGGTCCTTATTAAAAAGAATGAACAAAAGTTTAGTATGACATGAAAATCCATATACAAACAAATGTCCATTGCTAAAAACACTAACTCCATGCAACATACAAAATGCAATGCAATACGAGAAAGTAAAAGATGCCTAACTCCATGCAACATACATAATGCAATGCAATACGAGAAAGTAAAAGATGCCTAACTCCATGCAACATACATAATGCAATGCAATATGAGAAAGTAAATAAGCTAACCTAACAGAGAAACATAATGTAATTTTTTTATCAAGCTTCAGTTCTAACATATTCGAATTAACGACAAGGGTTAATGACGATGCCCCAAGCAAGGATACATGCGGGGAATAACGAGGACACTTGGATCTGATGAAAAAGCAATGGGCACTATGAAACAATGCATTTGGGTAACTTGTGCCCCGAGTACACACATAGTAAGTAGCTTAGCTTTTGTTGATGGAGGTAGATCAAGATGGTTCGTGATTGGTGCACATGAATAGGTGAGAACCAAAGAGAGATGTTTTATAGGATAATTTATATTATTTTGGATGTTTCTTGAAACATATTGAATGTTTTTGTGATTTTTAAAGTTTTCTCAAACTATGTACAAGAAGACAAAGAAGTGTGGATTCCCCAGCGATAGATGGGATGTACAGGAAAAAAGCCACGCGCATGTCGAAAGGTGAAGATGTGAAAATGCTGCAATAGGAGGTGGGAGTATTCAAAGGAAAACTCTTCACACACTGATGATGATTTAGGGGATCAAGGCCAATATGAATAAGTTCAACATGATTATGAGCGTAAACCAATGAAGTATTGGGAAGGAGCAAGGATGCGCCTAGCGTAAGTTGGCCAAGAAGCACATGATAGAAACGAAGTGGAAGATTGTTTTTGTGAAAGGGGACAATAGTGTCTGAAAATAGGGCATAAAGGTAATACCATGCACATGGATATTTTTAATGAAGTAGAAGAATCACGAATGTTATGAAAGTGGCTTAGAAGCCTTGCGACGAAAAAGTGATTAGCCTAAGGCACAAATCGTGACACGAGATATGGACTAAAGCAAGAGTTTGAACAAGGTCCAAAAAAAGACATTTGGTAACATACTAGTCATGTTCACTCATAAAGATCCAATGTGTGCACATGGAATTTATTACCTCTTGAAGTGAAAATTTGATAGAAAAACAAGTGAAGACATGCTAGCTCATGTGTAGGAATGATTTATTTTGATAAGTGATAGGTGATTTTTGAATGTATGGTGGAATGATAGTTGTACATTGCTCCGCTGCCAGCTAGGCATCCATAGCCCCGACGGAGATGTATTTGATTCTAATTGCAACATTGCTCTACTGCTAGTCAAGCGTCCATAGCCCCAGTAGAGATTATTGGAAATACCCCAAGAGAGAGTTATATATCAATTTGCTTTTACTTTTAGCTTTTGAATTTTTGATTGATTTTGATTCTTTTACTTTCTGAAAACTTATTTTTAGCTCTTTTTTTTTACAAGGGGTTAAGAACCATTGATGGCTTGATGAGAGGATGTGGAAGTGATTGCGAGAATGACATTGGATAGTGTCAACAAATATATCCAATAGTTCTTCACAACGAGTTTATTAGATGTTTAATGTGATAGGATCTCTAAGAGGTCATTTGTTACGTAATTTACCAAGGTGATAAAATACCATGGTCAAATAGATACCATAGATATAAATGTTGCAAAATGTGTGCAAATGGGCTAACCAAAATACCATCGAAGGGATGAAAATGACAGAAGACTTGCGAGAAGAATAGAAAGGAAGGGAAAGACAGAAACATCCATGTGAATGTAATACTAGATTGCAATGTTTTATCTTTATACCTTTTTTATTTATTTTGTTTATTTATTTATTTTTGCGTAATGTTTTAATGTTTTCTCTTTTGTTTTTTTTTTTGCATTTATTTTTATTTTTATATTTATGATAGTTTTAGGAGGTTGGGACTAAAAAAATTCACTCAGCGTGATAAGATCCAACAACAATGTTTGTGACTTCCTTGATAAGGGATATTAAGTGTGTTTGTTTATCAAGAGTCATGTTTTCCCCGATCTCAATGATCGTGGTTAACTCATACTCAACAAATGAATATGATTTATCCTGAAACATGGATTTCGTATGTGGAAGCTTGAGTTCCCTATCCATAGGGTTATGTACTTTACGCCATACTCGATGGTTATGTTGATGTGCGTTCTTGAATCACACTTGAATTTGACTTTTGGGATTGTTCAAGTTCTTTAGGAACTTTCAATTTCATGGGATGTGTAATCTGAGCTTGATGAAGAAGTTGTTTGGGCTTCTTATGAGCAACTATGTTACATGTTTGATCCCGAGAAGTGGGTGATGAAAGAGAGCATTTATTATTGATGATAGGAATGAGAGAAATGATGGTGGGCTTGCCCCAGTCATTGGTAGAAGGATGAAAAGGATACGATCCAAGAATTGAAGAGGATGGGCTACCAGAGGTGAGCCACTAATAGAAGATGACGAAGGGCTGCTAGAATATGGCCCTAAGATGGAAGAAATTGGGCTATGAGGACATGGTCCAAGAATAGAAGATGAGGGTGTCCCATAGATGGAAGAGGATGAAGGGCTACTAGGACATGGCCCAAGAATAGAAGATAATGGGCTACCATAAGGTGACTCATATATGAAAGATAATGGAGGGATACTAGGACGTGACCCCATAATGGAAGAAGATAATGAGGGAATACTAGGGGTGACCCAAGTATAGAAGGTAATGGGCTACCAAGAGGTGACCCACAAGTAGAAAATGGAGGGCTACTTGGGGGTGGCTCCAGGATAGAAGAAGACGATGGGTTACTCAGTGGTGACCCAAGGCAATATTTTGATTGAGGAATGATGATAGATAAGGAATGATTTGGAAATGAGAAGATAGGCCATGGATCAATGCTAGACCTCGGCATCTCATCATGATCAGAGGAAGGTGAAGATGGAATGCCATAATAAGAATCAAGTTCCATGACCTTAGGCTCTTCCTTTACATTCTAATAAAATGAATCAACTTCTTCCTCCCCATACACGAGCATATCGAGTTCCAGAAATAATCCTTATTTGCAATACTCTAGAGGGATATCTTCATGTAGTTTAATTGTTCCTTCATTCTAGAGAGAAATCAATTAGTAGAGGTTGTTGTTCTTCAGCCATAGGAGGTTGACTAGAAGAAATGGGCCCGATAAGCGGGGAAGATTGATTGACAGAAGAATATGAAGATGTTCAATGATGTAGACGAGGGGAAGGCTTGACCTTATCACTCCCATGAAGATTTTTGATAGTGCTTTGAAAAGATATCTTAGCACATGGCTTCTTTCTAATGGTTTGACATGGTTGCAAAACATTGATCTTTAGAAGATGGATGAGGAAATGGTACGATATAGTTGAAAGGGTTCAAGGGCCGAAGAGGGATTGAAGTTGGATTGGTAGTAGAAGACAACTCAAGAGATGAAGTAGGCTTGGTGGTATGCGTCTCATGAATGGATGATTTGGATTTGGACCTAGGTTGTTTTTCTAAAAGACGACCTAATGTGGGAGAGAAAGTAGGATCACATAGCCATCTGTTAAGTTGTGATGTAGGAGTCAAATTAGATGATTGACTAGAGGAATCGAGTCGTGGAAATCTTTGTGAGAGGAAGGGGTCATTGAGGTGACTGATGAAGGAGGTCCTATAAAGAAAGGGAGGGTCGTGACTCAAGAACTCAACTAGATGTTTGATCGACGAACTTTGAGTTGCATAAGTCTTCAAAGGAGGAAGACATTGTTGAGGTGATTGGGAATGAAGGTTCTTCAAAGAAAGGGAGGACCATGATTCAGGACTTAATCTAGGGGTATCTAAACAATAGTTGGGATCTGAATCTTCATGAGAAGAGTGGGAATCCAAATGGTAGTTTGGATCTGAATCCAAAGAAGAGTGGGGGGAACCTGAATAATAATTTGGATTATAAGCATCCAAACCATACCACCGAATATGAGCTGAAGGTGGGGAACAAGGTACCCGAGTGGACCTTCTAGTGTGAAGAACAAAATGAGGTTTAGTTGTAATGGGAATATTTTAATGTGAATGCCTAAACCTAGGTTTTGTATTGTCGTAAGCGTGAGGAATCGTGTGATAGTCAATCATTGTTGGCATCATTTAGATAAAAATGTCTAGACCGAGATAGTGTGATCAAACTTCTTCAAAGTGAAGAAAGTTCCATGTCGATTTGGGCAGCATAATGGCAGCCAACTAGACATTTTGTAAGTACAGAGATGTGTGCATGATTTTCTGAAGAAGGTCTAAGGAAAATAGACATCGTGATGACACAATCTTGATGAGATCAAAAGGATTGTCCTAGAAAACAAGTTTTCAAGATGAATGATCACAAGGGACAATCATGCAAGTTTAAAACACAAAACCAATCAATAAGGAAATACTCCCTATGCAAATGTGTGTCTCAATGACAGTTTGATGCAAAGATGATCAACACAATGTTAATGCTTAAGTCAAGTTCAAAATGAACAAGGCATAAGTATTAACAAAACGTAAGCACGACTCCCAATCAAAGGATACCATGACAAGTTCAACAACCAACAAGGCCTAAATGTTAAAGGGCGAGGTTTACAAATGTAAGCTATGTAACCACACCAATTAGACACATTAATCAAGCTTCACGAAGAAGTGAGATATTAGTGGAAAAGTGGTATCGAAACGAAACAAACAAAGTAAGCGACACTCTTCAATATTTTGGACAAATGTTTGAAGTAAAACTAAATCAAAGTATACTAGGGATGTGCTAAAATGTGGGCAATGTAATGACACAATGAGGACACTTAGATCACGTTTATGAGCAACATGACGTAATTATTTTAATTGTGTCAAGACAATGTGAACAAGGTAACATGTCAAAGGGAGATCAAATGATGAATCAATTCTAATTATGATGATGATCTTGAAATCAAGATCAAGTGGCCATCAAAGATATAAGGACACGTCCATGCACTTTAGACGTTTAAAAACTTAGCCACAAACATGGATGAGCATAAACAAACAAAAAAGTGGTGAACACTATCTATGACAACACTCCAAAAATCCCTTCTTTTGCCTCAAATGGGCAACAAACATGCAAAGGTATAGATCAAAAAATAAACTAAGCATCACTTGGGCAGATTTTAGCCTCGTCCTAAGGTGAGAAAGAAACCAAGCTAAGTGGTACGCCGTTTAATTTCGTGATGAGGGACACTTAGATCAAACTTAAGTGGATTCATTACCATGTTCAAAAAAATAAGGCTTTGAATCCAAACAAGTTATCACTTCGTGATGGCCAAGACGCAATAATGGACTAGTAAAGTGGGCTCTAAGACGGAATGGCTTCCCTAATAAGATCTCTCAACTAGGTGTCATAAGATGTCTAGGAGCAAGCTCGAATTACCCAAAGAGTTACAATGACTAATTTAGGAGTATCTCGGCTTTGCTTTAGCCCATTCTCATAAATGAGCCACTAGTGTGTTTAGTTGTACCATTATTGGACTAATGATATGGATAACTTTGACTCTAACTCACAATGTAAAACTACTCAAGTGGGTAAGTGGAGTGCTTCATCTTTCATCCATGAGGTTACTCAGTGGTGGATTACTTTAGGGTTCCTAGAACCACCCCCATTGTTGTATCTTAAGGCGTTATGCCAAAGGGGATATGTTCTGCTTTCAGTGGATAGGGACGTACCCTTTTCCGAAACCTACAATACAGTGTGAAGTGAAGTGGTGTGTTTTTTTATCTTTCTTAACTTAATGTGGTTTTAAGTCACACACTGTTGTTTGGCAACCTATATGGAAACACATGTATTAGAAGTTTTGTTTTTGGTGAATTCTTTCTTTGATAAGCGTTAGGCCCTACACGTGAAGAGTTAGTAATTTTCCATCAAATGCTAATATCAAGAAAGAGAGTTTACACGTTGTTTTTGATTCCTAAGATCACCAAAAGGTATGAAGGAAGAGCATACACAACGTGAAAACTCTACTAAAACAAAAAAATTGTGGAAAGTACTTTTAAACGTGCTTGGCAAAAAGATAGAATTTGTTTTAACCAACTTTGAAAGGTTAATCCAATTAGGAAGCGTAAAATAAGTGTTTTTGAAAGTGACAAGAAGGTTTTTAGAAGTGTTTTTGATCCCCAAGATCACCTAGAAGGTGCGAGGAGAGAGCATACACACTTCAAAAAATCCCTTTCTAACTAAGAAAATGAAACACTTAAACCATGTTAGTTAAATAACCCAAAAGAAACTTGTAATCACTTGTTAGAAAATGAATAGTTATCTAATAATGTAAACCATAAATTTTTTATAAGGAAACTCTTTATTTTATGTTTCCATTTCGTATTATTCTTCAATACTTTTCCAACGCAAAAAAAAAAATGGATTCGTTTGAGTTCGGGAGAAAAATTTATGGCCTCCTAAGATTGGTAATGAACACGGTCCAACACATACATGCCCCGAATAACAGTGCATGTGCGCACAGTGTGTTTTTGCACCAGAAATATGTGTACACTCTGTGCTTCATACGCCCCAGAATGACACTTGTGCATGCACATAGGTGTTTTTTCACTAGAAAGACATGTACGCTCTTGTTTCAACGGATATGCCCTGAATGATGTCTCGCACATGCGTGTAGGTGTTTTTACATCCAAAAAGATGTTTATGTGCTTGTTTCAATGGATATGCCCCGAATGATGCATGCACTGTGCACAGTGTTTTTTACACCAGAAACATGTGTACACTCCTATTTCAATGGATATGCCCCTAGAATGACACATGCGCATGTGCACAGGTGTTTTTGCACCTAGAAAGACGTGTACACACATGTTTCAATGGATACACCAAGGTTTCAACAGAGACACTTCCCTCTAGGACACCTACACATACCCCCTAAAAAACCTGCAAAAGTCACGAAATGAAAATTTTCAACAATCAAACAGGTTAAACGTTAGTCAAAGAAGCCTATTTCCAACCTAAACCCACAAAATACATATGAACAAGGATGATTTAGCTCACTTAAAAAATTAAATCAAGTAAATAACAAGTTGTTTCTCCTAGAAAACATGAAAGTGGTTAGAAACTGAAAATAAATAGCTTTAACGAGACTCCATTAATGGAGGATGGACTTCATGTCCCACCGGGCATGCCAAATGTGTTCATGAATAAATTAGATATGCTATGGAAATGAAGCTAAAACATATAACCTCAAAGCATGACTCTAATCTACACTAAACCATCATGATAAGAGATAAACAAGACTAACATCTATCATTATATGAACTAGATTAACTCTAAACTAACATGATAAAGCTACTCTCTACTCTTTAGATCACTAATTAAACATTAAACCTAAGAAGATCAACTTAGCAATCAAAGGTGTGATTAGTTGTTTATGGTTCTCAAGCTTTCAAGAATGGAGTCTCACCATTAATGGCTTCAAGGCCAATGGTTCTCTCCATATTACTCAAAACTTGGTTTAAGGATGCAAATGGAGGTGTTAGCTCAAGGTCAATGGAGGAGGTAAGCTTAAGATCAAATGTCTAATTAGCTTAAAGCTAATACAAATGAGATCTCAAAGATTTCTTAGGCTTGTTTTGGTTTTGTCTTATGTAAAGTTGTAAGTTTTAATGAGTAGGCATAGCCTTTTATTTATAGTTTTTGGTTTGGAAGAGTTTGGAATTTGGGTGCATGTGGGACAAAATTATAGAAAGCACTTTAGGATTAGGAGCTAAGTAAACATGTTTTAGACTAGTTAAGCTAGGATTAGGCTAATTAAACTTGATTAGCGAGTGATTAGAGACTCATTGAGAGTTATGAGGGGTCTGGTTAATCATTTATGACTGATAGATAGCCTAGGAAGCCTACAGAAGTGGTTCAGAGAAAACTAGGGAGGTCCTGAATGGTCAACAGGAGGAATGTTTAACTAATAAGAGAAATATTAGTCCCATTACCTAATTTATAGGAGTAATATGACTAAAAGAGTGTCGTGAATAGGCATCCGAGAATGGAGCGAAGAATGGGGAATTAAAAAAGTGTCGTTAATCGGTTGAATTAGAGGGAATGCTAAGTGTAAGCATATTTTAGGTGTCTACAGGACATTTCAAAGAAATCCAGCTTTTGCACATCCTACAACCATTGCGGTCAAGATCCATATTATAGGAGACATTTTTAATCCATACATGTTTCCCACTCCTTGCCATCTCTATGTTTTCTATACACAAATTCCCCATCATTTTTCCATGGTCGTATCAACATGCCAAAGAAAGGGTGAAAGAAAACCTAAACTCTTATTTTTCCCTAACTTGTTACTTCATGGCTATTTTTTTTTTTAATTTATTTTACTCTATTTAAATTTCATTTTCCATTCTTAACCCTTAGATATTTTGTTTTATTTTATTTTATTTTTCATTTAATATCATTATATCCATATTAAATATTGGAACATGAAAACAAAATCATTTCTTACCGTTATTATTATGTCAATAACAAAGATTGAAGGTCTCTATTAAATGTTATCGATGTTAGGTGAGCTATTTACGATTTGATCAAACGGGAGGGCACTACACTATCGGGATGATATCCCACCCCCATGATTATATTAGTGAATATATTGTAAATATTCCTTCATTATTCTTAGATTAACAATAAACAAGGTGCCTCCCCTTATTCGAGGAGGGACTTTGTCCCACGTGTTCTGGTTGAACACCATATTTTTTCCTCAAAAAAATCCAACCAACATGTCATTAGTCAAGTTCCTTCGATTCCCCTCACTACCACCGACCCTCTTAAGATCATGGCCAAAGATATCGAGGGCATCACCACTCAATAAAATGAAGGATATTTTCTCCCCAATTATGCTAGCCTTCACCGACAAGGGCTATAGTGGTATTGTGTTTGTGTAAACACTCAAATTTGGTAACTTATCTCATGTTGGTAATGAAAAGTTTGGTTAAGCTCCTTTACTAATACAAATGCTCACATTTTGAGTATAATTAACACATCTCGTATGATGGGTGTAGACACAAAAACACACACTTGGGTACATTTCTAGGTCCTAAACACATACTAGCATTTATATGATTCCTAATCAAGAAAACTAGTAATCGACAACTCTTTGGCATCTTTGATTTGTTTCTTGTTTTCTCTTTTGTCTTACAAACCCTATAGCCCACCAAGATTTTAATGATTTACCTTTATGGCTCAAGACACCAATGCCCAACCAAGACAGTAGTGCCAGGCACTCATGTCCCCTCTGGGCACCCTTGACCCTTTCTTATCTTACTCGCTCCTTTTGGGTCTATTTTATCTTTTGGGCATCTTTTTCACTTATGGGTCGGCCTTCCAATTGTCAATTACGAAATTCAAACAAGGGAATCATATAAATACATAGTTATGTTTTCAACATCAAGGACCAAACACTAAGCGTTACTACTACCACCTAAGCTTACATCCAAAAAGCACCTAAAGCACTCGGAAACATACATCTAGTATACATTAAAGGGACAAGACCGCATCAACTTTGCATACACTACATAGGAAGGGGAAGTTCATTATATTCCATCCACACATTATACTACATTTCTACATCTAGCTACAACCCACTATTAAGTGCAACTTGCACAAGGGCATCCTAGGGCATCACTCTCACACACACTCACAAGAATTACATGGAGTTTGATATGTAGCACAGCACATGGTCATAAGTTCACTCTCAGGGTGACCGTCACGGTCAGTCTAACTCCTCATTATACATATTTTTTTTAGGTTTGATGTGTTTTGTGGACTTGTGCAGGTAAATCTCTCTTTTGTAGGTTACAGGTACCTTCAACATTCAAAGAGAAACTATCAGGTGATCAATAGAGAACAACTGTAACACTCGTGTGACAAAGTAAAAATTAGATTTCGACCATTTGCATAGTCACAAGCACCCGATGAATCTCTAGCGCCCAAGCGCCCCCCTTTCCTACCATAGGCGCTCATGTCCAACTTCATTAATGCACTTCAAAATTTAGAGTGACCATTTATGAAACTTTTCCCGATCTGTTTAACACGTTTCCCAATCCAGTTAGTCCCAACTTGAGCGTAAATCAACTAAGTCTCTTCATCTATCTCTTGTGCTTAGGGTTTCATATTTACATCTTAACTTACTTGTGTCATTTTTGTATTTTACTATTTATTTGAATAAGTGACTCTGAAATATCTTAGATTTAATTAATTCAAACTAAATTAAATCATTTGGTGAACCCGCATTTGAACACTCTTGGATTTTTCCTTCTTCTCTAACTTCAATACACTTGGCTTCTTCCACCATGAGTATCTCTCTCAATGCCTTCTTGCAGGCCAATCCTGAATGTGCAAGTAAAATTCACTCTTTTTTGTCTAATACTTTCCTTCATCCTAACACCTCTCCTAAATATGTTTACCAAAGACTCACTACAACACTCTCTTTTAAAGAAGAACATATTACTTTTACATTTGTTGAAATTGCTTCCCAACTTGTCTTAAATAATGATCCTCCTCTTTATATCAAATTTCAAATTAATAATATAGGGGTTAAACGAGCTTTAGTTGATAATGGATTTGGCCTTAACATTTGTAGTCTACCATTTCTTCAACAACTTGGCTTTTCTACAACATCTTTAACACCCTCATCTATTTACATACGTGGATTTGACAATCTTCCTAAACAAGTCTTAGGTACAATCATGTTTCCCATTATTGTTGGGCCATGCACTTTTTCCACCCCATTCCATGTAATGCCTAACAATCTTAATTATAATATTCTTCTCGAAATACCTTGGATCCATGTCATACATGCGGTCCCTTCAACCCTTCATGTTTGCCTTTAAATTATTATACCATGATGTGGTCTATGAAGCCTTATGAGATCCCTTTCCATTTTTGTATTACAACAATATCGATCATTCATTTGAATCCCCCACTTCTACCACCCCTTCTCCCAATTTCAAAATTATGGTCTTGGGTATCGGTATCTGCTTCATTACGGTTTCAATGGCTCCAGATTAGGAAAATATGCAAAAGGAGTCAAAGAACCTCTTTCCATTCCAACACAATCGACCATACTCGACATCGGATATCTCCCTAAGCTCACTCCTTTTATTCCTGCAGTTTATACTATTTCACATACTTTCCATCACAAAAAGCAATTTCCATTTGCTCTCAATACTACACCTTACTTTGGCAAATCTACTCTTCCTAGCATCAATACTGATACTCTTGACACATTGCCACATTCCCCACCATGGCATGTTTTCTCTTCCATCCCTGGATAGATATCCATCACACACTTTGGGGGCATTACGCTTTCTCCCCCTCTTAGCATCATAATTTGTCTATACTTTTACTATCACACTCCATGCTTCTCACCTAATATTTCTCAATACACTCATTTCCTAATGATGCACTCTAGTTCCACGGTTCATACTTAATGGCTAAGGGTCTACAATTGAAATGAACCTCACTACATTCACTCTTCACACTCTATGCTTCGTGATCTATATTTTTAGTGCACATTTTCAAACCATTTACCTATGAAGCACTATAATTCCATGATTCATAATCAATTGATAATGGTCTAAATCTAAAATGAACCTCACATCATTCATTCTTCACGCTCTATGCTTCATGTTCTATTGTATCTAGCGCACATTTTCACCGATGACGCACTCTTGTTATATAGTTCATTCTTGACTATTGAGGGGCATTTATAAATGAGCCTCATTCCATACACATCCATTAGAGGGCACACTACTCCTACTATCTTCACATTTACATTGTATATTGTAGTCAAAAATCATGTACTTTAGACATTTATTTATCTCGGTCTCATACTTCTATTTAGAAGGTTCTTGAGTAAAGAAAGTACTAATTAACCACCATATTTTAGCCATCTTGTTTTGTTTTATTTCATCATTACCGACCTCCTTCACCCATATTCCCAGATCAAACCTTCGTCATCTCGCATTATTTTAGCCTCCACTAGGGTGCCTAGATTAATATTGGGGCGCATGTCGATGCCCCTGGTCCCATCGAAGTGCCTCGAGTCCCTTTTTCAATTTCCCACAACTTTTTGGGCTCTTTCAAGCCATTTTATATCTTTCAATTTTTGGTGGTCAGCCATTTCGGGTTAATTATGAAATTAGATCAAGAGAACGCTATAAATATAAAGTTACAAGACCATAATGAGGGACCTAACATCACTTACTACTATCACTCCATCTAGAGTTGCATCCATCTATTGCATTGGAGATTACTTACATCCACATAGCTCCATTATCAAGGCACAAGGATAGGGCATCAACATCACACTTCATAGGGGAGGGATTCTATTGTATTCCATACACACATTCTATTACATTTTCTACACATAGTTATTGCTCACTACTTTACAAAGTCGATTGTCACACAAGAGAAACCTAGGGCATGTTCACACACACTTGCACATAGAACTACATCGAGTCTAAGATGTAGTGCAACGCTCAATTAGTAAATCCACCATTGTAGCAGCTAAGGTCATTCCAACCCCTTCATATGCATTATTCTTTTTTAGGGTTTTTTAGACACCTAAAATCTACTTACATAGTTTTGTTACTTAAATTGCACTAACGACCTTCTTATCTTCTCATCGATCAATTAACAACACTTTATTATATAACTATGCTTCTATTAATTTAGGATGTCAATTAACGACACTTTTTTAGTTGTAATCCTCTTGATTAAATTTTATATGTTAATTAAGCCTCTTATCTTGCATTTAACCAATAAACCTTCTTATTGGCTAAATCTCGCTTCCAAAACTTCCAAAATCTATCAAAACCCCTTCCAGATGCTCCCAAAAAGCTTCCTAAGCCTACTTGGTATCATTAATTAATCCTAAAAGATTAATTAACTTCTAATTCTAATCAAAAAGTGCATTCACTTGTAAAAGTCTATTTTGGGCTTACCTTTTGTCCCACATACACTAGGATTCTAAACTTTCCCAAATGGAAACCTATAAATACAAGTCTAGTGCATCCTTTTCAATCTTACACCTTGACACTTTGGAAATATATGAGATATCATTTGTATTATATAAAGTTATAAACATTTGATCTTGAGCCATTCTCCATTATTGGAATCGCTTGCTCACCTTGCATCCATTCTTCATGTTTGGTTAGTAGAGGAATATCTAACATGGCCTTGTAGCCATTGTTTAGAGAGTGCCTTCACCATCTTGAAGAAAACAACAAACCACTTTGATTGTTATAGGATCTAACTAGGTTCATATTTTGTTAGCAATCTAAAGATTAAAATGACTTAGCATGTTATTTTGTTTCATTCATATTACATGCAAAGAAGTTAGTTTTCTAAGCTCTTATCTTGATGTTTTTGTTTGATCTAATCATGTCTTAAAGCTATTAGGTGTTAGTTTCAGTTCTTATGACATAGTTAGTCTTTCATGCATACATTTTTCATGCCCAGTGGGAGTAATCCCTAGTCCTTTGTATTTTATTTCAAGCTTTGTTTCAAAGTTGTTTAAACTAACCCTCTTTTGCATTTTTGGTTAAACATAGGCTTTCTTAACTAGTTTAGTTAGAATTTCTTGGTTTTATGCTCTTTGTAGGATCAAATGAGGTTAAGTACTATTAAAAATTAATGAAATAAATAAAAATTGAATTTTTGATTTAAAAAAATTCAAAAATCTCGTATTTTAGTGATCTATAGGAAGGGGGTGCATACACTCTTAGGGGTGTGCATATGCTTTTTGACCACGCATACGCTACATTGTTTTCTTTACAAATCATCTTTTGGCCTAGAGGTGTGCACACGCTCTCGGATACACATACACTTTGTTAGCTACGCATATGCTATCAAGGGCACACATACGCTCTAAGGGGCATGCATATGCTCTCAAGGGCACACATACACTTTACTGGCAATGCATACGCTACATTATTTTCTTGCAGTCTATCTTTTGGCCTAGATGCACATGTACACTCTAACGGGCATGCATACACTCTAAGGGGCACATATACTCTCTAAGAGGTGCGCATATGCTCTCGGGGCGTGCATACGCTTTGCTGGCCACACATACACTTTATTGGCACGCATATGCTACATTGTTTTCTGCTCTCTATGTTCTATTTCCCGGGGGCATGCATGCTGCTGCGGTGTACATGTGCTGCCAGGGGCACATATACGTTGTTAGGGGCATGCAAGTGTGATCTATTAAAACTTGGCTCCATTTTAAAATTTTGCATGATTTAATCTTGAATATTTCTAACATCTTGTAGGGTTTCTTAAGGCTAACTATTGATTTACAGGGTATATGAGATCATGCTTTGTACTAACTTATTTGGATAAGTTAATGAATGTTGCATTTTCATTTATAAGGATAAGATCATGTATGCTCTTCCCTCGCACCTTCTAGGTGATCTTGGGAATCAAAAACGATTCTATACCTTTCTTATGCTTTCAAAAAACATTTCATTAAGCTTAAGGGAAAGAACAAACAACTTGGTTAAAAATAATTGCTTATGCACTTAGGTTACAAATTTTTCCATTTCACAATATAGTAGGATTCCTTGTTGCGTATGTTCTTCTCATGCATCTTAGGATGATCTCAAGAATCAGAAACAATGTTTTATCCTCTTTTTATGATGTTTTGATCATTTGGAGAACTACTAATCTTTGCATGAAGGACCAAAAATACGCTTGCAAAAGAATCAGGATCTAAACAAAAACTAACACATTTGTTGTAGGTTGCCAACGGTGTGCAAAACCTCATTTCATAATCCAAAGATAAAAAACACACCACATTCATCAATCAACACATTGTATATGCAGGTTTTGGTTAAGAGCTACGACTCATCCACTTTGAACTAGGAGAAACTCCCTTTGGCATAAGCCTTAAGATAACAAGAGGGATGCTCCTAGGAACCCCAAAGTAGTCCACGTAAGAGGGAACCTTGTGGATGAAACGAGAAGCACCTCACTTACCTACTTGTCTAGTACGCACTTGTGAGAATAGAGTCAAAATTATCTTCACGCGACCCCAAAAAATAAAATAATACCGAGAGTATTTATTACTCATTGTATCGAAGGGGGTAAAGTAGAGTCGGGATACTCTAAGGTTTAGTCATTATAACTTCCTTGGAAAACTGAGCTCACAAAGATAGTTTGTGACACTTAGTTGAGAGAACCAAATAGGAAGCCATTTCGTCTTGAGGCCAACTTGACCGACTAAAAGCCAATCGTGTTCTAAAGAACTCTCATGAAGTAAGAACTTTTCCGGAGTCGAAACCTTGTTGATCGAACTAGGGAGAGTTCATCAAAAGTTAGAACCTAGCGTCATTCATCATGAAATCTATGAAGTATTACTTTGTTTTAGCTTTTCACTTGTCTTAAGATGAGGCAAAGCTTTACCAAAGTAACGCTTAGTATTTTTTACCCCCATTTGATCTAATCCTTTGTTTTCTTGTTTCCCTTTTAGACAAAAGAAAACATACATATGTAGTGCTATTGATTGATTATGTCCACCACTTTTGCACTCGTTTACATTTGTTCTTGCTTGAGCCTGGATGGTAAACTTTGAAAGTGTGTTGGTACATATTCTCATCTTGATAGCCATTTGATCTTGATACCCACGTCAAGATGTTCATCATAGCTAGGCTTGATTCATCGTTAACCTTCCTTTAAAGTGTTATGTTGCTCGCATCGCCTTGAGAAAATTTTGATACTTACGTCTTATTTCTTGTAAACTTGATCTAAGTATCTATATTGTACCATTACGCTTCTCGCATCTTAAATATTTTCTTGGTGTACTTTGGCCTTGTTTCTTTTTAAACATTACCTCAAACCTTGAAAGGTGTTGTGGTTATGTTGTTCGTATCGTATCAATACTATATCTTGCTTTTCGCAAAGCTTGGTTAACATATCCAAGAGATATTGTTGTGTGTCTTAGACTTGTAACTTCCAATTTTTGGAATTTTAGGCCTTGTTTGTATCTAAACGATTTATAGTATACTTTGAGTCGAAGTCACTTCAACCCTTGTTAATACTTATGCCTTGTTTATCTTAAACTTGAATTAAGTATTGACATTGTGTTGATCATCTTACGTCAAAACTACTATTGAGGTACATTTTTAGGGAGTAGTTTCTTGTTGGTTGGATGTGTTTTTCTCAACTTGTGTGATCGTTCCTTGTGATCATTCATCTTTTATACTTGTTCTTCTAAAAGGACAATCCCTTTTGATTTTGATCCTTTACACTCGTAACTTATTGTCCAAACCTTGTTGGATTGTTGAAATTGTGTCATCATGATGTATGTTTTCCTTAGATTACATTCAGAAAATCATACGAGCATCTCCATACTTACAAAATGTCTAATTGGTTTCATTATGTTTCTCGAATCAACATGGAACCTCCTTCCCTTTGAAGAGGTTCAATCACACTATCTAGGTCTAAGCATTTGGACCCAACGATGCTAACAAAGACTCGACTATCATGTGGTTTCTCACACTCACGTGACAATAGGGAACCTAGGTTAAGGAATTCACATCAAAAGGTGTCCATCACAACTAAAACTTAGTTGGTTCCTCATGCTAGAAGAATTTTTGGTTACCCTATTCCCGACTTCATCTCATAGTCGGTGGTATGATTCTAAGGTTTCCAATCCAAATTATTCTTCCTGATTCCTCTCGCTTTCTAAGGATTCTATCCAAACTATTATTCAGATTTGACTCCTAAAGTGTGGCCCTCCCTTGCCTTCCACAGACCTCCTTTATCAGTCACCTCAACAAAGTCTTCCTCCTTCGAAGATCTCTGTGTGACTCAAAATTCTTCTAATCAATCATCCAAGTTGACTCCTACATCACAATCTACTGACTTTCTACGTGATCCTCTTTATTTCCCGACACTATGTCATCTTCTAATAAATCCAATACTAAGTTATTCAAATCCCCATCTTCTTCAACTTGCAAGACATCCAAATCCAATTCTACCTCGTCTCTTGAGTCATCTTCTTCTATTAATCAAAATCTTATCCCTCTTTGCCCCTAAGTCATTTTGATCATGCCTTATTATATATTCATCCATCTTCTAAAGATCGATGTTTGCATCCACGTCGAATCCTTCACAAGAAATGATGTGCTAAGATATATTTTTAATGCACTATCCAATTCCTTTGTGGACATAATAAGGTCAAGCCTTTCCTCATCTACATCATCAAACATCTTCTAGATCTTCCACACTTGTTAGGGCCTATTTCTTCCAATCAACCTCTTATAGTCAACCACCAACCCATACCAATCAATTTCTTTCATAATGAAGAAGTGATAAAATAATTCATAGGGTTACATGATGACATTCCCCTAGGGGATTACAAGTAAGGATTATCTTTAGACTTTGATACATTCGTTATTATGAGGGAGAGGTTAATTCCTTTTGTCACAAAATAGAGGAAGACACTAGGATAATCGAACTTAATACTCCTCTTGTTCTTCCATCTTCACATTCTTCATTGTATGATGAAATTCCAGGTCTGACATTGATCCATATCCTATCTTCTCATTACCCAATCATTATTTATCTAGTATTATTCCTTAATCACAATCTCACCTTGGGTCACCGCCTAGTAGCCCATCGTCTTCTTCTATATGTGGGCCACCTCCTAGTAGTCCTTCATCATCTATTTGGGGGTCACCTCCTAGTATTTTGGTACCTTCTATTCTAGGGCCACATACTCGTAGCCCTCCACCTTCTATTGGAAGGTCTTCTCCGAGCATCCCTTTATCTTGATCTTAGGGCCACATCTTGGTAGCCCTTCATCTTCTATCTATGGACACCATTGGGTAGTCCTTCATCTTAATATTAGGGCCACATCTTGGTAGCCCTTCATCTTCTATCTATGGGACACCTCTAGGTAGTCCTTCATCTTCAATCTTAAGGCCACATCGTAGTAGCCCTTTATCTTCGCGATCTATGGGACACCTCTCTGGTAGCGCATCCTCTTCAATTCTTAGACCATATCCTTTTCTTCCATCACATTTTCCTTTTATCAATGATTGTGGCAAGCCCATCATCATTTCTCCCATCAATCCTCTTTGTCCACTTTCTTCTCCCACTTCTCGGGATTAGAAAAGTCACGTATTAGCTTATAGAAACCCAAATAGTTTACTAATCAAGCTAAGATCAAAAATTCCAAGAGCTCCAAAGCTCCCAACAATTTAAACAATCATAAAGTTTAGAATCAAATGTAATTCAAGAATGCATACCAACGTAACCATCAAGTATGGCACAAAGTGCATAAACCTCTGGATGGGGAACTCAAGTCCCCGCATACAAAATCCACGTTTCAAGATAAGATGCAGTCATTTGTTGAGTATGATCTCACCACGATCATCGAGATCGGGATAATATGACTCTTGATAAGCAAACATGCCTAGTATTCATTATCAAGGAAATCACTAACATTGTTGTTGGATCTTATCATGTCGAGTGACATTGTTGGTCCCAAAAACATAAAATATAAAAAAGCCGAGAAAACGTTACAAAAAAAATCAAAGGTACAAAGATCAAACATTGCAATCAGGTATTGTATACACATGGATGTTATTTCTTCCCTTTCTTTTCATCCCTCTGTAAGTCATCCACCATTTTCATCCCTTTGATGATATTTTTGTTAGTCTATTCACATGCATTTTGTGATATTTATCTCTATGGTATCCATTTGACCTTGGTATTTCATCACCTTGGTAAATTAAAGAACGAATGACCTCATAGAGATCCTATCACAATCAACATCTAATAAACTTGTTATGAAGAAATTTTGGATATATTTGTTGACACTAGCCAATGTCATCATCGCAATCACTTCCACATCCTTCCATCAAGCCATAAGTGATTCTTAACCCCTTGTCAAAATAGTCAAGAGAGCTGAAATAAATTTTCGTAAAGACAAATAAATCAAAATCAAAATTACAATCAAAAGCAAAAATCAAATTGATATATAACTCTCTCTCTGGGGTATTTTCAATAATATCTAACGGGGCTATGGATGTCTAGCTAATAGTAGAGCAATGTTGTGATTAGAATCAAATACATCTCCGTCGAGGCTATGGACGTCGGCTAAGAGCGAGCAATGCAATGTACGGCTCTCCTTACACCATCCATTCACAAATAAACTCTTAAAATAAATCATTCCTACACATTGGTTAGGTGTCTTCACTTGTTGTCTATCAAATCTTCCTCCAAGAGGTAATAAATTTACGCATGTACACACTAGATCTTGATGAGAAAATAGGATTAGAATGTTACCAAGTGTCTTTTTTTTTGGACCTTGTTCAAACTCTTAAATTATTCCATATCTTGTCTCACGATTTGTGATTTTGGGCTACTCACTTTTTGTCGCTTATATTCTAACTACATTTTCCATATCCTTTCATAACATTCATTGTCATTTGCTTCATTCATAACATCCAGTGTATAATATTTCCTTTTTGGCCATGTTTGTGGGAACCTTTTTCTCCTTTAAGAAAAATAATCTTCTACTTCTTTCTATCAACGGCTTTTTGTCCAACTTACGTTGGGGAATCATTTCTCCTTCCTAACATGTCATTGGTTTGTGTTCATCATCATGTTTAACTTATCCATACCGGCCCCGATCCAACTTCTTTCTATGAATATTTTGACTTTGTATATTCCCATCTAACGCCGGGGAATATTCACATCTTCATTATCTTATACATACGTGTGGCATTATCCTCAGATATCCCATCTATCACTGGGGGCATCCATGTCTCTGTCTTTTCCTGTCAGACATAGCTTTGGAAAACTTTAGAAAATCATAAAACATTCCTAAAACTTTCAAAATCCTAAACATTGTAAAAATTTCAAAAAATCAAAATTGGTAACCTAAGCATGCACGCAATCAAGGCTGTCAGACGCATTATACTCAAACATAGAAAAATTTCCTACAAAACATCTTTCTTGGATTCTTTCCTATTCTTGTGTGAGACTTGTGGATAATTTAGATTTACCTTCCATCAACAAATTTGGTTTCTTGACTATGTTTGTACTCCCTTGCACAATGAGTTATTTGGTATTGTTTTATAGTGCAGATTGTTTTTTCATAGGACCCATGTGTCCTTTGTATATTACCCTCACATGCATCCTTGCTTGGGGCACTATTCTTAACCCTTGTCATTAATCCGCACAGGTCTAAATGTAAGTTCAATAACAAAACATTGGTGCAACTATCTTGAACTTTGTTTGTTTGAGTATGTGTGTGTACTTGTTTTCTCTATTAGGTTAGCTTGTTTACTTTCTCGTATTGCATTACATTATGTATGTTGCATTGAGTTAAGCTTTCTTTTTAGTAATGAACAAATGTTATTATTATAGATTTTAATTTTATTTTACACTTTTTTGTATGTGTATCTTATAATAAAGGGCCGATGACGTAGATCATTAGCAAAATGATTAAATAAATTTGTTTTTACAACAACCGATGAAAGTTATTTCCATTATTTTCATCTTTATTTTTCTTCCATATCATTATATTCTAGCAAGACTATTCTTCCAAGTCACTTGGGGCAATAGGGATTACCTTTTATCCCCCTCCCCCTTCCTTTCTTCTATCTGTTTCCTTCCTCTTTTTCAATCGTCGATCAACCTCTTCCATCACCCCATCGACACTCGAGGGGCATCCTTCATTCTACTAATTTTTCTTCTACCCCTTCAAAAAAATTACTTTTTATGTTTTTCTACTATCTTTGAAGTGGCGTCGCTTACACCACCCCAAAGAGGGGTAAATGTAGACACCTAAAATTTGCTTACATAGTTTTATTACTTAAATTGCACTAAAGACCTTCTTATCTTCTCATCGATCAATTAATGACACTTCATTATCTAACTATGCTTCTATTCACTCAAGATGCCAATTAACGACACTTCGTTAGTTGTAATCCTCTTGATTAACTTTTATATGTTAATTAAGCCTCTTATCTTGCATTTAACCAATAAACCTTCTTATTGGCTAAATCTCACTTCCAGAACTTCCAAAATCTATCAAAACCCCTTCCGATGCTCCCGAAAGCTTATTAAGCCTACTTGGTATCATTAATTAATCCTAAAAGATTAATTAACTTCTAAATCTAATAAAAAGTGTATTGACTTGTAAAAGTCTATTTTGGGCTTACCTTTTGTCCCACATGCACTAGGATTCTAAACTTTCCCAAATGGAAACCTATAAATACAAGTCTAGTGCATCCCTTTCAATTTTACACCTTGACACTTTGGAAATATATGATATCTCATTTGTATTAGCTAAATCTATAGACATTTGATCTTGAGCCATTCTTTATTGTTAGAATAGCTTGTTCACCATGCATCCTTTCTCCATGTTTGGTTAGTAGAGGAATATCTAACATGGCCTTATAGCCATTGTTTAGAGAGATCCTTTCACCATCTTGAAGAAAAAAACAAACCAATTTGATTGTTATAGGATCTAACTAGGTTCACATTTAGTTAGCAATCTAAAGAGTAAAATGGCTTAGCATGTTAGTTTGTTTCATTCATGTTGCATGCAAAGAAGTTAGTTTTCTAAGCTCTTATCTTGATGTTTTTGTTTGATCTAATCATGTCTTGAAGCTACTAGGTGTTAGTTTCAATTCTTATGACATAGTTAGTCTTTCATGCATATAGTTTTGATGCTTGTTTTGGGGTCTTGCAGTCTTTCTTTCATCCTAGAGTATTAGCGACATTTAGCGCAGGAAAATGAAGTTGATGTGACAAACAAAGTGAGAGTTTCGACCATATGCCGAACCAATGAAGACCATTTTCAGAGCTTTTGCATAAACCAGGGTGCCCAAATTGCATACCAAATTGCCCGCAAAGACCCCAGATCCTCTTCCAAGCACTCTAGTCTAGCTAGATCCTCCAGATCCATCCTTTTCAAGATTTCTACACAGTCATTCCTGCTCCTAATTTTTCCAGTCACCTCTGCGACACTCTCCAACATGGCATCTATTATTCAACTGAGTTATTTCCTCTTCCTTCTTACACATTAGGTTAGCATTTCCTTTTGCATAGTTGTTTAGCTCATTTACATTCTTATTTACTACATTTATCTACTTTATTACAGTTGTTCATAGCTTAGATTAACTATCCCCTTACTACATTGTTAGTCCATTTTTAGTTAATCATTTTGGTGAACCCATCCTTTAGAATATTATTGCCTTAGGATCCACTACAAACCCTCATGGATAAAGATACTTCTTCTCTATCTCCAATCATTCTACAGTTTGATAGTTTTGGTCGTGCCTTTGTTGACACTCTAGCTGATTTTTCTGGTTATCGACCTTGCCCTTCACTTATTCATTTTCCATCTTCTGACATAGATCATGAAGCTCTAGGTGACATTATTGTTTCTTATATGTGTACCATCGATCCTAATGTTTTATCAAAATTCCTAGATGAGGCTACATAAGCACAAGTTACTCAAGTTGATCACATAGTTACATCTCCAACTCCTACTGAATTTCCAGATGCTTCTCATTCAGCCTCACCGTTAGTTCTCCGGCATTGCATGTTGATGATCCTCTTGATGCAATATTTGTTCCTACATCTTTATCTGATATTGTAGAGCCACAAGCTACTAATGCTTCACTTTCTTCTCATCTAGCTGACGAAGGACTTTCTCCTCCACTTTCATCTCCACATGATATTTTTACTAGCACTATCCATGACTCACCCCCATCTATCAATTCTTCTTCTCCTACTATTTCATCTCCTCTCATTCCATCATTCATGCCTATTAGTTCATCTTCTCCCATAGTTATATCTCCATCGGTCACCTCATTTCCTAAGGATGTTTCTGATGTTAGTCC
This sequence comes from Taxus wallichiana var. yunnanensis, assembly GCA_018340775.1. Lineage (NCBI taxonomy): Eukaryota > Viridiplantae > Streptophyta > Pinopsida > Cupressales > Taxaceae > Taxus > Taxus wallichiana. The sequence continues at coordinate 422,822,635 of CM031237.1, forward strand.
TACCATCGCTATGGATATTCCACCTACATCGTTTACTATAGCTTCTTTGGCACCTACTCCTAGTGTGCCTTTAACATCAGAATCTCCTCTATCATCTCTTGACATCCCTATGATCACTCACCATGAGAATTTGCAACCTCTTAATACATTATTGTGATCTTCCATTATTCCTTCACAGGATATTATCCCTCTCATGCATGTCGTAGGTTAGTCACAATCTCGGTCTAGTCTCTTACTCTAGCAAGTACGGTTTACTATGCTTCTATTGACAATAACTCATTACATGGTAACCCTATTCCTAAGAAGATTCATAATTTGGCATTTCCTAAATTCACTTGCTTTGATGGTACTGGTGATCCTCATGCTCATCTTCTACATTGCCGTATGGCTATGACCTCTTATTCTAATGATAGATTATTACTCAAGGCATTTCAACATAGTCTTACCACTTGAGGCATTACACTGTTACACTCATCTCCCCTTTGGGTCCATCAATACTTACTATGACATGAAGGATGCTTTCCTTCATCGTTTCATCCTCAATGGCCCTCGAGTTACTTACGATTGCCTACCTACTTTACATCAGGGCTTTATCTCATTCACTACACAACATTCTATTGCATGCCCATCTCCAAATGCTACATCCAAATGGGCTCCAAAGACTACTCCTACATCTATTGAGCATCATGCCACTATTTCTAGTGTGCCTTCTTTGGCCATTCAAGAGCCTCCTAAGAACCACCTACTTCTTCTAGCACATCACATTCTATGTTGCTCAAAGAACAATCTACCCCTAGCTCACCTACTTGAGCATCAACTATGCGACCGCATCGTTTGACTAGTCCTACACATTGGTATAGGCCTATTCCTCGGACAATTACTGCATCTCGGCATAGATCACCACCTCAATTTATTCCACATGGATCTTCTTCACCTCTGCATTCCACATCACATAGATCTCCATCACCGACACATTTTGTGACGCCACAACCTTTTTCATATAGTCATCCCTCGCATGCACATAGACTTCATTCACCACCACAACATCTATCTACTATACCACCATTATTAGAGCATAGTCATACGCTTTCATCTCCTACAAGTAGATGAAGGACCTCTGTCCTTCACAATCATTAGATAGTTCATTCATTCACATGCCCTTAGGGGGCATAACACTTCACATCCCCCAACCTCATCTTAGCATAGTCACACTCATCATATTTTACACTTTTATACATTCATATCCTCATATTAGGCATACTTATCATACATTCTAGTGACCATTACCCAATGACGCACTCTTGTTCTTCGGTTCACACTTGATTGTTGAGGGATTACTACTACATTGAATCCCACACACTACATTATAGTCTTTGCGCGACATACACCATACATTCAACATTTAATCTACAAACTTTTTCACATTCATACATCACACATCATACTAGTCTTCATCTTACATATACCATACTTATATCATCCATGTGTTTACTATCATACACTATTCATCCTATGCATTACATACACTATTAGGATATTTACGCATATTGCCTCACATCCTATACATAGTCATATACCATACATCATACACTATGCGTCTTCATACTATACTAGTCTTCATCACATATGAGTCTAGCATTACATCATTTTACATACTACATTACTCATCTATCTACATGTATTACATTACGCATTATACATTACATTTTATACATTCTACACATCTACCATCACATTTTACACACCACATTTTTACATATTCTCTTCATCACATGGTCATCTTTCATCATTACATATGCTACATTGTCTTCTATGCACTGCACTCACTACCTTATGACACACTTTAGTTCCTCGGTCCATACTTGACTATCGAGGGTTTACAAATCAAATGGACCTTACACTCATCATGTATGCAACATTTATAGGCTTACTTAGTGACATACGCTTTAGGCTAAATCATCACCCATTCTATCATTTTTAGTGGTATACACCTTAGGTTACATCACCACTCCCTCCTTTCATTTTGTAGTGATATACGCTTAGGGCTAAATCATCACTCATCCATTCATCTTATAGTGATATACACTTAGGCTAAATCATCACTTATACGCTTATCTAGTCGTAATATATGCTTTAGCTATAGGGTTCACACACACATCATTCCTAGGTCGCATCTCATCACCACACATACACATTTCTCACAAAGTGTGTAGACACAATATACACTTCAACCATTTCTCGATGACGCACTATCGCTTACGTTTACGTTCATTCTTGACTACTGAGGGGGAAAAAATCATTAACCTCACTACATACACTTCCATTCACTCGGGGGCACATAGTTCCTATCATTCCATCTTGCATTCCATTCCATCTATCCACAACATATTGCATTGTCTTGGGGCATTTACTCTTGTTTACTAGTGTTTTACATGATCACTTTACTACACATGTTAGATTAATTTTTTATATGTAATTATCTATATCATCCACACATGTACATTCATGTCTTTGTTTAGTTGTGATCGCAGATACAGATATTTTACACACAACATGGATTCTCACCTTCTACCCTTCCTACACTAGTCACTGGGGGCATCCACATTCGTCTCTTACAAGTGTTATTGTTTCATTTTGTACTTAGAACTTTACATTTCTTGGTATCCATGTTTTGACATATTCATTATTTCTCTAACATGCTAATGGATGTTCCATGTACAACACTTGTTTTTCAGGATTACATGTTTCAATGGCTACTTCTTTTTACTTATTTGTTACATTTTCATCATTGTTTGTTTCTTTTGTGTGCGGGCCTTCCCCTATGTTTGGTGTGCACACTTGTTTGTTTTTTGTGGCCATGATGGCCTTTGCATGTCTTATGACATCGTGAGTGATGTCCCATGTTTGGAACCTATTTTGTGTTGATTACTTATCTTCTTACGTGTTTACATTACTTTTCTTGGTATTTTTTACACATTGTTTGCAGATCCTTTACATTTGTTTTCTACATGCATGTGTTTTTGTACTAACACTTATCTTTGGCTAGCCATCCTTGTTTGTGTGTGTCTTGATTTCTACCAAGTGCATGCCCTTCCCACTACAGGAAAGAGTTTCAGAGTTCATGTGGTTGGTCCTCTTTTGGGGCCGCATTATCGTATCGCGAATGTGGATGTGCCCCCAAAGAGGGGGCATCATTTGGGGTTTTTACATACTAACATAGAGATTCTACATCGGTTCGGTTTAGTTTAGTTATACACAAAGTGAGTGGGTTTAGACCAGTATGAACCTCATACACAATGTTTTTACAGATGTGGTGTCCTTACCATTTAGGGAATCAATTACAACTTGGAGGTTATAGTGGGTGTGCCTCTCTACACTACTTCGGTCAGTGGTGTCGGATCGCCCAAAAAACTAGGATGATAAATAGATATCTTCACACATAGTTCAGGGAAGTAGTTAGAGCTTAGAGGACACACAGAGCATTTCCTCCCTATACTTCTTCAACCAAGGTAGCGTGAGATCGCCCAAAAAACTCACAATATAGGATATTCTTCTACACTCTCTTTCTCAACATGGATCAGGTGCACATGTTCCATTTACATTTTCCATTTACATTTGCATATTTTACATATACATGTGTCTTTTACATTGCATTTTTACACATACATACATATTTGAATACTTGATCGTTTTCTCCTTGCAGGTCTAGTTGTATGAGAAACAAGTAGTCAAATGGGGGCAACAACAACAACGTCAATAACAACACTTTGCAACAGCACACGCTTTACTAACCATGTAGGTATATTACACACCACAATAGCTACACACATGTGTTTCACCTTAGGTTCACTCTCATCACTTTTTCTTTGCACATTTTTCATCTTTAGTTTCCACACTCCTCCATCTTTTTGTCATTCCACACTTTGTCTAGTCCTTCGACGCACGTTTCTACTACACTCTTCATGGACATCAAGTACGCATCTCTATCTACTTTATGTTACCGAGATTTCTACTCACCAACATAAAGTGGGGGAAAAATGTAGTCACAAAATCATGCACTTTAGACATTTATTTATCCCAATCTCATACTACTATTTAGAAGGTTCTTAAGTGAAGAAAGTACTAATTAACCCCCATCTTTTGGCATCTTGTTTTATTTTATTTCCTCATTACCAACCTCTTTCACCCATATGCCCAATCAGCTTCTTATCATCCCACGTTATTTTAGCCTCGACTAGGGCACCTAAATTAATATTGGGACACCCTTGGGCACCCTGATCCCACTAGGGGCACCTCGGTCCTTTTGCACTTTCCCGCCACTTTTTGGGCTCTTTCTACCTTTTTTACACCTTTATCTTTTTGGTAGTCAGCCTTTTTGGGGTTAATTACAAAATTAGATGAAGAGAACCCTATAAATATAAAGTTATGAGACCATAATGAGGGACTTAGCATCACTTACTACTATCATTCATCTAGAGTTGCATCCATCTATTGCATTGGAGATCACTTGCATCCACATAGCTCCATCATCAAGGCACAAGGCTAGGACATTTGCATCACACTTCATAGGGGAGGGATTCTATTTTATTTTATGCACACATTCTATTACATTTTCTACACATAGTTATTGCTCGCTACTTCACAAAGTATGACTGCACAAGAACAAATTAGGGCATATTCACACACACTTACACATAGAACTACATCGGTCTGAGATGTAGTGTAGTTCTCAGTTAGTAAGTCCACCATTGTGGTAGTTGAGGTCAGTCTAACCCTTCATATGCATTATTATTTTTAGGGTTTGATGTTTGCTTTGAGGTCTTACAGGTCTTTCTTTCATCTTGTAATATTGGCAACATATAGCACGGATAGTGAAAATGATGCGACAAACAACAAGAGTTTCAAACCATCTACCGAACCAAGAAGACCATTTTTAGAAATTTTTGCACAAACCATGGCACCCACAGCCCGCTCAATCCTCTTCAGTGTGCTCCAGTCCACCTAGATCCTCCAAATCCATCCTTTTCGAGACTTCTCGCACGCTTCTTCTTGCTCCCGATTTTCCAATCACCTTTGCGACACTCTCCAATAGGAATATGTTATTTAGTTGAGTTCTTTCCTCTTCTTTCTTGCACATTAGGGTTAGAATTTCCTTTTGCATAGTTGTTTAGCTCATTTACATTCTTATTTACTTTACTATAGTTGTTCATAGCTTAGATTAACTATCCCTTTACTATATTATTAGTCTATTTTTAGTTAATCACATACCATCCCATTCACACTCACAACATATTGCATATCTTGGTTGTACTTACTCTTGTTTGTTTATACTTATATGTACACTTTGTTTCCCATGCTAGACGAACACTTAGTTTGTCAATATCTTTTCTATATACACATGTGCATTCACTTGGTCTCTAGTTGTGGATGCAAATTCTCACACACCGTAATAATGCTTGGCATTGTACTTCTTATGATCCCACTAAAGCTCATGGGGCATCTACTTTCTCACACATTATAGGTGTTATCATTTCATCATATACTACTTCCCATTCTTACTAAGACACAACTTATTACATTGACATTATTGATCTAGTTTTTCGTTCCTTTAAATTTAATCAAGAAAACTAAATAAATCAAAATATGGAGGGTTTAAGGTACCTAAAATGTGATGTGATGGATACGGGAAAAAAGTAGATGATGGATCCTCGTTGCCACAAGTTGATGACCTAAAAAAAGACTAGAAAGAAAATGGATTTGATGATAAATGGAAGGTTTCCGATGAAGTCATATCCAAGAAGCGTTACTTTCCTTGGTGGATGTCAACCCTTGTATTTGATAAGATAAGATAAATGCAATAATAATAATAAATAATATAACATGCAAAATCGAGGCACATAAAACCGAAAATGTAGAAATGTAAGGCACATAAAAATCAAATATAAATTTACATAAAATAAATAAAATATACATGGCTAGGTTAATGGCGACCCAAACTACATAGGGGCATGTCAATGGTGACTGGGAGAGTGGGTATGGACAAATAATGTAAATATGCGGACTGTAGAGATCTCGAAGCAAACCGGATGTAAAATAAGCCTATGATGCTTTGGAAGAACTCCGCACAATAAGATCTCGAGGTAGAAAACACTAGAGAATGAGAGAGAGAGTAGGGATTTGATGGGATGGTTAATGAATAGGGATCGGTTAATGATGACACAGGTGCATGTAGGATTGATTGATGTAGATGAGAAACATGATGGAAAGTATGGATTCTAGAGGAATAACAGAGTCAAAACAGACGAGGATGATGACGAATGGGAAGCAAAATAAACAAGCTCACAGAGCATGGTCGATGATGACCTAGGTAGGGTGACGACTTGATTAGTGTAGATCAAATTCAAAGGAAAATAGATGAGATGAGTAACCTATAAACACATAAACTAGAAGAACATGTTGATAATGGAGCTCGAGCATCTTAGAAGATGATCTGTCTTACAAAATGTTAAATACAAATAAGGAAGTAATAATATGATAATAATTGAATAAAATAATAAAAATGATGGTAATCTCATGAAGGATGTTCACGAGTGATGCAAGCAAGTTGGAAAGATATTCAAGAGGTTTGTAGCTATTATAGGATGCTTAGGTACGAGAAGAAGTTTGCAAGTCACAAGAAAACTCATATATTTGCACCCATGATGATTATGAAGAGGGACATGAATATAATTTAAAGGGTTGATGGAGACTGGGCTGGTCACCGCCCACGACTATGGGGAAACTTTCCCCAAAGTGGTGGATTTTGTGTTTTTAAGGATGGGAAAAGTGCTTTAAAGCTTATAGGTGGGAAGAAGTTGTTTAGGGATGTGTCATGGGTAGTTAGGGGATAAAGATAGGTAGGATAAAAGCTAGGAAAAATCATAGGGATGTAGATTTAGGATAAAAGTGTCTTAAAAGGAAAGTCCATTAGGGCATAATGGATAATGGTTAATTAATTAATTAATGAAAATTAATCAATCAATGTTATTATTAAAGATTAAAGATGATGGGATAATAAGTGGGCATTTAATTAAAATGATGAAGGGGGTGAATTAAATAAAGGGGTCTAGCTAGGACCATGGTGAAATATGTGCACAGCGAGAAAACAAAGGTAGAGATACTTGAATTTAAGTGTCTATATTTGCCACTTTTTATTGAGTGGTTTACGCTAAGCAAGCCATGAGACAAAAATGAGAAGAGATAAAGAGTATGATTAGGATTGATGAAATGTTTATGATGAGCTCCCCCTCAAATGAGGGATCGATAATGCCATGGGAAATCAATGACACGTTTGAAAAAGGTAGATGATGAAGGGTGAGTGGGTGAAGAAAATGGGTAAAAGGATAATGCAAGGCAAGATGCCCCAAGAAAAAGGATCACAATAACAATAAAACTATGGTGGTGACTCTGATATCACATGGGTAGGGGACACAGTGGTCTCAATGGAGACAGTGACAATGCTCTACGGGCCAGTGAGTGGGTGAAAATCACTGCAAAATGGAGAGAATCCAATGGGAAACCTCTCAAATGGATGCAAGTCGAGATGACCAATGGGTCATAGAAAACATCAAATCATGCACAACTAAATGTGAAAATTATGTGAAATCCTTCATACATGAGGAATCGAGTGAAATATACGTCCACAAGGGATGGGGATGAAAATAATGGTGCCCTAGTAAAGGGCATAAAAAAATGGCCTAAAAGGTAAAATGTAAAATGGTGGTGAAATAATATGCCCCAAGGGGGAGTACATATGGCCACAAAGGTGGACTTTGATGAGAAGATGGGGATGATAATATAGTGACCCAACAAAGGACACAAAAATGGTACAAAGTGAAAGGCAAAATAAAAAATGCCCATAATTAAATTCCCTTGAAAAAGTAATATGGCCACAAAGGTGGACTTCATGTGCAGATATGATAGAAGTGTGAAATAAAAATTCCTAAAGAGGGAGTAAATATGGCCATAAGGTGGACTTTAAGGGTAGAAATGGATAGAGATGGTGCAATAAAAATTCCCAAAGAGGGAAATAGGTATGGCCATAAAGGTGAAATTTGAGAAAATAAAAAGATAGAGTGAATGTTGAGTTAAATTCCCAGAGAAGAAAAATAAACATGGCCATAAATGTGGACTTTGAGATGATGAGGGGATATTTAGAATAAAACACAACTTGAGGGTGACCAAATAGGTATGAATGATGCTACGTCATATCAAGGAGCATGAGGAAAAATATGCCTCCAATCGCATTGGAGGTAAACAAGAGGGGATCCAGTAACACAAGGCACATGCGACCAAAAAGATGTTAGCATATAACCAACAATAGTTAGTTATACCAAAGATCATAAGGAAGATAAGGATGAAATGAACTCATAAACCTAATGTCGACATGAAAAGGGGTTTGTGATGTAACTTGTACACGGAAGAGGGTTCTCCATGAGTGGTGTTCCCTAAATCTATGCCCCAACTAGGAAGGGAAAGAGAAAACTGATCAATGTGGGAAGTTTTCTAGAAGAAAGTTGATCAATATGGGAAGCTTTCTTAGGATGCTAATAAAATGGAAGGTTGATCAATGCGGGAAGCCTTCGATGCCATAATACAAAAGAGTATCCATCCTTCGAGGGTATGGTCTACTTTATACATATATGATATAGATGGAAAGAATGATATACATGATAGTCATCCTTCGAGGGATCGGTCTATTTATTTGATTTTGATTTGATTTGATTTTTTTTTTTTATGAACAATGTCCTTTGAGGGAGCAGTTTGTTTTTAATAACTTTGACTTTTGATAAGAGCATCCATGAATTTTGATTTTAACAAGGGGAAGAGTTGGGAATAGCTAGGTAGACCACTTAGAGGGGACAATGAATGTACAAGAGACACCCATGAGCCCTTTACATGGTTTCAAGGTAAACAAGAGGGTGATGGATGTAATGATCAGAGTTCTCACCAAGAAGGGAGAACCTATCCATAAGGAAAATGCTATGGGAAAGTCGTGGTGCCCATATTTAAGGTCATGTCAAGAAAGTGATGGTAGACCACATAATTCCAAATCATTACAATGATAGATGGAAGAGGCTAATGATGGAGGGATGATATAAAGATATGACTAAGTGCTCACTTGGTAATGTGCTAACAATAGAATGGTCACAAGTGCAAAGTGTTAAGAGGTTCCACTTCGGTTTACCATCAAGGGAGGGAAAATACTTATGTGTACAATGTATGGTCCAATTAAAGTCACACTCGAGATATGATGATAGTTTACGAAGGATGAAATAGATGAGATAGATGAGAAAAGATAAAAACTATGTACTACCTTTTAAGGAAGTAAAAATATGTGTCCCTAACAAAAGGAATAGATGATCCGAGGTGGTAAGATGAGAGGATTTGTAAACTATGTGCTACCTTTTAAAAGTGAGGAAGCAAGAAAATTATGCATCCCTAACGAGACAAAGATGGCCATGAAAGTGGGTCTAGGAAAAAATATGGTGGTCCCCAAAAGGGGGAGGAAAATGGCCACAAAGGTGGACTTAGATGGAAAGGATGGTGCCCCAAAGGTGGAGGAAAAGTATGGTCCCCAAAGGAGGAAAAATATGCCATAATGGTGGACTTGGGGTGAAAAATATGAAAATATGGTGCCCCAAAAGAGGCAAAAATGTCACAAAGGTGGTCCTTTGAAGGAGAAATATGGTGATATGGCCCCAAAAAGGCACAAATATGGCCACAAAGGTGGACTTTGATGAGAATAGAGATGAATGGTCCCTTAAAGGAGGAACAAATATGGCCACAAAGGGACTTAGGATGAAGATAAAAATCCCCCAAGAGAGATGGACAAGTATGGCCACCAAGGTGGGCTTAGGAAAATGAGATGGTTGGGTAAGATCGATGAGATGGGTTAAATAAAATTGGATGAGATTAAAATAAAACAATGTCAAAAAAGTCCCCCAATGTCAAAAAGGGGGTTGTTTGTTTGGATGATAGGGAGATGAGTGGATGTGGATGAGATGCAAAGGGTTAAAAAAAAAGGAGAATGCCCACCCCAAATGAAAGATATTATATCACTTTGGACAAATTAGATGTGGATGAGTTTGTGGATGTCAAAGGATTTTAAATGGGATCGTCTTAGAAGGAATGTCGATAATAACTTTGGATTTGGATTGGATAGATGGTTGGGGATCATAAGGGAGATTGTCAAAGAAAAAATATCGATGAAAAGGGAGAACCCTCCTTAAGAGGAATAACATGTGGAGGAGAAATGATAAGGGATGATGTGGATGAAGGAGGAGACTTAGAAAATTTGATGGATGGGGATGTAGAAATAGGAATTGGATTGGTTGCGGTGGATGGAGAAGGATGGCTTTTCTGAATGAGAAAGTCATCTTTCTCAATAAGATCATGGACAATAGTTGAAAGGCCTTACAATGCTCAATGTCATGACTCGGGTATGATGATAGGCGCATATAAGATTGGGGTTGAACCATGATGGTTTCTTACTATGAGGATTAAAAGATCTAATGGGAGGAAGCGTGATGGCAGATATTTGAATTAAATGTTGAAGGGTATCTGCATAGGACCCGATCAAGTGTCAAGAGGAAGGTATCTCTTATGGGTTTTAATAGGATATTTTGAATTGGATTTAGGGAAGGATTTGATGTAGATTGGATGGGTGAATTAGATGTCTTAGAAGATGAATCAAATTTAGGAGGAGGATTAGATTGTTTGGATTTGGATTGAATGTTGGGAGATGTCTTAGATGAAGGGCTTGGCCCTAAAATAGATGGGGTGTGACTAGGATGGATGTTGTAATATTGGATTACTGAGAAGAGGGAAGAACTAACTTCTTACGAGAATGCATAAGAGACCTTTGGGGATGCTTACCAAGAGTCTTATATTTTGATCGAGAAGATTTACCCTTGCATGGATGACAATGATTTCAACCGGTGGATCTAAAGATTGTGGTGTAGGTTTTGGATTGGTTGATGTAGAAACAATTGATTTTGTAGAGGGAGAATGAATCCCCTTGTGTTTTTCTTAGGTGGAGGTGCTTTTTTAGAAATGTTTCAAGGGGTGTCATTGATATGTTTGCAAATCGAGAGGATGTGATTAGTATAGACATGGAAATAGTGGATGTAGGAGATTGGGATGAGATAGGTGATGTGGCCATAGGAAAAGATGTAGGTATATGTGACGAAGATGCCAAGGTAGGGGTAAGTGACTCTGCTGATGAGGTAGATATAGGGGTAGTTGGGATTGATAAGGAGGTAGGTATAATTGGATCATTTAGGGATGTAAGTGATGTAGTGGTAGGTGTGTTTGATGCAAATGTGGGTATAGCCAAAGTCGGTGTGGTTGTGGTAAAGGTAGGGATAGATGTAGATGTGGAACAAGTGGTAGAAGTTAATGGGATAGGTGTGATGATCATGGACATGGTTGATATGGATATGGGGGTAGGTATTAAAGGAGTTGTAATGTTTGATATAGGGACGATAATGATGAGGTATATGAGATAGGAAAGGGAAGAAATGTTTGATGTATGATATTGATTGAATAAGGGTTGAAATTGTATGATGTGGAAGGCAGGAATAGGTTGTTTAGTGGTGGATTAGGAAAGGGTTGTTTAAAGATGGAAAGGGGTGGAAATTGCATTGGTTAGGAAGATGATTGATGTTGTAAAGTAGGAATATAATAAGACGTTTGGGATTAGATGGGAAAGCTTGGTTATTGAGGCACACGAGGCATGGGAATAGGTTGTGAAGGTTGAATAGGTATGGTAGATGAAGCAAGGATGACATTGATATAAGGTGATGGGGGTAGAATAGGATTCATTGGTTGACATGATCAAGAGGTGGATTTATGGTGAAAGTAGTCATAGATGGGGCTAGAAGGAGGCCCAGAATAACCAAGGGTGTTGATGAAATATCGGTCATGGTAGATGTTGGAGGAGTGGTAGTAGTTAATGTGATAGGTATGGGGGTTGTAGTTATGGTTGATGTAGGTGTAGGAGAGGTGTCAACATGAGAAGTGGATGGATAAGGATGTAAAGAATCTTGGTGTGTTAAATTCGAAGGGGATGTTTGATAGGATGTTTGGGGTTGAATAGAGTATTTGATTGTTAAAAAGTGTAAACGTATGTAGATCATTCTAGTGATGATGAAGGGGGTGGAATAGGATTCACCAATTGAGTGGATTGACATGATTGAGAGGTTTCAGGGGGTTTACAACGTAGGAAGTCATAGATGGGGCTAGAGGGAGGCCCAAGGTCTCTAAAGAAGTATGAGATGGAGGTGTATCTGGTCGAGGTGTAATGGGATGATAAGAGATAGGTGAATTGGATTCGAAAGGGGGATCTATTTGAATGATATGGTCTTTACAGGGTTAAGAGATCCAATGTGGAATCTCAAGATGACAGGGGGACTAGGATTCACCAATTGAGTGGATTGACATGATTGAGAGGTTTCATGAGGGTTTACAACGTAGGAAGTCATAAATGGGGCTAGAGGAGGCCCAAAGGTCTCGAAGAAGTATGAGATGGAGGTGTATCTGGTCGAGTTGTAATGGGATGATAAGAGATAGGTGAATTAGATTCGAAAGGGGGATCTATTTGAATGATATGGTCTTTACAGGGTAAGAGATCCAATGTGGAATCTCAAGATTACTGGATGAAGTAGTAGTATTGTTAGATATATCATAGTGTTGCATTGTTTGATCTTGAAAAGAAGTAGTACCAAGTGTGAAATAAGAAAAGATTTGTTTATGAAATGTGTTAACAAACAAGTCAAGAAAAAAGTTTTCATTATCTGGATTTAAGAAAGTGTGAAAAATAAAAATGGGATGGATAACGAGGTACCTAGGAAAAGGAAATCTAGATTTGGTTTCAGGATGTTATGGCTAGGGAAGTCTCAGGCGACTTCCTATTGGGTGATGAAATCCCAATTAGTCCATTGGGTAGGAAGATGTCTAGATGTGTTGATTGATGTGTGAATTTTAGGTTGTGTGTGATAGAATGTGAGATCAACTGATTAACCCTTACTTAATTTATGTTCTTGTTGGGTTTTAGAATGGAACATGGGTTGAAACCACAATCAGGGGACAACAAGTCCATCCTCTTTAATGGGAGAGGTTCCCTTATTGAAAGCAGGAAAAACAAATGTATAGATATACAACTCTCAATGTTTGGACCCTAATATTTTGGAATGTTTTCATACTTAAAAGATTATCAATCAGAAGGAATAGAAGAATATGGAGATGGGAGAAGGAAGAAAACAATAATGCTTTTGGGAAATATAGATAGCAGAGTATCTCCCTACTTACATTGAACCAAGAAAATATAGAAAAGGATCAATTACTTCACCACCTGGTGCAAATCTGCAGACACAAAGTTCTAAAGATTCACACAAACCAGAACACAAAGTTTCTATTGAATGCAAAACAAAAGATCCATTGAATTGAGCAAGGAGAGAGAAAGATATAACAAAGGAAAATAAGAAAAGAAAGAAAGAACTTCTGTATTGAATTACTTCAGAATTTACAACCTTCCCAGAAAACCAGAATCCCCTTTTCCATGGCCAAAACCATGTTCTTATAACAATTCGTATACATCCATACTTTTTCCCCAAGAAAAGAATATCCGAAAGGAATAATGTTTGTTGCAGATCCACTTTTGGAAAGTGACATGAAACAAACGCACTCATGAAAACTAGAGGTTCAAAAGGTGAATATTTCGTTAGTTTGAGCATGATTATTTTAGCAAGGGGCATCTCATGATTTTCTTCTTCATGTGGTCCTGCCATTTCCACCTTTTAACCACTTTCATAGCACTCAAGTGCTTACTGGTAAGTTTTCTCCTTTTTTATCACATATGCCCGATAAACTCTATTTTCTGATGATTAAACTTTACATCCCTTCAAACTTATCAATTTGGCTCCATAATAAATCAAAAATACATCTCATGGGGAAACGACAAGAATACGAGAAAAAGAATGAAGAATGATCCATTTTTGTGTTTTGCAGAGCTCTGGTTCGTTAATGGCATTAAAAACTAGATGAGTGCATTTGGCTATCTTTTCCCCCTTTTACCTTCAAATTTTGACCCTACACGTGGCAAGATCCAAGCAACGACGGCCTTGGGGAAGAAAACTGCATGTCTTGACATTTGAGAGAAAAAGCATGATTTCTCATTTTGCTCTGCGTCCCCACAGCTCCGCCAAAAGTTGGACACATGGCGTCGTCTATGAGTGGCTGAGGAAATGTGGTTCAAATCTTCCATTTAAACTCTTTTTAACAAAAGCTCAAATTCTCAAAAACCTCTCACTACTGCTTTGACTTTTAAATCTGGACACGTGGCACACCACGATTGGAAATGGGGACGCACCAATTTGCAACACTTTAACCTTTTGGAGAAAAAGGATCAATTTCTCAATTTCCCCATAGGCCCACCGTTCGATTTCATCCTTCAACATGTGGCATCGCCTGACTGGGTACGGGAATGCGCTTCATTTTTATACTTTATCTATTTTTGAAAAGGGAAAAAATCCAACTTTTCCCCGAAATTACATGCCCCTGCCATTGACTTTTCAATGTAGGCCAGGTGTCCCTTCCTAATCTACTCGCGAGCCTTAGAAATTTTCCCTTCGCATGAGCGGGGCCGCGAGCCATTTTATAACTTTTTGCCCTTTATGGAAACAAGGCTAAAATTCCCAAAGTCTTCCGTCGGTCCGCCAAAGCGCTGTGAACTAAAAAATGGCCACATGTCCTTTTCTGATTCTTCAACACGTGGCCTCACCTAATTGGTTGCAGGGATGTGCTTCACTTTTTATCTATTTTGAGAAGGGGAAAAATTCCAACTTTTCCCCCAAAATTCCATGCCTCCACCATTGACTTTTCAACATGAACATGTGTCCCTTTCCGATTTACTCACGAATTTCAACTCGAATTTATCCTTTCGCTTGGGTGGGGCCGCGGTATTTTTAGAACTATTCACCCTTTCTTTACAATGCCTTACAGAATAAAATGGATCCGTCGCCCCGAACTTCTGCCAAAACTGCTCCATCCAATCAAGCACTGGTGGGGATGCGGGAAAACTAACATTTGTTCCAAAATCACCAAAAGTGATAAGTTCAAAAAGGAACCCGCCTGGCCACATCCAATGGGAAACAAATGCATAGCTTCACCTTTTCAAGCAAGAATTTGATGGGGAAAAGAACATAGGAAGTTGCAGAAACGGAAAACGTCATTTTTGCTCCCGATGAAAATTTTCTTTCTCTGCAAAAGGTTAAAAAAGAGAGATGCAAGGTCCCATGCATTCCAAATGCATAAGAGAAGAACTAAAATCATTTTCCATCCATTAAAAATAGGTAAAACATTTTAACGGCAGCAGACTGAGGAATTTTGATTAAAAACATCGTGGGAAATGAAAACAAGCATCTGAGGAGTTTAAAACATGAATTTCTTCTATGGTAGGGCTCTAATTTTCACGAATTTAGATTCGAAAGGGTGGGGAAAATTGAGAGGACAACAATTCTCAAGCAAGGATGTAAAGGGTTCTTTTTAAGCCAAATCCAAATGTGAATTTCGATGAAGGAAAACACACACGAAAGGGAAAGTATGATGCAAAAAGGTAAAATAAGACAAAAAGGAGGATACCTATAGAACACTTTTCCTTTTTATCTAAACTTTAAACGAAGAGCGGTCCAGGCAGTTGAACCCAACATGAGCAAGAAAAAAATGAAGCCTTATGTTGCAGTGTTAGTAGAAGACAGAAGAAACAAAGAAAATAGCAAGAAATGCAAGGAATCACCTAAAAGGGTAGTCCCACCAGGTGTGCCAAAAATGTTGATCTAGTTTTTGTTCTTTTCAATTTAATAAAGAAAGCTAAATAACTTGAAATATAGAGGGTTTAAGGTACCTCAAATGTGATGCGATGGATATGGGCACAAAATAGATGATGGATCCTTGCTACCACAAGTTGATGACCTACACAACAAAGACTAGAAAGAAAATGGAATAGATGCTAGATAGGGGGTTTCCGACGAAGTCGACTCCAAGAATCGTTAACTTCCTTAGCGGATGTCAATCCCTATATTTGATAAGATAAGCTAAAAGCAATAATAATAAAATGCGATATAACATGCAAAATCAAAGGCACACAGAAACTAAAAATACATAAATGTAAGGCACATACAAATCTGATCTAAATTGACATAAAATAAAGTATACATTTGGTGGGGACAGAGACTTAGACTACACAAGGGAAGGTCGATGGCAAGTCGGGAGAATCGATCCGACAACAATGTAAATATGCGGACTGCAGAGATCTGGATGCAACCGGATATAGCAAAAGCCTATAGATGCTAGAAGAAACCTGCATAATAAGATCTCGAGGCGAAAAACACCGAGAATGAGAGAGAGTAGGGATTTAGATGGGTTGGTTAACAAATAGGGCTCAAGTCAATCGGTTGCTTAGGGTGCATGCAGGATTGATTCAATGCAACAGAGAAACAAGATGGCAAATATGGTGTCTAAGAGGAATGACAAAGTCAAAACATAGACAGAGGATGAATGAGAAGAAGAATAAATAGGATCACAGAGAAGGGTCGATGGCGACCGGGTAGGGCGATAAGGCAACTCGATAAGTATAGAACAAAGTCAAAGGCAAATAGATGAGATGAGTGAACTCCAAACATAGAAACTAGAAGAACATGATGATAATGGAGCCTTGAGCACTGTTGAAGATGATCTGGTCCTTGAAAATGTTAGATACAAACAAGGAAATAATAATATTATAATAACTGAATAAAATAATACAAAATGATGGTAATCTCATGAAGGATGTTCACGAGTGATACAAGCAAGTTGGAAGGATATCCAAGAGATTTGTAACCGTTGCGCAGGATGCTCGTGTACAAGAAGAAGTTCGCAAGTCATAAAAACTCAAATATCTACATACATGCCCAGGAAGGAGGTGAATATAATTTAAAGGGTTGATGATGACTGGCTAGGTCACCACCGACTTAGGGAAACCTTCCCCAAAGTGGTGGATTTTGTGTTTTTAAGGATGGGAAAAGCAATTTAAAGCTTGTAGGTGGGAAGAGGTTGTTTAGGGATGTGTCATGGGTAGTTAGGGGATAAAGATAGGTAGAATAAAATCTAGGAAAAATCATAGGGATGTTGATTTTGGATGAAAACGTCTTAAAAGGAAAGTCCATTAGGGAACAATGGATAATGGTTAATTAATTAATTAATGAAAATTAATCAATCAATGTTTATTATTAAATATTAAAGTTGATGGGATAATAAGTGGGCATTTGATTAAAATGATGAAGAGGGATGAATTAAATAAAGGGGTCTAACTAGGACCATGGTGAAATGTGTGCGAGACATGTAGACAAGGGTAGAGATACTGAATTTAGGTGTCTACAGACATATACATGCCTTGACATACTTTTCATCTTTCTAACATTTTAACGGGTGCTTCACGTGTATCATTTACTTTGTAGGACTATATGCCACCATGGTTGTCGATCCTTGTTGCTTGACATTGTTTTCCATTATCTTATTGTTTGTGGTTATGCCCATGTCTTGTTTGATCATTGTTTGTATGCTTTTTAGTCGCTTTCAGGCCCTAATTGTCTTGTGACATTGTGAGTGATGTTCCATGTTTGAATCCTCGCGCATTCTATCTTGTATGCAAGCTTGCTTGTTACATTGTCTTATTTTTCATGTTAGCTACTTTTTCTACTATCACGTGTTATGAGCCACTTTTTTTGTATGTGTATTGGTTTCTACTATGTACATTCCCTACCCCCTACAAGGATATAGTTTCAAATCAACATCGGTCCTCTCTTTTAGGCCGCACACTCCTACATTCGTTACATGTAGCCCAAACAATGGGGCATATAATGGGTGAACAAATCAGCCCATATAACAACTCAAAGCTACAACACAAGTATAGTATAACATAGAATCAACACAGTTACAATTACAAAATTGGCTTAAAATCAAACTTGGGTCAAAATCACAGCACAAACACCAACACCCAGACCGAGACAAAGCAGTTCCTAGGCACCTATGTCCTCCATTGGGTGCTAATGTCCTTGGGGCACACATAATCGCTTTCTTCATCAACACAGCTTCACATAAGCGTTCAGGCAATTTTTTAGTTATAAGCACAGTCCTCTAGCAATAGAATACATTTTATCTCCTAAATTCAGTTTAATTGGTAAAATTCAGAACAATTCAGGGACAACATGAACAAATCAGGGAGGTACCATCTATAGTGGTGCTTATCGGGAAGAGTTATAGATGGAGATTAAAACTAGACCTCTCTCTCCAGCACTTGCTCTTTGGTGTGAGATCACCCAAAAACTCGCTCTTGGAATGACATCGCCCAAAAAAACTCACACTTCGAGTGAGATCACCAAAAATCACTCTTGGCATGAGATCACCCAAAAACTTGTTCTACACAACATTTTCAAGACACTTTTCTATCCTTTTACACTCTTCTACATTAGGTGCACACTTTCCTTTTACACACTTTTACATACTTTTACATACTTATGCACATTTTTCTTTGATTTATCATATACGGGACTTTGACTACATTCTTGCTCTTCTTTTTGTAGGTTTTTCCTTACAAGAAGCAACAACAACAAGAACAACATGGTACAACGTGATACGCTTCACCCCCTAGGGTCATTTTTTCTTCCTAGTTTCCATGCTTCATTTTTACATCATTCCACACTTCACTTGTCCACTCAGCACGTTCTTCACCACATGCTCTACATGGTTATCAAGTACACATCTCTTATCTACTTTATGTTATCAAGTATTCACTCAATAACATAAATTGGGGGCATATGTAGACACAAAATCACGCACTTGGGTACATTTCTAGGTCTTAAACACATACTAGCATTCATATGATTCATAAGTAAGAAAACTAGTAATTGACAACTATCTTTGGCCTCTTTACTTTGTTTCTTGTTTTCTCTTTGGTCTTACAAACCCTACAACCCAGTTGAGATTTTACTGATTTACCTTTTATGGCTCCAGACACCAGCGCCCAGTGCGCTTATGTCCCCTCTAAGTGCCCTTGACCCTTTCTTATCTTACTCACTCCTTTTGGGTCTCTTTTATATTTTGGGCATCTTTTTCACTTATGGGTCAGCCTTCTAGTTGTTAATTACGAAATTCAAATAAGGGAATCATATAAATACATAGTTATGTTTTCAAAATCAAGGACCAAGAACTAAGCATTACTACTACCACCTAAGCTTACATCCAAAAGGCACTTAAAGCGTCCATTCAAGGGATAATGGATGCATCAACTCGCATACAATGCATACAAAGGGGAATTTCATTCTATTCCATCCACATATTCTGCTACATTGTTACATCTAGCTACAACCTCGCTATTAAGTGCAACTTACACAAGGGCATCCTAGGGCATCATTCTCACACATACTCATAAGAACTACATGGAGTCTAATATGTAGTGTATTACTCGATCATAAGTTCACTCTCGGGTGTACCGCCATGGTCATCCGACTCCCCATTATGCATCTTTCTTTGTAACTTTGATGTGGTTTTGAGCTTATGTAGGTAAATCTCTCTTTTGGAGGTTACAGTACCTTCAAAGATTCAAAGAGTGAATACCAAAGCGATCAATACTTTAACAACTACATGACACTCCTGTGACACAATAAAAATCAAATTCCAACCATTTGCACAATCATAGGCACCCAAGAATAGTCTCCTGCACTGGCGCCCTGTCTGTCATAGGCACCCATGTCCGCTTCATTCCCGCATTTCAATTTATAGTGAGAATTTACGACACTATGCCTAGTCTATTCAACATCTTTCCCTGTCTAGATCACCCAAGCTCGAGCGTAAATAAACTAAGTCTCTTCATCTATCTCTTGTTCTTAGGGTTTCATATTTACATCTTAGCTTGCTTGTGTCATTTTTGTATTTTATTGTTTATTTCAATAAGTGACACTAAAATATCTTAGATTTACTTAGTTCAAACTAAATTAAATCAATGTGTAAAGATAGGTTCCCATTTAGGTTCTCAAATGTAGGGATCCAATCTAAGTTTAGACAAAATATGTAGATATAAAGGTGCTCAAGGAGTGTTAGTGTCATAATTCAAGAGGATAACGACCCTAAACCTATGACAACTATAGGTTTTTAAGGCTTATACATATGATAAAGACATGTATCTCATTAGGAATAGTTTAATTAGTACTCACATGGATATGGGTGTGTATTTATATATTTATTCCAACAACTCACGTAGTAATATAAGTGAAAGATAATAGTATGAGTTGTTGGAACAAGTCGCACATCTTTAGGAGAGTTGTTTTTGGAAACATTTTAGATCCCCTATTTTATAGGGAAAATATTTCTTATATATTTTTAATAGTCAACATGTAATGAAATATAGAGAATTATTTTATTGTGACAATTTTGTGCAATCTTCTCCATCTGCCTCATTTGGTATCGAGCTAGTATATTTCCTGCAAGTTTTAGAATGGATAAATAGAAGAAAAGGGGAAATGGTATTGTATTTCGTCCCCACGAATTTAAAAATTTTAAATTAGTTTTGTAATATAGATTACATTAGTTTCAAAATTCAAAATTCTTAAGTTCTTTGTAGCAAATTAAGTTGATATTTTATTTAATATTTATGTGAAATTGAACCCTCATGTGGATGTTGATGTTGATGTGCATATGCAAAGTGTGATGCCAAAATTCCAATAACATAACCATTGCAGGGGGGAGAAAAGTAATAAAAATCTACCAAAACTCCTCTAAAGAATAGATCACATTTTCATTTTTATGATCTGGGTTGCTTTGAAATCGAATGAGTTTGAGGAAAAGGTATTAGCTAAAAACTATAGAAATTACATAAAACCCCAAATCATGGGTTAGGAGAAAATGGAATACAAAAAAACATTCTGGACATGGTTTCTCGCTTCTTTCATTGGCGTGAGTTTTTTTTTTTTAAATTACGCGTGGTTTCAACACGTCAAAGGAGTTTTAGGAGGAATTTGTAAACTGGAATCTCAATTAATGGAAACCACTCTTTATATAGCTATCTAGATTAGCTTATCAATAACCCGAGGCGTGTAAACAAGTCAAAACATATAGTTGTATAAAAGAAACATTGTATCGAAAGAGACAATCAAAATGACGGTCGTTGATCTACTAATTTTATGCATGGTTGATGATTCATTTGTGTAGTACTAGAACACCCCATCTTCTTCATGCCATCTATCCTAAAAATGATCTTTCATTTCATGTGTGGCTTCCAATACAAGAGAAGATAATATGTATTCATTAAAAGTCTTGATTTGTCTACATTTAAGTCTTTTGAATGATATTTCACCAACATGAATCCACCACTGTCCATTTTGCAAGTTCGTGGTATTTAATGGTTGACTTGGTTGTTTTGTTATTGTCTTATAGTTGTGGTGAAATGTCAAAGGATTATTGATAAAAAGAGTCAATTGTAATATTAAAATTAATATTATTTCTCTCAATATAATTTTGTGACATCTTCTTTTGTGGTCAAAGTAGTAAGTCAATATTGTAAGTGTCAAAGTTTATTGGATTATAATTTTGTAATTATAATCTAGCTTAGCTTTTCCATCCAATCTTAAATTGGATTTTTACTCAAGTCTTTTTATTCTAATCTTAAAAGTTTTAGTTATTGTAAGTTGTATATCTCTTAGTTATCAAAAGAGTCATAAAGTTAAAGTTCTGGGTGATATCAAAGTTCTCAATCATTTAAAAGTATATGGTCATCTATGTATCTAAGTGTCAACACCAATTAATGGTTGTAAGTTGTCAAAATGTGATATCACCGATTCAAATAATTTTGTATCATCAAAATTTTATTATGGGTTAATGTTAATAAATCCAAAAATTAAAAAAATTGTAACACCTCTAACATGGTTGATATCTATGAGGGCTTTTGTATTGGAAGTTGCAAATCGTTGACATATGATTCTTGTCTGAAGACGGTGTACTCTTGTGAACTAATAAATCATGTTTGTTGTGGATAATAGGTTATCTATTGAAATAGATATCATTTTGCCATGTTTATGTTGAATTGAAAAGGAAGTATTTCATTCCTTCTTATGTTGAATAATTCACTTGCTTGGGAAAATAAGGAATTGGTTTAGTTTAAACTAGTTCATAAGTATTTTTACACTTGAACTTGTGCTTCAGTTTTCATAATCTCGGATGCAGACAAAATACCTTAGATCAATTTCATTGATCCAAGGCATGCTTTCAACTTCATGACATTGTGGTCATTTGACCGAGCTGACAAATTTTAGGATCTCTGAACTCTAGTTGTCTTGGAATCTCGAATGAACTTTGTTGCTCCCTGCTTCGTAAGTGATCTTTGATGGCATTCTGATTCTTCTTTTGGTAAGATCCAATTTACAATTTTTAACAATTGTGTAGGAACCTAATTAAATTTATGTTCCTAAGATGATAATCCTACCCTAATTTGTAATCTATCCTAAGTTACTAATTTCTTTGATTAATAAGGGTTGTTTATAGAAAGGAAAACCTAAGACTAAATTATTAGACTTTAACCTAAGATCCTAAGTTAGTTCCTAAACTAATGTTAGAACCTAACCTAAGATTTGGGCTAACCTAAAGGGGACAATGGGATGACATGCAAAGGCAAGTTGGTGGCACCAACCTCAAGGAATTTATGAGGGAATAAATGTAGGCTTTAACTCTCTATTATAGCCAAATTTGGCGAATGCATGAAATAAGATAAGGGGTTGAGTTGGCACCTCTGCCAAAGTGATTGTTGCATGAAATTTTAAATTTAGAAATGGCTAAACATAAGTTGGTGGTGGCGGGAGATGTGGAAGGATTGTCAGTCCTATTTGACATTTAATATTCTTGGTAATGGTGAAAAAAATTGCCTAGGAAGAAGGGAAGTTGGAAGAAAGAATGGTTTTGGTTTTGTTTTTTTCATTTTGTTTTTGGTGAGCTTTAGCTCTGCATGTGGTTTTTCACTTCAAACCCTCAATTTGAATCCTGGCATGTTTATTTCACCTTACATGGTGGTTATAGTGATAAAAAAATGTCATTGTGAAGCTATAAGAGGAAGGAGAAGAAGGTTCTGAGGAGGTTTGTTGGTGTTTTCATGGAAAGGAATAATTATTGAAGCTCGGTTAAAGATTTTCAAGTGAGAAAGTAAAGACAAGATCTCTATCAGGCATGATAGGCCCTATCCCTTAAGTCTTCTACTTTTACTTAAATTTTTCATTAGAAGAACTTTGCTCTTTGTGAAAACCTTCTAATTATGTTCATGTTTTTGCTTATTCTTTGCTTCAATGGTGTTTTTGTTTTTTTTCCTTTGGATGCATTATGATTTTTGTGTGATGGGTGGAAAATAAATTTAGAAGTGTTGTTTTAATACTTCTATGTTAACTTGTGCTTGTA
Organism: Taxus wallichiana var. yunnanensis; assembly: GCA_018340775.1. Taxonomy (NCBI): domain Eukaryota; kingdom Viridiplantae; phylum Streptophyta; class Pinopsida; order Cupressales; family Taxaceae; genus Taxus; species Taxus wallichiana. The sequence continues at coordinate 422,846,146 of CM031237.1, forward strand.
CTCAAACCTTATTGACTTGGAATGGATCTGGGTTGTTCTATATTAAGTGATTATCTAGACTACAGATTGTTTATGCATTACAAGTATCTTGGTCTTGATAGAATCTGATGATTCTTGCTTTGAATGTTCTCCTTATTGTTGATGTTTGGAAGACTAACTTACATGAAGCTTTGTTTAGTATTGAGACCTATGTTTGTGAATTAGATAATCTTGAGTTTAGCATTTGATCTACTTGCTTAATAATGGCTTTGATGACCCATTGTTGTGTTTGATTCGTTTTGTGACTATACTTCGTAGGAGTGTGCAGTTTGTTAGTTCTGAGCTATAAATTTTGGGTTTCCCAAATGGAAACTATTGAATCTTTTATTCTTTCAGTAGATCCTTTCCATGATGGTATTCGAATAAGAAAGAACACTGAGAAAAATTTTAGCTCTATTTTTGGGTATAAATCAAATTTATTAAACCCATTTTAGGCTTGAGGCTTCCTTAAATTGATCTAGTGTGAACTGTGGAAGGCATGCTTATTTATTGTTGATTGTAGATGAGTGTTTTGTAGAAGGGAATTCATTAACACGTACTCTTTTCCCTTCTTGCTTGGATGAATGTTATTCTTTCGATGACCGAGATGAACTAGACCGAAATTGTTATTATGCTTCCTGTGTTCTTCTTGTTGGATGACGATAGAAATATCTTGGTGACAATTTTGAACTTAGAATGTTTCTCTTCATTTTGTGTTGGTTGTTGGGTCTTCTTGAACTTGTACCCTTTTGGGTTACTTTGTGAAAGGAGGAAATGTTGGGTTGATTGCTCAAAGCTCTATGATTATACTAAGTTATGTCCTCCTCCTGTGTTGGAAGTATGTTTCTCTAATTTACTTCTCTTTTTAAGAGTTGATTCCCCATATTTAAGTTTGTGGAATTGGAATATTTGGTGTGGTTCAGCATTCACTTCTTGTTTTCTATTCACCTTTCATAGGAACCCTAAGTTGTCATGTTATCTCTATGAATAGTTATTTTTCTTGAATCTTTGAATTTTTATGATGTCTGTAAGACCGTGACTCGATGAGATTTTTGTAGAGTGTTCCTTGTGTTGTATCTAATTATTTGTTATTACATTCATATCTTGTTCCTTCATTATGATGAGTCTCATTAGGTGTATATGATTGTGATCAATTATTAAGTTGGAATGGACAATATGTATTGACCTTATCACTATATATATAATATTGTATATGGTATTAACAAGATAATTTATATATATATATATATAAATTATACTGCTTAATACCATATACAGATTATCTAGTATACCCAAGCAATAGTAGTATTGAATTCAGGATTTGGGTTGGAGTAAAGGCCCTTATGAAACCTTTCTATTGAGGTTGTTTTTTTGTAAGCTTGTTTAATTTTTTTGTATAGATCTCTTAGGATCCAACTCTAAGTGAGTGCAGGTTTGTAGGATGACTTGCAATAAGTTATGTTGGACTTAATCGTGTTCATGTACTTCTTAGACACTAGGTTATTTTGAGATAATATGATTTTGGAATATAATTCTATATTGTTTGTTATTCCTTCATGTTCACTTGAAATAGCAAAAATGTACATATTATGTCATCGATTAGATTTTCATATCTTGTATTACTTCTTGAAAAGTAGAACAGGTTGAATGAGGAACTTAATTTGGAAACTTGAATGAGTAGGTAAGATTAGGATGGAATTATGAATCTCTCCTTTCTTTAATTTTGTTGTTTGATTTCCATATGTTGAAAAGAGTTTATATGATGAAAATTTAGGATTAACTATGTTGATTAATTAGTCCTTACTTATACATTACTTATTGAATCTTTAATCTCTCTCTCCTTCTAGGTTTGTAATCTTTTTGGGAAAATTCTTCCTGTTTATCTTGTTATGTTTTGGGACTATTTCATAAACAATAGGGTTCTTTTATGAAACAGTTAGATAAAAGCACAATGTTTTAAGGTTATAGTGTTTATCATGCTCAATTCACATGAACTGACTCGTGCTAACAATTTTAGATGGATTTCGTAAAAGATGAAAGGAGAAAGACATATAGAAAGTTACATCTGTTTTACTAAAAGAAATTATATCTTTATTATGATGATTATGTGGCATCATTACTTGAGATGTACTTTTGTTGAAAGGAAGATGTAATAAAACTAGTTTTATATTGTTGTTATGACACTTTGTAATCTCTGAAATACTTCTATAATCAGTGAATGGATCACCCTCTTTTATGAATAAATGGTTTGATGATTGTTGAATACTACTTAATTGTAATACCTTATTTGGCATAAATTGGGATGTATTATTAAGTAATATCCTAAATGAGGGGGAAGTTATATATTTAAGTGTTATGGGATTTGGTTTGAGGATCTGAATATTAGTTGGTTTATATTCACATAAAGAGATGCAACTAATAAGTTGACACTCTTAAATAGATCCTTAAACAATATAAAAGAATTATGATTGAATTATATATATATGTGTATGAATTCTTGGTTGTATTAAAACATATGTGATTTGTTTTCATAATTGGACATTAGTCCTTGATATAGGAAAAATGATATTTCCTTGAAATCAATCATAGAGACTTAACTGAAGATCTTGTTAAAGTGTTATGAATATAATAAGAGAATGGTTGACTATGTTCTTCCTTAGGTAGATTTCTTTAATCAAAATATGGAATGCTTAAAAAGGAATTAAATGGAATTTAGACTTCATCTTCATGAATTCTAAAATAAAGGTTTTAAATAAACTTGTTTAAACTAAGGTTGAAATAACAAAGGATCTAATGAACACACGTTCATAACATTAAGATCAATCATGTCGTTTTATGATTTAAGTTGTTTCATTTAAAGAAAACTTAAACATGTAATTGGAATGGTTAGGAAGTAGATTATACCTGCATACCTACCTCTCATGTAGTTTCAACTTGTAACCTAATAGGTTAAATGATGCTAGTTGAATCTTTAAGCGTTGTTATCATTAATCTTTAAGACAATGATTAAATGGGTTAATAAACTTGTAATCTTAAGTATGTTAGTCTAGTTGAGAAAACTTAGTTGGATGTTGGTACACATCAACTACAACATAGTACCTTCGTAATGATAGGAGTCATTATGAGGATACTAGGATGCAGTTGCTATGTCTCAACACCCCACTTAGTTTAACTTGATTGACATAAGTGTAAGACTGGATCATAGTTCTACCCTATACAGGATAGGAACATGATCTAGTGTTGAGGTCAACTCATGTTGACTTAGGATAACTAGACACACCCAATCAACGTAAGTTGATTGAGTATGTCTATGTACCCTTAGTCACCATGAGTAGTCTTCCACACTAGTGCATGTTACTAACCTTGTCTAGTGTGAAACCTTGAATCGATTAAATTGATAGAAGTTAAGAAAGACCACTCTAGATAACAAAACAAGTGTGGTGAGGGACTTATTCCATTTGATGAGTATGTCGTCTAGGAATGTAAACATGATAAACATGTTTAAAAACTTTGGCCAAAGTATCACAAGTTGGTTGTGTTGTCCTATGTCACCTAGTCTAAGATGCAGAGATTTTAAATGAACATCTATAAAAAAATATTCATATAGGCCTCTTAGACATAACACTTGGGTGCCCCTAAAAAGGTAAAAGAAACCAAGTATACATAGTATACACATTATTGAGTTAACATGAGAGATTGGTTTAATACCGAGTCATGAAATGAGAGATCGGTGTTTCACCGAGTCATTTATAGTTGCATATGGTTTTTTGTTATGAGATGGATTGGCATTGGAATGTGTGTTCTAAATTATGTTAATTTAGAACAAAGAACATTATGTAAGATTAAAAAAATCCTTTGTTTCTAAAGTCTTAAAATGGGAACATTACAAAAATTGCCTTACGAATGCATTTTCGTTGTTACCCGACATCCTAAAAATAAATGATTTCACATTATGGGGGGAATAATAAACAATGTGGAAATCATTGAGCTTCGTGATCACTTTTTGTTGAGTTAGAAACATCATATTGGAGGATAGAGGCACATGAGGTTGGGGATCGAACAATGACCTCTTGTCACCCACAAGCAACGAGGCCGCACAAATGAGGTTGTGGTATGTTTTTTAGTTCAATATTTTTTTCTAGCATCCAGGTGTGTTTCCATATGTGTGCAATACACTTATTTTCTAGAGTTCCTTTTTGTGTGGATTGAATAAATGGAAATTTCACATTGTGGGGGTGAATATAACAACAATATTCCATTTCCATTCTACAACAAATTGACTAAAGTCAAGGAAACTTCTAGTGGTTGTGGCGCTTTTCCTCATGTTGTTTGAAATTGAGTGGAAATGATAAAAAATAGTGGAGCCTACCATTAAGAACATTTTTTTTCTTATGTGATGAAATGTGAAAACTTCTCCTATGTGAGATGAATTTTCTATGTTACCTCCTGATGTAAAAATGTTGTAGAGAGCAAAAGCACCAATTCATTTGAGATCCAAAAAACCACATGAGGTGAGCAAATAATGGGATTTGTTCACATCTAAGTTTGTGGTAAACTTGTTGAAAACCATGGAAGGTCGAGCGAGCTCCTTCGTTTATATCAAGGTCACGAGCCAAAAGATGAGCATGCCACATAGAGGTGAGCATAGTGTAATTGAGAGTGTGAAAGTTTTTACCATGTTCATATTAGGGAGGAATGTTAAGAATACTTTGTTTAGTACTCATATGGAGACGTGTGTGTGTGTGTGTGTGTGTGTGTGTGTGTGTGTGTGTGTGTGTGTGTGTGTGTGTGTGTGTGTGTGTGTGTGTGTGTGTGTGTGTGTGTGTGTTATGTTTTTGTAATAATAACTCATGTAGTAATATGAGTGAAATATAATAGTATGAGTTGTTGGAACAACTCGTACATCTTTAGGAGAGTTGTTTTTGGAGATAGTTAGATCTCCTATTTTATAGGAAAACTTTTTCCTATATATTTTTAGTAATCAACATGTAATGGAATATAGACAATTATTTTATCATGACCATTATGTGCAATTTGATCCATCTACCTCAAGATCGTCGTACTAGGATTCGAGAATAAGAGTAATCAAAGAAAGGATAAAGTCAAGTGGTGTAGTATAATAAGACAATGCAATAGATCAAAGCAAACATACATCTATTGTAGTCTATAGCAATAAATGACCAATCAAGGACATATATGTGTAAGATAAAAGACTAAGAAGGGTTATAAATACTTACCTACAACATGTGTGTGACCTCATATGCATAATCCTCCCTAAAGGCAAAAACATGGAGATAAACTCACTCTGGGTGGAGAAGGGGAAAGATCAACAAGAATATCTCCAACCCTAACTCACTATGGTGATCCAAATATATAAGAGGTAAGCTCTAAGACTTCAAGTCTAACAAGTAGGTGCGAAATAGTGTGAAAATATGTGAGCTATAAGTGCCTTCATATATGATAAATATGATTGTTTAGTGGTGGTTTGACAAAAAGGTGGTAAGGTATAAATACTTGACACCATCACCCATGGGTGATTGCGTTGGGCTTAGGGGAACCTTAAGAAAAAAAGGGTAAAAAACATGTGAGATGGAAGCCAAAAGGAAAATAGAGGCAAATGCCAAAGGTCCAAGGTGACCAAAATTAAGGATAATAGTTTGCAATAATCATAAACAAGTAGACATAATGGTACAAGTGGACATAATGGGTGTAATGTGTGAACAAAGGGGAAAACGAGGCAAGGGTAGGGAATCTATGGCATAATAATGACATTTATCAAATGATGTGGTTTTAGTCACTTGATAAAGTTTAATCACAACTTGATCCCGCTAGGAAGTATGCAATTTAAAAACTATTTTCCCTTCCAGGTTTGACTAGTTACAAAGTGTATGCAATGGTGAACGGGTTAGATATTTGTTTTTGTCTAGTTCATGACCTATTACTAAACAAATCATTCAAGGAAACCACTTACAATGTTGGTTTAACATGATGTAAGAAAACTATTTAACGTGGTTTGTAAAGTGATTTAAAACAACGCTTCCAAAACAACTTTATTTAGGATTTAACATTTAAACCAAGGATGCGTGTTGGGGTAAGACATTTGGAGGCGCGAGAGAATAGTGAAATAAGCGCGTGTCATAACATTGAGTTCAGGACTTAGTCCATTTTTGTGGATAAGGGCTATTTTGGAGATAGCGTGTGGAGCACACAAAGACATGAAGACTTGTGGTCCATGTAATGGTATTTTGGGAACAAGTGACAATTGAGCACCATGCATAGTTTGAGCTAATAATAGGATTTCTACTCAGAGTTAACTATAGGAAATCTATTGTTAGAGCACTTACATGTTGTGCATCTTATTGTAAAGGCACATGGCTATTATTAACATGTGACCTATTTTGAGAAGTGCATGGGTGGTGAAGGGAAAGTCCCACCCCTATATATATATGTATTGATGTGTGTGTGTGTGTGTGTGTGTGTGAATTATTGTAGAGTTATGTTGTTGGTTTTTTTGTCACGCACATGACTCATTGAGATATATTACAATGTATGAAGCTTTTGTTTTTTACAATATTAATGGAATGGATAATATTGGTTGGATAATGGTATTAAACATGATTGAATCTAGTTATTGTATGGTAAATCTTGTTATAGTCATTGTTTAGTTCATCTTCCATAAAATCTAAGATCTAGATCTAGTTTATGCACTATGGGATTGTTTATTACTGGTTATGAATCTGAATGTGTTTAAACATCATCATGCTAACATTCTACACAAGAAACTCTAAAGAGGGACCTGGTGCCTTTGCACACTTTGGGTGAGTGCTCATCTCTGGTTGAGTGATGTGCTAGCGTGCTTGGGTCATTTACTATAAATTCTAGGTTGCATCATTGGTTTTGTTTTCGGGACCTCTTTTTCAGTTGTTTTCAGATGTTGCGTGATGAAGACGTATCGATTGACCTTGGCAAGTGTTGAGGAGTGGATAATAGATCTGGAAGAAGAGTACACTCGAGATTTAGCATTGGATCTAGGTTTGACACACGCACATGGGTGGAGTAGAATCTATATGACTACTTATATGAGAGCTTCTTTGTTATCTTCCCAATAGAGCTATATGAGTGGTTGGTTGCTTACGCATCTAAAAGGAATTGGAGGTTTCACACACTTGTCTAGATGCAAGAAAGAATTTTAGGCCCTTTATGATGTTGATCTGATTTGGACGTGCATTGTGGACACTTGGTTCCATGGAGTTCTGAATAGCTATATTTTGGAGTACTCAATTTCCACTTATTCTTTCTCGAGAGGTAGTTGAGTTTCAGTTTTTACATTATCCCGGGGAACCTATCTACAAGGCATTCCATTGGTGATCAAAATCTTGTTGGTAACCCTAAATTTGGAAGAAAAGTTGATGGCTAGCTAAACCCCACCACGTGGGGGCAAGGCAGTGTGGTGAAGGATGGTGGACCTAGCGGTAGAGAGGAAAAGAGAAGAAAGGAAGCTTAAGTACAATGAGGCACGAGAGGGATTTAGGGAAGCAACATGAGATTACAGAATGGATGGCATTGAGGAGAGAGATGGCTCGTGAAGGATTTGGAGCTCACGTAGAGGACGTGGAGCTAGAGCATCTGGAACTCCCCATTTGGGCAAGCATGACAGGGAACCCTCATCGGCCTCTTATGAGAGTGCACCAACAGAGAAAACTTGGGCCATGGGTGCACATCTAAATCTACCTAGAAACCTAGCCCTTGTGCTTGGTTTTCCAGTTTCTAGTACAACCAGTAGTCAACAAGCTAGTTTGGTAGTAGAGTAGCAAGAGGTAGAGTTGACTTATCAACAAGTTCAGGAGTGAATCATATAGCAAGTGCATTTATGGTTGGGCAGACATCTTCCTATTATTTGAGGACCGGTTGGAGGAACCTTTTCGGCACGTGTCATCGGCACAAAACACAAGCACACAGAACTTTGGACTCACATCGGGGAGTAGCACAACTTCACAGACTATAGGAGTTCAGTTTAGCACCACTATTGGGACACAGGTAGTGCATCCTCTAGTCCAATTCCTACTACAGGTGGAGGATCAGGTGGAATAGGTAACTCGGGATCTGGCGATCTGGTGGATCTGGAGGTAGAGGTAACACGAGGTTCTAGATCTGGTGGGCATGGTCCTCACCAGCCCCAAAATATTTACATGGAGATGTCACTTCATCTCCCAGAGTATAGGGGAATAGAAGATGTTGTTGAGCATGTGCATATGTGTGAGATATTGTGGTGCGTGAAAGGAATAATAGCTTCAGAGCGCAAGGCCAAGTCATTTGCAACTACATTGTAGGGACGCGCACACAGTTGGTATAGAAAGTTTGACCCTGATCAAACTTGTGTGGATTATACATGTTACAAGATGCTTTCATTAAGGAATTTTATATACCTAAGTTTGAGCAGAAAAAGTATAAGCACACTCAAGGACATCAAGTAGGGCACTACTTGAGAGTGTCAGGAATATGATGCTCATTTCAAAACACTCTTGTCTAAACTATCATATGATATCCATGCAAGTTAGCATGCACAATGGTTTTTCGGAGGCCTATTATGCACCTTTTTAGGAGGCTCTCTCACAAAGACTTATACTGAGACCCACGAGGCACTTGAAGCAGCTCTTGTTGAGAGCGATTAGGAGAGCATAGACACTAGAGTGAGCCCATTCTTGGAAGCTCATATTACAACAATGGCAAAAGCAATTGGAGAAACTATCATGCAATACAACACATGAGACACACAGTGGAATTTGGTGCATAGATTGTGAAGTAGAGGGGCATACTAAGGATAGTTTTCCTCACATAGATCGGTGCGCTCCTTGTTACTAGAATGTGAGATATGTCATTTGGACCATGATGCAAGCCATTTTCCATTATTGCAATGCGCGGATAAGAAAGAACATGTCCTACTACTATAAAATTTTCCAGTCCATGACTCACAATATAAGATTTGTAGGTTGATTGATCATATCCATGATGTCATTGATATTGGTGTATGATATAGATGGGGGTTTTGAATAACTCTAAGGATAAAGGTGAGTGACATGATCATGAACACACTCAAGGGCACTATGATCAAAATGAAGGGCACTTTGAGGGAGGCCATGGTAGAGGTCGAGGATACCATGGTGGATTCAAAGGCCGAGGCCATGTGGTGGTGGATGAGGTGAGTTCCCTCATGGAACATGTTATACGTGTGGATCCCTTGACCATTACAGTGTGAAATGTCCTCAAAACATTACTTGTTCTTTTTGTGAAAGAATCATAACTATGAAGAGTGTCCAGGACTTATATGAACATCTAAGAAAGAAGCAAAAATAGGAGAACAAGGGCACAGGGATGGTTAGGATACAACATGTCATGGAAAAACCAATGGATGTCAAAGTTAGCACCGGATCTGAGGTAGTACCTGTGAAGATTACTACATGCGTTGAGGTTGCACGCACTAGAGAAATGCTGTAATAAAATCCTACCATCACTAAGGAGGAGGTTTTACATGAAAAATACCCATACCCTACACATCAGAAGGAGGTTTATCAAGAAACCATGGAGGTACTCAAAAAATATACAGGTGAAATATAATGTTTAAAGGAACAGTCATGGAAGTTGGAATAGAAGAAGGCAGTTGAGACTTTCCAGTCGGATGTTGATGATCTAAAGGAAGTATGCAAGATGTTTGTCAGAGAACATTATTCCATTACTAGGGAGTTGGTTGAAAAGGAAACACTCCATGTGTTGGTATTGAGAGACCGAACATAAAATTTTTGCATGCTAATCTCCCTCCCCATAGCTTGGATTATGACAAGGAGATCACTCTGAATGTTTTTGTAGATGGATGGCTTTTGAGCAATATTTTGATTGACACAAACACAAAGTGAATGTGCTTACCTTAGATGCATGGGTTCAGATGGGCAAACCTCCATTGCAGCCATCATCTTCTAATGTGTTGTATATGGAAAATTGGACTAAGGCCACACCAATTGGAGTATTGAAGGATGCATCCATTACTATATAAGGGGCCAAGTTCATTGGGGACTTTGAGGTATTAGCACTTGCAGAAGCAGACAACTTCCCAACTCTACTTGGGCACCCTTAGTGCTTATGCAAAATAATGTTGATCTATGGTTCAATAAGGGATATATCAGTTTTGAGAACAAGGAAGAATGAGTTATTATCCCTTTGATAGATGGGAAATCTACACCTTATGTTGAGCCCTTAAGTGAAGAAGACCTGAACAAAATTTATGTGCACACCATTCGAGATCCGAAAGTGCTTGAGCCATCTAAGGAAGGAATTCTCCAGTGGGATGATGCACAGTCCATCAGTGATACTACAAGTATCACTATGAAAATTGGGCACATGGAACTTACGAGATGGTTGGGTGTGGAGTAAGAAGTGCAGCTGTGCAAGTAGTAGTAGCAGCCATGTTGTGTTAGGAGGATAGGCAACAACCCTATACCCCGGTACACTTGTGAAGGAAACCTTGAGGTATTCCTGTGAGCCATGGAAGTATAGTGGAAGGATCAAGTGGATAGAAGGAATATGTTAGTGTATACCCTATGTGGGAAAACAACACATTGGTGGATGGTTCATAGGGATAATCTCATAGAATGGAGAGAAGTGAGAATTTCTCTATCATCCCAGTTTCTTAGGAGTAATGCACCTACTCAAATCTATGTGAATATCATGGTAATAATCTTGTTTAGCACCACGTTCAACAGTGTGAGAGACTCTAGATAAAGGGGCAGGAGAAGCTTTACCACCTTCATTGTGGGTGCACAAACTTTATTTCACCTTGCGAGGTTGCGTGCACTTGGTATGTTTATGCGGAGCTGCATAGGAGACTAGAAATTGGCAAGACTTGACTGCAGGAATGATCCAGACTTTTGACTACTTCTCCACTAAACCTCCGGTGAAAGAGGCATTACAGGTTATGAAGTGATTGACTATGGGAGATAGTGCAAAGGCTAAAGAACTCATTCAGAGTTATTTGGTGAGTCAGATCTAGAAGCACATTTTGATGAAGTAGATGAGACAGATGTAAAACTACTTGAGTGTGCACTTCCTAGAGAGAAGGAGAAAGGAAAGATGGTCTATATGGTGGATGATGAAGAAGTGGAACAATTTGGACATAGATCATTCAAAGGGTACACGTGAGGTCTTAGACAGTGTAGATGAGAAGGCACACCTACCATGAACCTATGAAGATGAAGAAAGTGAACATTGGCATGGATTGTTGAACCTAAGGAGGCCATAATTGGAGATTATTGGTCTACTAAAGTGGCTAAGATAATTGAGTTCTTTACGTGATTTCCAGAGGACTTGTTTCTAGGGGCTACCATGAGTTGAAAGGGTGCATGAATCTTTGGGTGAGATGAAAATTAAGTTAAAGGAAGGTGTGCGCCCTAGGTTAGGAAGAGACCTTATAGGATGAACCTAACTGTGCACGTAAAAGTTAAAGAAGAAATAGACAAGATGTTGGAATCTAGCATTATTGAGCCCATAGAGGAATCAGAGTGGGTTAGCCCTATGGTAATCAACATAAAGAAAGATGGAAGAATCAGGATTTGTGTGGACTACAGGAGTTGAATGTTGCATGTGTGATTGATCCTTTCCCTACACCATTCACTAGGAAATATTGGAAGGCATTGCAGGGCACGAAATTTACTCTTTTACAGATGGATTCTTTGGGTATCATCGGTAAGAATTGCTTAAGGAGGATCAAGAGAAGACAACTTTCACCACTAAATGGGGAAGTTTTGCATACACAGTGATGCCCTTTGGATTGAAGAACACATGTGTATTTTTTGCATTGTGGTTCAAGCATTCCAGGATTTTATTCACAAATTCTTGCAGGTTTACTTGGATGATTGGACCATGTATGGGCTTATCAAGGATCATTGTGACAATTTTTGGTTAATGTTTGAGAGGTGTAGATAGTTAAGCATCTCTTTAAATATCAAGAAGTGTATATTTGCTACACCTTTTGGAACTCTGCTAGGGCATATCATCTACTAAGGAGGGTTTTTAGTAGATCCAACTAAGGTTGTAATCATTTTAGGCTTGGAGGAACCCACCAGTCAGTGAGGTGCGTGGATTCTTGGGCCACACAGGTATTATAGAAAATTTATCAAAGGATATGCTAAGATTTCATGTGCCCTTGGAGGAGTTATTAAAAGGTAAAGGGAAGTTCTATTGGGGAGAACACAGCAGCGCACATTCGAAGTGCTGAAGGAAAGCTAACTACGGTGCCTATTTTACATTTTCCTTCCTAGAATCTCCCTTTCACGTACATGTGGACACCTCTGGCATGGCCATTGGCATAGTTCTAGCTCATCTTGGAGAAGGTATTGTAGATCATCCTATCTATTTTTCTAGTAGAAAGTTGACTCCTGTAAAACAAAATTATACAACTACGGAGCATGAAGCTTTGTCAATGATCTACGTGTTGCATAAGTTCATAGATAGTACTTGCTAGAAACACCTTTTGTGTTCTATACAGATCACATGGCATTGAAATACTTGGTAAATAAGCCCATTTTATAGGGGCACATATGTTGATGGGTTCTATTATTCCAAGAGTTTGACTTTACAGTTGTGGTAAAACTAGGTAAAAATCAAATTTTGGCCCAGACCACTTATCAAGGATTCAATCAGAGAGGATGCGTAGAGTATTGAAGATATAATGTCGGATGCATAGTATATAGTTAAACCACATGTGCCCTTAGAATTAGAGGATATTGTTGTCTTTTTACGCACATGTATGGTGCTAGAAGGAATGAAAGCCTTGGAAAAGAAACAACTTGTAATTTGTGCACACCTTTCATGTTGATCAGTGGTGACTTATACAAACTAGGCCGAGATGAAGTATTGTGTTGGTGTGTACTAGAGCATGAGCACATGAAATCATGGAGGAGGCTCATGGTGGTATTGCAGGTGGACACTATGCAGGTGATGCACCACCACATGCAAGATTCTACTCACTAGTTTATGGTGGGAAACCTTGTACAAGGATTGCAAGGAGTATTGTAAGGCATGTGATCACTTGTCAATGCCTTAAAAACTTGGGTAGAGAGATGAAATGCCTTTGAGGCCCATTACTAGTGTAGAGCCTTTTGAAAAATGGGCAATAGACTTTTGTGGGTCCTATTTCCCAGCCACGCGTAGAACTACTGGATCACGCTACATCATCACTTGTATAGATTATCTTACAAGGTGGGTGGAAGCAACACCTACAAAGGATTGTACAATGGCTACAATAACAAGGTTCTTGTGGGAAAATATTCTTACCAGTATGGATGTCCTTTGAGTTTGACAAGTGATAGGGGCACTCATTTCTTGAATGTGACAATCAGGATATTATTGGATGAATTTATGGTCACACACCACAAGACAACACCTTATCACCCTCGGAAAATGGGACTTTGAGGCTTTCAACAAGATATTGAGCCAAACTTTGACAAATATTTGTGATGTTGGAAGGAAATAGGGATGATAAAGTTTTATGTTGTACTTTGGGCATATAGAACAACCTATAAATGGTTGAATAAGGCAAACACCCTTTTAGTTGGTGTATGGCACAAAAGTAGTTCTTCCCATGGAATTCATGTTACCTTCTTTGTGTATCACACGCGGGAGGTCTAGCTGATGAGAAAGCATTGGAAGAAAGAATTGACAAGTTGATACAACTGGATGAGAGGCACGTCATAGCACGTTGGAGTCAAAGCAAGAAAAAAAATCTAGGCAGAAGGCATGACATGATAGGCACATCAAGGACAAGAAGCTTGAGGTTGGGTAGATGGTACTTCTTTATGATTCAAAGTTTCATGCACCACCTAGAAAGCTTAAGGTGCATTGGTTGGGACCATATGTTATCACTCATATACTTGAGTCAAGCACTTTCCAGTTAGAGGTGCTTGATGGAACACGATTACCTGGTTACTTCAATGGGAGTAGGTTGAAGCCCTATTATAAATAAGCCTTCTTGGTGTTTGTAATAAGGTAAGTATTTCCATTTAGATTAGATTTTCCTTAATGTATTTCCCTTTATGTGTTTCCTTTTTTTTATGCTTTTTCAATTTAGTTCAGTGTTTTGTGTAATAAGCACGCTTGCATGCCAAAAGTTGATTACAATCTGAAGTGTTTTTATGCGTAGAGGACTACACATACCCTTAGTGTGGGGTGGTTTTCATTCAAAGATGGGTATGCATAAGAAAATACTTGTGTAAGTGGTTTCTCTTGTTGAAAGTGTGGATGGTATGGAAAGGTGTTGCTAGAAAGAAAATTGCTCCTAAAAGAAGATCATAGTTGAAAAAAATGCCCAGTATAACGCGAGGTAAGTTGTGGCCATGGAAACTACTTAAGGGAAGGCACAGTGGTGAGGTACTTTGGCACATGGAAGCACAAAAAGGAGGTATGTGGCCAAAAGGTAGAAAGGTACACTAGAAGGTTATGGTTGTGGCGCATAGGTGTATCACATGAAATGTGGTAAAATGTTCAATTAATGAGAGGATCGGTGGTAGGTGGAGGAGCAATAAATGTGATTACTTTTTCAAAATCTATATAAGAACGTGATGCGGGTTCATTTTTACCTTTGTGATTATGAGTTTTTGAGTGAGTTGTTTGTGACTAAGTTGTGCGAGATGCATTGAGGTGCAAAGAGATTTAAAACTAGGTGAGGAGAGTGGATTTGTGCATGAAATTGGCTTGTGTCCCCATTGGAGAAGGGTTTGAGTGAAGCATTAGAGGTGTGCAAGAGAGGAGAAATAGGGTGTCAGGTTTGAGAAGAAGCTAGGGCACATGATTTCAAGTTAGGGCATGTGGTTTTGAGCTAGGGCATGGGAGTTTTCTCGACATAAGTAAAAAGTGCAACCTTGTCTTACCATGGCACCAAGGAAAGCACTGGAGCAAGAAAAAAGGGGAAGAAGAAGGTAGAAACCGAGGTGGAGATCGAGGATGCCCCAAAAGTAGGTTCTCAGAAATGTAGTACCCAAGAGGACATAATCGTGGGATGTGACTAGGATTCTCATGTTCGCAGGAGTAAGGTAAGTGACTACAATCATCACATGACTGACAACAAGGAAGAGTTGGATGTGTTGTTAAGTAGAAAGACAAACAAGTGCACAGTCGATGACATGCCTATTTATGATGATGTTGGAGAGAAATTGTTGAAGAAGGTAGGGGTCTTGTAGCTCTATGAACTCCCTTACTTTGGAAAACCAGAAGAAACTATACCAATGGCTTATGAGCAGAGTCCACGAGGACTTATTTTATTTTGTTGGGTGGCGGATGAGGATCACCACGCCCTTAATTGTAAGCCTGACATAGTTTGAAGGGAACAGGACAGAGATTACCAATGACTTATCTACAAAAAGTTATTTTGGCCACCCACAAGGAGTTGGGTTACTCAAAGGGTCCACGTGGAATGGATATTTACAAGTTAAGGAAGTACCATGTGGTATACATGTGGTCACACACTTACTCACCAAGTTGAATGATCAGGAGAGATGGTCACAAGTGAACACCATGTGGCTACACATTGCTAAGAAGATATCACAGGAGAAGTTTACAACTTGGCAGGATACATAACAGATACCATCATTGAAGAAGCACACAAAGGTGAGAAGATAAGCTTTGGTGCCATTTTGCTATCTCTTGTTTTTGTTGAAATTGGAGTGCCCGATGGGCCAAAGAACAAGATTTGGGAGTATCTGCAGTAGAGAATAAGTCTCTAGCAGAGAGGTTTGAGAAGTATTTATGTGAGGGATCTATGAGTGGCCCATTCAGGAAAAGGGTAGAGATGTGGTATGATAGACTTCACGCATGGCCTTTGAAGAGGAGTGGAGAATTCCTAAGGAGTTGTCATCAGTAGTTGGGAAGTCGGTACAATTTTTTGTGTACCAACACTTTTGCATTGTGTGTTTTGTAATGAAGGATGGGACATGGAGTCCTTGGTGTAAAACTCCCTTACGCCTTTACAACGTGGTTCTTCCAGGTGGTAGTTCACAGGTTTTCGATGCATGCAGGTTAATCTACAATGCAGACAAGGTAGATTGTGACTACCATACCTTGAGGAAGACTTACACATACCCAAGTAAGTCTTCTTATATTGAGAGGTTCATATCAGATGATATAACCATGAGGCTGTCAGTTTGGCCATTGGTGACAATGGGGCCACACTAATTTATATCCAACTTAAGCCTAGGCTAGAAAATGGTAAGTATGTCGAAAATGAATGTATGCTACCAGCCCACCAAAGGGGAAACATACAATTGGAGCTTGGTGGCTGAAAATCCCACTTCACCATTAGAAGAAGAAGAAGAAGATGATAGAGAGGACAATGGTGGTTTAGTGCACAGGGGATGGAGGCAGCCCTCAGAACACTAAGGAAAGTAAGTGTGAGGTTACTCCTCCCAAGAAGCAACAAGAGGAGGAAGACTTAGAAAATACACGTGCAACCTTAGATGCAGACCCAATAAATGAGGAACACCAATTTAAAAGGGTGTTCAGAAGGAAAAGGACTCAAAGTGTGGGGCCATCACAACCTCCATGCATATCACCTCAGATCTCCCCTCAGAAATAAGTACCTGAGAAGAAGAGGAGGAGAAAGTTAAAGCTCGGAGAGGATGAAGAGGATGAGTCTGGTGAAAGCACGCAGAACCCCTAGTGCTGCAGACCCAAAAATACAGAGGAGCCTCATGTGATGAGGAAATGAAAGATGATGAAGAGGGGGTCAAGGAGACAAAGAGGAGATGGGTGAGCCATCTGGTGCCCTCACTCCACATAGGAAGGTGAAGGACCCATTGCAGATTCTAGCACCCGGGTTCCCAAGGGCAAGAAGGAAAAGAAAGGAAAAGAAGGTGAGGACTATGTGACTCGGATATGGGGTACATAGAGGACACCAAAAAGATCATTCACGCCAGTTCCAGCATGGTAGGGCCAAAGGATTTATATGGCTGGGAGTTAATGGACCCAAAAGGCCAATGCATGGACTAGAAAATAGTTGTCTGGTCCATGTAGACACACATGGATGAACCAGATTTTGATGTGTGTGAGGAGTCATGTGTCTCACATCGGGTAAAGAAGAAACCAAGATTAGGCACATGACTTTCAAGCCTCGTAATGTCCGATGAGCAAGTAAGTAATGCCTTGGTCAAGGTATCTTGCTTGAAGTGGCGCGGAGGAACATTGATAAGGCCACCACCATTCGAAGTGCTACTTGAAGATAACAAGGATAAGACTACATAAAATAAAGCACTTAAAAGCAGAGAAGGAATGAGAAGAGGAAAATAATGAGGCCTTTGTTAGCATGGTTGAGGAAATCGGTGATCATATTCTTAAGGTAAGGCCTCATTTGGAGTCTAAAGTTCCTCAGAAGTTTCCCTCTGTAATGCATTATTTGCACACTCTGGTGGGTCTAGTTTTGAATGAAGAGCCCATTGTTATGGCCACACCAAAAGATCCTACAGAAGAAATAACAAGAGCAAGGGCTACCATTGTTAGGAAAATTTCAAGTTTTGAGGCCTTGCTCCAAACATTGAAAGATGAGTTGAAGAAAGTGGATCAAGCTTTGAACATGTGTGCAATGTCAGATGCCATAATAAGAATCAGGACTATAGCAAGAGGATAATGAAGTGTTGAAGGCAATGAAGGATGAAACACTTGGGCACAGAGAGGTTAGCCTTGGTAAAACAAAAGTGTGAGGCCTTATACAGTAGCCCAAGATCCACACAAAGATAGGATCGATGAACTTGGGAAACTTATAGCATAAAAATGGACTCCATGGAGGGAATGGTCTCAAGTATGGCACATGTTGTCCAAGTACTACAAAATGAGAAGGAAAAGATCACTCAAGATGAAATGGATGCCATCATAACAAATATCCTAGAGAAGACAAGAAGTGCACTAAGTGATTGGCAGACCTTGGAGGCTGAACTCAAAAATGAATATCCAGAGTTAGTCCTACTTGAGGAAGAGGGTACTGCGAATAGAATACATTCTTTTATACAATTCTACATTCATTCTTTCATTCCTTATTCTTTATTATTGGAGAAATAAGAAGGCATTACCCATTGTCGGGGGGAAATGTATCTTAGTGTGGGGTAATGTTGAGCAGATAACATATTTCTCTAAGATGAAGGCATATGGAGGATGTGCACACTGTTGGGCAAGGTGCATTTGGAGGCGTGGGAGAATAGCGGAATAAGCACGTGCCAAAACACTGAGTTCGGGACTTAGCCATTTTTGTGGATAAGGGCTATTTTTGGAGATAGCGTGCGAGCACACAAAGACATGAAGACTTGTGGTCCACACAATGGTATTTTGGGAACAAGCGACAGCTGAGTGCCATGCATAGTTTGAGCTAATAATAGGATTTCTACTCAGAGTTAACTATAGGAAATCTATTGTTAGAGCACTTGCATGTTGTGCATCTTATTATAAAGGCACGTGGCTATTATTAACATGTGACCTATTTTGAGAAGTGCATGGGTGGTGAAGGGAAAGTCCCCACCCCTATATATATATATGTGTGTGTGTGGTTGTATGAGTGTGTATTGTGGTGTATCTTCTTTGGTTTTTGCATGTGAGTTGTTGTAGTTGTTGTTGGTTTTTTTTACATGATGACTCATTGAGATACTATTACAGTGTATGAAGCTTCTATGTTTTTTACAGTATTAATGGAATGGATAATATTGGATGGATAATGGTATTAAACATGACTGAATCTGGTTATTGTATGGTAAATCTTGTTATAGTCATTGTTTAGTTCATCTTCCATAAAATCTAAGATCTAGATCTAGTTTTATACATTTGTGGGATTGTTTATTATTGGTTATGAATATGAATGTGTTTAAACATCATATCCTGCAACCTCTTTTTTTGAAACTCTAATCTTCCATGAAGGATTTCCAAATTCTATCCCTAATCCTTAATATAGAGTGCGCTAGGAGGTATTGGCATAGGCTGTGAGTTTAGCCCAAAAACTTGTTATTTTACTATGTTTGTAACCAAGAAAACTCAATATGAGCACCAAAAACACTAATGGTGAGTGTGTTCATGTTAAACTTGCAAAAAGCTAATTAAAATATACTAATACCTAGTAATTTAAAGGTTAAACTAAATCAAACAAGAACCATTAAGATAAGAGCTTATGGAAAATAACTTCTTCAATGCATGAACATGAATGAATCAAACTAAATACTAAGCCAATCCTACTCTTTAAGATTGTTGATCAAAACATGAACCTAATTAGATCATTTAGAATTCAAAGTTTATTTTTGTTTGACTCAAGAATTGAGGATGGAATCTCACCAAGAAATGACTACAAGGCCATTTTTGGATCTTCCCATACTACTCAAATTTGAGTGAATGGATGCAAGACGAAGAGGATAATCCAAATCAATGGAGAATGCTCAAGATCAAAATTCCTATAGTTTTCACTAATGCAAATGAGGTGTGTGTTTTAGTTGAAGGAGTTTGGTCCTTTATATAACTTACATGTTTGAGAGATCTTTGCATCTTAGTGCATGTGGGATAAGGGTAAAGCAAGATTAGAAATGGATAAGCATGCTTTAGAAAAGGTAACCTTGATTTAGAAGAGTTTAATTTGTCATTAATAACTCATGGGAGTTGGGGGATGTTTTAATTAATCAGGTGTGATTAATTAATAGATAGATGTAAGCTTATAGAAGCTAATTAGAAAATTAGTATGATTTGGGAGACGTAAGAGACAAATTTAATCCAATAAGTAGTGATTTATTGATTTAGAGTAGTAAGCATAATTAATTAATAATAATTAATTAACCTAAGTAGAAGCGGACATTAATTAACGAAAGGTCGTTAATCGACATCCTGAGTGATAGGAAGGCTAATTAATTAGCAAGATGTAATTAATTAACGGAATAGAGGGAAAATGGTGGTTTATTGATGAAGTGTCGTCAATTGACCAAAAGAGAGAAAAGAAGATAGTGCAATTTAAGTATTAAAACTACGTAGGTGAATTTTAGGTGTCTACATTTGCCCTTCTTTGGGGTGGCATAAGCGACTCCACTTCAAAGATAGTAGAAAAGTACAAATAAACAAATTTTTAAAGGAATAGAAGAAAATTTAGTAGAATGAAGGATGCCCCCTCGAGAGTCAATGGGGTGATGGAAGAGGTCGATCGACAATCAAAAAAAAGGAAGGAAATGCATAAAACAAATTAAGGGGGAGGGAGGGATAGAAAGGTAATCCCTATTGCCCCAAGTGATTTGGAAGAATAGTGCTTGATAGAAGGGAATGGTAATGAAGAAAAGTGTAGATGAAGAGAATGGAAATAACTTTCATCCAATTGATGTAAACACAACTTTATTTCATTATTTTGCTTTATGATCTATGTCATCAACCCTTTATTATAATATAATCATATAAAAAAAGTGTAAAATAACATGAAAAGCTATAATACTAACATTTGTTCATTGCCAAAACACTAACTCAATGCAACATACATAACGTAATGCAATACGAGAAAGTACACAAGCTAACCTAACAAGGAAACAAGTACAAACACACTTACTCAAACAAACAACATTCAAGACAATTGCACAAATGTTTTTGTTATCAAGGTTCAGTCCCCAAATGTTTGAGTTGATGACAATGGGTTAAAATGGCACCCCAAGCAAGGATGCATGTGAGGGGATGTACAGAGGACACAAGAGTCCCATGAAAAAGCAATGGTGCACTATGAAATAATACCTAACAACTCAATGTGCAAAAGAGTATCAACATAAAAACCAACTTTGTGAATGGAGGTAGATCAAGATGATCTGTGAGTCATTATAACAAGAATAAGCATTTGACACTAAAGATAGAATTTTCGCTTTTACAAATTACGTGCATGTCTTACCAATTTTCGAAAAAAAATGAATTTTAACAATTTTTTGGATTTTTGAAAATTTTCCATTTTTTGGATTTTTGTTATTTTGTGAATTTTTAGGATATTTTAAAAGCTTTCCAAGCTATGTGACAGGAAAAATGAAGAAAAATGGATGCCCCAGGTGATGAATGGGAATATACAAGGGCGTAATGCCATGCATATGTGCGAGAAGGTGAAGACGCAAAGTTGCCCCAACATTAGATGGTAATGTACAAAGGCAAACTCTTCACATATATACAAGAAGAAGATATGTTGGATCAAGGCCACGAAGGATAGGTTCAACATGATGATGAACTCAAACCAATGAAGTGCCAAGAAGGAGCAAGCATGCCCCCAATGCAAGCTAGCCAATAAACATATGATAGAGAGAAGGACAAGATTGTTTATTGAAAGTAGGGGAAAGTTTCCCTCAAACATGGTAAAAGGAAATCTTATACACATGGATGTTCTGAACAAAGTAGAAGAATAGTGTGAATGCTATGAAAGGATATGGAAAATGTAGCTAGAATCCTTGCAATGAAAAGGTGATTATCCAAAGGCACAAATTATGAGTCAAAATAAGGACTAAAGTAAGAGTTTGAACAAGGTACAAAACAACACTTGGTAACATACTAATCTTGTTTGCTCATAGAGATCCAATGTGTGCACGTGGAAATTAATTACTTCTTGAAGGGAAGATTTGATAGACAACAAGTGAAGACATGTTAGCCAATGTGTAGGAATGATTTATTTTGAAAGGTGATTTGTGAATGGAGGGTGGAAGCGCAGTCGTGCATTGCTCTGCTGCCACCCGATGAACATAGCCCCAATGGAGATGTATTTTATTCTAATCACAACATTTCTCTATTGCTAGCCAAGCTTCCATAACCCCGATAGAGATACTGGAAACACCCCAAAAGAGACTTATATATTGCTTTTCTTTTGATTTGTGATGTTTTGATTGGTTTTTTTTCTTTCTGAAAACTATTTCAGCGCTCTCGATTGTTTTGATGAGGGATTAAGACCCACCGATGGCTTAATGGAAAGATGTGGAAGTGATTGTGATGGCAAATACATTGACTAGTGTCAACAAATACATCCAAAAGTTCTTTGCGACAAGTTTATTGGATGTAGATAGTGGTATGATCTCTAAAAGGTCACGTTCTTTAATTTACCAAGGTGATGAAAGACTAAGGTCAAACAAATACTATACGTATAAATGTCACAAAATGAGTGTGAATAGACTAACAAAAATATTATCGAAGGGATGAAAATGATGGGTGAATTATAGAGGAATGAAAGAACATCCATGTGTATGTAATACCTGGTTACAATGCTTGATATGTGTACCTTTGATTTTTTTGTAATGTTTTAATGTTATTTCATTTTTTATATTTTTGACATTTTTATATTTTTTATTTTTTTATTTTTGGGAAGTTAGGACCAACAATGTCACTTTGCATGATAAGATCCAACAACGATGTTTGTGATTTCTTTTATAAGGGAGACTAGGATTTTTACTTATCAAGAGTGATATTATCTCCAATTTCGATGATCATTGTGAGCTCATACTCGATAAGTGACTGTGACTTATCTTTCAACATGGATTTTGTATGTGGGATCTTGAGTTCCCTATCCATAGGTTTCTGCACTTTGCGTCATACTTAATGGTTACGTTGGTAGTATTCTTAAATCGCGTTTGATTTTTAACTTTATGGTTTTTGGATTTATTGGGAGCTTTAGAGCTCTTTGGTCTTTTGATCTTGGCTTGATGAAGAAACTGTTTGTGTTTCCTACAAGCTAATGTGTTATTTTGTTGATCCCAAGAAGTGGGAGCAGAAAGTGAATGTTTAGAATTGTTTATAGGAATGTGAGGGATGATGGTGGGCTTCCCACAATTTTTTATAGAAGGATGATATGATGGACAAAAGAGGATATGGTCCAAGGATCAAAGAGGATGGGCTACCGAGAGGTGAGCCACAAATAGAAGATGAAGGGCTACTAGGATGTGGCCCCAAAACGAAAAGAAAATGGGCTACTTAGAAGGTGTCCCATAGATGGAAGATGAAGGACTACTAGGCGTGGCCCAAGTATAGAAGACGATGGGCTACTAGGAGGTGTCCCATAGATAGAAGATGAAGGGATACTAGGATGTGGCCCAAGTATAGAATAAAATGGGCTACCATGAGGTGTCCCATAGATGGAAGATGATGGGCTACCTAGAGGTGTCCCATAAATAGAATATGAAGGGATACTAGGACGTGGCCCAAGTATAGAAGATGAGGGACTACTAGGGCATGTCCCATAGATGGAAGATGAGAGGCTACTAGGACGTGGCCCAAGAATAGAGGATAATGGGCTACCCGAGGTGACCCACAAATAAAAGGAGGGCTACTAGGAGGTGGCCCACATATAGAAGAAGATGAAGGGCTACCAAGAGGTGACCCAAGGAAAGATTGTGATTGAGGAATTGTGATATGTAAAGAATGATTGGGTGATGAGAAGATAGGCCAAGGATCAATGAAAGACCCATGTGTTTCTCCATGTAATGGGGATGGTGAAAATGGAAGAATAAGAGGAGGATCAATTTTGATGATCTTAGGATCTTCCTCTATTTTCTGACAAAAGGAATCAACTTCTTCCCCACAATACATGAACACATTAAGGTCAAAAGATAATCCTTGCTCATGATCCTCTAGAGGAATGTCATCGTGTAGCCCCATGAATTCTCTGATCACTTCTTCATTCTAAAAGAAATTGATCGGTATGGGTCGTTGTTGGTCGATGATAATAGGTTGATTGGAAGAAAGAGGTCCAACAAGTGTGGAATATTTAGAAGATGTTTGATGATGATTGATAGAAGAAGATGACTCAAGAGATGAAGTAGATTTGGATTTAGATGTCTCGCAAGTGGAAGAAGATGGGGATTTGGAATGGGTTGGTATTGGTTTTCCTAGAAGATGACACAAAGGCTAGTAGACAAAGAAGATTGTGTATCCAAATGGTCGGTGGATCACGGCGTAGGGGTTGACTTGGATGATTGATTAGAGGAATTTTGAGTCACAAGATCTTCAATGGAGGAAGATGTCATTGAGGTGACTAATAAAGGGGGTCTTGTGAAGAAAGGGAGGACTATGACTCAAGAGTCGAATTAGAGGAATGATGAAGATAATTTGTGGTGACATAAATCCTTAGAGGAGGAATTTTTGTTTAGGTGACTGATTATTCCTTAGAAGAAATTTTATTGGATGAGGCTCAGGAGATTGAGGGAATCTGAATAATAGTTTGGATCAGAAGCATCCAAATATTAAGAGGAATTAGAAGAATAGTTTGGATTAGAAGCATTAGAATCAAACCACCAACTATGAGATGAAGGTGGGGAAAGGGGTAGTCGAACAGGTTCTCTAGCACGAAGAACCAATCAAGGTTTATTCGTGATGGGCGTATTTTGATGTGAGCGCTAAACCTAGGTTCCCTATTGTCGTAAGTGTGAGGAACCATGTGATAGTCAGTCATTTTTGGCATTGTTGGGTCCAAATGCCTAGACCTAGATTGTATGATTGAACTCCTTCAAATGGAAGGAAGTTCCATGTCGATTCGGGTAGCGTAATGACGACCAACTAGAAATTTTGCAAACAAATAAGGGATGTTTGTGTGATTTTCTAAAGGGGATCTAAGGAAAACAAACATATTGATGACACAATTTTGACAATCCAACAAGGTTTGGACAACAAGTTGCAAGTGTAAATGTCAAAATGGTTGATCAAAATTTAGCAACATAATGACTACAAAGGAAACTTTTCCAATGTTCAAATTGTCTCAAAAGTTGCTTGATAGGAAACGTTTTTGCTAAGGTTCAAAAAATATGTTCAAAGATGATAATGAACTTAGGCAAACACAAACAATGTAACAATTTGTGAAGGTTTCCATGAATGTCAAACAATCAAGGCAAAGAGTCCAAAGAATAAGGCACCAAAGAATCAAAGACTCAAAGGATTGTCCAAGGAAACAAATCTACAAGATGAAAGATCACAAGGAATAATCACGCAAGTTCGACAAACCAATCCAATCTACAAGAAACTACTCCCTATGTAAAATGTATCTCAAAGGTAGTTTGACGCAAGATGATCAACACAATGTCAACACTTAAGTCAAGTTTAAAATAAACAAGGCGTAAGTATTAACAAAGGGTTGAAGTGACTTCCAATCAAAGTATACTATAACTAAGTCTAGATACAAACAAGGCCTAAATCCAAAAAGTAAAAGTTACAAGTGTGAGCAACACGACAATACCACTTAAATACATTAATCAAGATTTGCGAAAAAGTAAGATATTAGTATCAAAATAATATTGATATGATGCGAACAATGTAACAACAACACTTTTCAAGGTTGAGGAAATGTTTGGAAGGAAACAAGGTCAAGTATACTAAGGAGTTGTTAAGGTGCGAGCAACGTAATGGTACAATCTAGACACTTAAATCAAGTTTACGAGAAATAAGATGTAAGTATCAAAATTGTATCGAGGTGATACAAGTAGCGTAACACCTCAAGGGAAGATTGATGATGAAGCAAGCCTAACTACGATGAAACGTCTTGACATGGGTATCAAGACAAGGCTACTCAAGATTTGAGGATGTACCAACACACTTTCAACGCTTACTATCATAGTCACAATAAGGAAGGATGTAAGCGGGTGCAAAAGTGGTGGACACAATCTTAAGTAACACTACATATGTATGATTTCTTTTTTCCCAAAAGGGCAACAAGAAAAAAAAGGAGTAGACTAAGTGGTGATGAAAAATACTTGAATGTTTCACCTTGTCTTAAGACAAGTGAAAACTAAGACAAAGTAACACTTCACAAATTTCGTGATGAATAACACTAGGCTCAAAACTTTAATGGACTCTCCCCTTATTCAACTAACAAGGTTTTGACTCTAAAAGTTCTTGCTTCGTGAGATCTCTTTGAAACACGATTGATTTTGGTAAAGTTGGCTCCTATGCAAAATGGTTTCCTATTAGTTCACTCTCTAGGTGTCACAAACTATCTTTGTGAGTGCGGTTTTCCAAGAAAGTCGCACTGACTAAATCAAGGAGTATCCTAGCTTTACTTTACCCCCTTTAATATAATGAGCAATAAATTGTGTTCAATTGTATCTCACTAGGGTCGCGTGAAGATAATTTTAACGCTAATCTCACAAAGGCGTACTAGTCAAGTGGGTAAGTGGAGTGCTTCCTTTTCATCCATCAGTTCCCTCAAGGTGTGGACTACTTTGGGGTTCCTAGGGTAATCCTCATATTGAGTTTTATGGCTTATGCCAAGGCACTTCCCCCAATTTTAAGCAGACAAGTCCGTAGCTCTTAACCGAAATTGTAAATGTCGTGTTTTAAATAGTGGTGTGTTTTTTTAAAATCTTTTATCTTAGTTTGGTTTTGTACACCGATTGACAACATGCAACAAATTGTATTAGTATTGGTTTAGATCTTGATTCTTTAACAAACAAGTATTGGTCTTGCACACGAAGGTTAATAGTTTTCCATAAGATCAAAACATCGTGAAAGAGGATTAAATGTTGCTTTTGATTCTCAAGATCGTCCTAAGACGTAAGAGAAGAGCATACGCAACAAGTCACCCAACTACATTAAAATGGAAAAGCTTGCAAATTAAACAACTCAGCAACTCATTTTAACCAATTGTTGTTCATTCCCTTAACCATGAATTTAATTAAGTGTTTGTAAATGTAAGAAGGCTTAGAGTTGTTTCTGATTCCCAAGATCACCTAAAAGGTGTGAATGAAGAGTATACACAACTCTATCCTAAGACATGAAAACACGACATTCATTTAAAGATCATCAAATAAGTTAGCCAAGAAAATGATTAGAAAACACCATGCGAAAAGAAGTTAACATCAAAACCCGCAAGATGTTAGAAATAACCATGATGAAAACCCTACAAATCTCGAAAATAGAGCCAAATTTTAACAAAACACACCGGTGGGGCCTCTCATCGTTAGCGGGCCTGAAGCAATAACATCGCAACCCTAATGACATATACGCGCCCTCAAACACAAAAATATGGGTCCGATATAAAATACATGCTTTGAGAATAGAGAGACTAGTACTAGTGCAGCCAGAGAGACATATGCATGCCCTAGGTTAGTAGTAGCGTTTGACAGGTGCGAGTTGGCGTGAGTCTATAGTAAAAACAAGAAATGCCGAAAAATAAAGTCACAATAACATGACCAATGCAATAAGACGCAACCAAAAATGTAGTAGTGCGCCCTAGGCTAGAAGAACACGAGAAAGGAAGCGATGGCACACCCTCAGTAGTAGTAGCATGGGTCCAGTAGAAAATACAGACTGACGAGAACACGAGCTACACCTACACAAGCAAAAAGTATATATACGGGGGTCACATCAAAGACAAGAGGGAGACATATAAGAAATTGACAGATAAAAGGACAACAATAACGCGCAGTCGGAACAACATATGTGTGATTCTCACAATAGTTATGCACCCCTTTCAATGTATACGTGGTCTTTTCAGCAAGAACACAAGGCAAAGGTGTGCAAGCGTGGGTTTTGGAATGATGTCATAAACACGTAGATTTGCCATCATCAAACTCAAAAAGGTCAATTTTTGGTCATCTTAGCCCAAAATTAACAACACATCTCCTTTAAACCTACAAAAGAGACTCAACACATTTAAATTTAGCAAAATACATCGAGGA
The DNA here is from genome assembly GCA_018340775.1 of Taxus wallichiana var. yunnanensis. NCBI lineage: Eukaryota > Viridiplantae > Streptophyta > Pinopsida > Cupressales > Taxaceae > Taxus > Taxus wallichiana. The sequence goes on from CM031237.1 coordinate 422,873,823, forward strand.
ATTCAAGTTATTTAACATCTGCATAATAATTGTTAGCTAAAATTGAGACAAAACTTAAAATCAAATGTTAACGATAATGGAGTAGATCCCACTGGCGTGCCAAATGTGTTCATGTTAAACTTTGTTGGCTAGATTTTCTGCATAGCATCAAACCTAGGCAATCATGAGATAAATCTCCCTCATTTAACCGGTGAGGCTCCCGTGTCAGATTTGTCAATAAAAATGTGTTATTATCTATCAGGGGTTTTACTTTAACCACTTAGTTCATGAACCATAACTAAGAAGTTTTGCAGCAAGTAAGCAACTGTTTAAGAAAGGAAAGTTATAGAAGAAAGAAGTAAAGGAAATACAGAGAAGAAATGGGGAAGATGTGCATCCCAATTAGTAGATAGCAGAGCTAATTACATGCACATAGAAGAAACTTAATAGATATGAACACACAAAATTATAAAACAAAGGCAGCTCTAGATCTAGATCTAAAATAACACAAAGTTTATCAAGAGATCTAAGATTCAAAGCAAGAAACACAGTACACCGTGACACAAAGTTCTCCGGAAACCTGCTCCTTTGTATTCCTTTGCTCCAAGTTGCTCTCAGGAGTACAGCACAAAGTCTAGAACTCAAGATTGTTGCTTACAAATTCTGATCGATCCTTTAACCCGGAGGTTCTTCTCCTACTTATAGAATGTAGGAGGGAAAGTACAAATAGAAGACTCAAACTGAACTAAAGCATGAACAACAAGTAAAGATGACATTTGACAATCATCCTCAACTAACTTCTTCTTAAGTGACACATGTATCACTTAACTAATAGAATGGTTCCATATGACTTCAAGTAATGGTCAGAACACCAATAACTTAGAAGTTTTACAATTTCATCCGGAACATAGAAAATAGAAGAAGAAAGAATAGAAGAAGTCATGTCAGCTGTAACATTTATGTCTTCTTCTTGTTCTGATATCGGATATACTTGTCGAACATATAATTTAGCATCTTTCCATCTGTTTTAACCACTACTTCCTTCTCTATCCTGAATTGCAACAACCCTTCATTCAACACTTTGCTGCATGCTTCCACCTCTTCCAAACTCGGCCCAAACCTCGCAATGTCTGCCTGCAGCGCCACCAGTCTACTGATAGAATTCATCGTGAAAGGCTTGGTAGCTTTATCAATTCTCTTTTGTACCATCAGAAGAGAACCTTCCAGGGAATTAGGCACTTCGTTAGAAACAATCCGCACGTATGAAGTAACACCTCCGTCCACTCTTTCCTCAGTGAAAGAAATGATACTGTCTGGTAAATCTGATGTTCTACTCTCAAGTGCCTGCATCCTCTTCAGCAAAACTCTGCAGATTTCCAAGCGGAAAGATACTGCAAACTCTAGCTGCTTCCCCTTCTCGACTGATCCGTCTGGTACAATCTGTTCCGCAATCAATACATCTCTCGGCAGCTTGTTGATCTCGGCCAAAATACTCAGGTTACTCTCTGCAACTGTATTCATGCCTTCTATGCTTTCCATCAGTTGCTTTAGTTGATTTGCTGCATCGTTCATAACCTTTAGGCGGGCTGGCACTTCCCCAAGTTGTACAGAAGCTTGACGAATAATCAGATCCTTCCATTCGTCAATAGCCTTTACTTGATTGCTTGCGTCCTCCATTTCCTGCATAAGATGATCACTCACCTGCTCTGAAATGGGCTGAATGGAAGGTTTAGCAACCTTGGCTATGATCACGATAATTGAGATACTTGCTTCATGCAGCTTCTTCTTTCTCCGCCTTTTCACTATCAAGCCTAAGGAATAAAGCGTCTATCAATGTCTACGTGTCCTGCTTCAATCCTTCAGTGGTGGAATTCGAGCCAAGTGGTACTTTGGTCACTGTCACATCTTCCGCCGTGAGCTCCTCTTCTATCTTTCCTTCTGCTGGAATTGATATCTCAGCAAACTTCTCTCCCGAATTCTCAATGATCAACCTAGAAGTTGCTTTAGCAACTTTAGGCCTTCTGTCTCTTCTGCTCAGATCCTGGAGTAGCTGCAAGTCATGCTCCTCTAAGTTCATCTCCATTCTCGCTTTCTGAACCAAATTGCAAAGCCAACCATTCCGAGAAATTACTTCTCGGAGAGTGAGAAGTCGCTGAGTGCACTACCATCTCCCGCTCTGCATCCTCTCCATCAGAAAGTGCCACAGTTTAGCATGACTGCCATCCTCTGAATCATCCAAGGACAAAGCTCTTTCGAACTCTTCCATCTGCAGCTTCAACATCTCCTCTGGAATGGGTGATGAACGAAGTGGCTGAGGAGAGAAGACGAACGTCGCGCCGAATTCAATGAAGGCATAAAACGCCCCGCTGCCGCCGGTGCAATAGTTGGTGAAGTACTGGGTACTGGAAGCCGGAGTCAAAGCTATGGTCGTAGAAGTGATCTTCTCTTTCTCTTGAGATCTTCTCTGTACTTTCAACTTCTCGACCTTCACGCTTTCTCCTTCATGCTTTCGCTTGAGGGAATCTCCTGCGCCGAAGTTGCCCGTGATTTGATTCATCAAGGCAATATCCCTTCGTCAGCAACCAGTTTGAAGTATTCACCAACACAGCTCTCGATCTTTCTTCAATTGTGTTGCAGCCTCCCATGTTATTCTGCAGTATGGCTTTATCTCCTCCCATTTGATGGTAAGTGTCAAGTACCACATTCCCATCATCTTTAAGATCCGCAGGTATCCGTGCTAGTCCAAAGTCGAACACTTGCTTTGCTGACAGCCTGCTGAAATCTCTCTTTCTAACCTCGTACTCACTTCCGCACTTCATCCAGAAATCTTCTAACGAAGGCACATGTGCGTACTGCTGGGAGATTGTCTTCCTGGCTACTCCAAATGGATCGAAGTTCAGCCGTGCAGGGAAGAACTCTTGCTCATACTCGGATAACATTTGCGCTTCCATCCCTCGAGCTCTGTGAATGCTGATGCAACTGTAATATCCCACAGTGATTGGAAAGAAGCCCGTAGACTTGTGCCGCTTTGACTGTAGGTCGTGTAACTCCACAAGTTGCCTGCTCAGCTCCATGGCGATCAATCTATCATTCGATACCTGGGCATCTTTATTGGTTCTCCGAAAAATCCCGTAACCCCGAGGTATGTGAAATCTACAAATTAAATGAATAGACGCCAATCTTGACATGGCTTCCCACGCTTCCTCGCTTACCCCGTTGCCTTCAAGTCTTTGTCTAGCTACTGCAGATGAAACATAGAAGAAGTCATCGTTGATCACTTTGAAGTCTTTCTCACTGTAGGTGCGCAGTAAGTCATGCGGGTAGCACTCGAAAATGGGGTCCTCGAAAGAACACCACATCTATCCAAATTGAAAAGACACTTTGTGAAGTCAGCAAAGATACACCAAGTATGAAGTCATCTTGAAGCTGAAAGTACGCTTCACGCTCCGGTTGCTCACCGATGTTGCTGCTAATAATTTCCGACCAATTGATTATAGAATCAACCTTGTTGATTTCAATGGTCCTGATGAAAGCATACATCCATGTACGGAAAGTGTAGGCATTTGCTTCGCCATTCATCCTGCATAGCAATTTGACGACATCATCTACCTCCTACACCAAATTGGACCGTGGAAGAGTTCTCGAACTTCAAGGGGATCTAGGCTTCTTCATGAATCGGCTATTCATGATGCTCACACAATCAGCTCTATGTTTCTCCCATCTACTGTCAGCATCCTGAATGCTAATAGAAGTCACCACCTTTCGTACTAGAATCTTCAAACAATAATTGATGAACTCTGCATCCAAACGAATTATTGTCTTTCCCGAAGCATCACGCACTGATCTGGATGAAGGATGATAAGATCTAGCACACTCCATCACGAACTCTGGCAATTGGGCTGTACATGGGAAAGCTGCAGCTTGGATAATTCCACTGCTTTTGACCGCACGCATGAGTGAAGTCTTTCCCGCTCTGGATCTATCAATCAAATCGGCAAGAGGTTCCGGGCCTAGATCTGTGTCTCCTATGTCTGCAAGTTTGGAAGCAATGCATGACTCCATCGTGCTTTCTTTTTCATCTCCTTTCGCCATGGCTTTGTCTATCTTCGTCTGAATAATTCTTTTTCTTCTAACTTGGCCGGATTTCTTCAATACTGGTGCAGATCTGGACAATTCTTCAGATTCAGAGGATATTTGCAATGTGTCGACATCGATAAAAACTCCTTTTCTTTTGAAAGCACCCGTAATGAATTCCTCGTAATTTATTCAGACAAAAATGGCCACCGAGCATGAATAGTGAATTTAAATTATAAAAATCTGCACTTTTCAAGCCTGTTGCCCCAAAAATTGGTGTTTAATTTGCACATAAAGAGAGCATGAATCCTTTCAATCAACACCTGAGCTCCTGTAACACCTGTGGAAACAATTATGCAGACAAAGATCAACCTCCTCTAATGCATGTGCCAAATCTGGAAGCTTTTAGCCTTGTTAGCACTTTGTCTGAACAAAATCCTTCCTTTAATGGGGCGCACTTTTCCTCTTGGCTGCAATTCTTTACCTGTGAATTAAATAATTCACCCATATGGCTGCCCATGCTTATATAACCTTCATAATTCTATAATTAATAATTGCCCTAACAATTAAAGGCAATTAATTAATTAAAAATCATGCTTTTCTCTTTTAAAAATAGCATGTTTAAGGACAACCATCTAATAAATTAAATTAATCCAATTTAATCCTTCACACAAAGACTTCACTTAAGCTTCACAAAGGTGCTTTGACCATATGCCACTTTAAAATATAAATTAATTTAATGTTTTAATGCCTTAAAAACATTAAATAATACCCAAATGGGGCGCACTTTTTGAGAGGAAGAGGGTAATACTAAATAAATTAAATTTAATGAATTTAATTCCTTTCTTTTATTCCATCTTTGACTTGTTGACCTCCTCCAAGCTTGGGCACACTTTTTGAGAGGAAAGATTAATTAAAATAATCAATTTAATCCTTTTATTCTCTCACCAAAGGGGGCGCACTTTTTTGCACATGTAATTCTATTTTTAAGAATTTTTTCATAATGGGATTCTTTACCTGCAAGCGTGCACCAAAATCCCATGATCCACTTAAGTGATTTGACTTTGACAATGGGATTATTTACCCTGCAAGGCAAGCACTAAAATCCCATGATTTCACTTAAGTCACTTTCCTTTTATTATATCATGGGAATTTTTACCTGCAAGGCGAATAAATTCCCACTTGCCTCGCAACCTCTATTTTTCCCACTCAGCACTTAAGTGACTTTTATAACACGGGAAAAAGTACCTGCCAGCAGTATAAAATTTCCACCCACTCGCGCGCTTATATTTTCCCATCGCAGCTTAAATCCTTTATTTTCCAAAATGCACCCATCCCGGGGCAGGGCTTTTCTACATGCACGACTTCGCTTTTTCCCAGTGATCCTGGACCTCCGATGGCGACTTCTCCGGCATAATGTGCATATGTTTTCCACCGCCTCAAGCCAAAATCGGGCTTACCCTACAAAGGAATTGCTCCAGAGAAATTTCACGTAAAAAGCGAACGGACACCACAAAAACAGAAAATTTTCCAAAAGTTACAAATAAAGCCCAAAACTTAAAATAAGTTAAAACCCTTCTAAGACATAGGAATAATGACATATTCGCTCATAATAGAGTTAAAATAGAGCGCAAATAGCCTCATACAGGCTCAAAATAATTAAATACAAATTTCCATAGACAAATCCCGACTTGACGAGATAAAATAATTTTGGGCATCCGGGTATTTGGTGAAAAAGGCTAATATGGCTCTTTAGGATTATTTTGACGCAATACAAGAACTTTCAGGCAATAAAAACACAAAACGACCCATTATTTTAAAAGTACAAAAAAATCGGATAGGGTAGTCGCAAATTTCAAGGTGAAATCTAAGTGACACCAAACTTGCAAAGCTAATTAAAATAGACTAACACCTAAGAGTCTAAAGATTAAGCTAAGTCAAACAAGAACCATTAAGATAAGAGCTTATGGGAAATAACTTCTTCAATACATGAACATGAATAAATCAAACTAAATGTTAAGTCATTCCTACTCTTTAAGATTGTTAATCAAAACATGAACCTAATTAGATCATTTAACTATAAAAGTTGATTGTTGTTTGACTCAATAATTCAGTCTTCAATAATTGAGGATGGAATCTCACCAAGAAATGGCTACAAGGTCATTTTTGGATCTTCCCATACTACTCAAATTTGAGTGAATGGATGCAAGATGAAGAAGCTAATCAAAATCAATAGAGAATGCTCAAGATCAAAATGCCTATAGTTTTCACTAATGCAAATGAGGTGTGTGTTTTAGATGAAGGAGCTTGGTCCTTTATATAGCTTGCATGTTTGAGAGATCTTTACATCTTAGTGCATGTGGGATAAGGGTAAAACAAGATTAGAAATGGATAAGCATGCTTTAGAAAAGGTAACCTTGATTTAGAAGAGTTTAATTTGTCATTAGTAACTCATGGGAGTTGGGGGATGTTTTAATTAATCGGTGTGATTAATTAATAGATAGATGTAAGCTTATAGAAGCTAATCAAAGGAAAATTAGTATGATTTTGGGGATGTAAGAGAGGAATTTAATCCAATAAATGACGATTTATTGATTTAGAGGAGCGAGCGTAATTAATTAATAATAATTAATTAACCCAAGTAGAAGCGAGACATTAATTAACGAAAGGTCGTTAATCGACATCCTAAGTGATAGGAAGGCTAATTAATTAGCGAAATGTAATTAATTAACGGGAATAGAGGGAAAATGGTGGTTTATTGACAAAGTGTCATCAATTGACCAAAAGAGAGAAAAGAAGATAGTTAGTGTAATTTAAGTATTAAAAATACGTAGGCATTTTAGATGTTTACACCAAGCCAACCAACAAAAGGATAAAACAAAACATATTTCTTATAAATGTTGTGAACCCCAAATCACACATGCCAATAGAAATTTCAATAGTTCCAATGCCCAAGAAGGCATGTAATCTAAGCTAGTTTTTCTCCTTCTTGGAAACACGATTTACAAAAATTAAAACCCTCAGAACCACATTTCTCTCTAACATTTGTCAAACAGGCCACACACATCGACAACAATGTAAACATGTCTACTAGGGCACTCAAAACCACAATATCAAATAAAAATAATAAATGTTTTCCATTATACTGTGATGGATGTCCATATCATATTACTACACTCCCATCTTGGCATGTACATGGAGGATGTTGGAAAATGTTGTGGAATCTGGATTTAAACCTACAAAAATTACATTTACTTGAAGGTTTCATAAGACTTTTCAATGAAATATGTTTTGTGCACATCCTGTAACCATTGTAGTCCAAGATCCATGCCATAGTAGACATTTTTACTCCATACATGTTGCCACTCCTTACCGTCTCCATGTTTGTTATACACAAATGCCCCATCATTTTTCCATGGTTGTATTAACGAAGCCAAAACAAGGGTGAAAGAAAACCCAATCTCTCTATTTTCCCCCTAACTCGCTACTTCATGGCTATTTTTATTTTTATTTTACTTTATTTAAATTTCATTTTCCATTCTCAACCCTTTGATATATTTTTTATTTTATTATATTTTTCATTTAATATTATTCTATCCATATTAAATATCTAACATGAAAACAAAATTATTTCTTACGCCAATAACAAAGATTAAAGGTATATATTAAATCCCATCGATGTTAGGTGAGCTATTTATGAGTTGATCGCGGGAGGGCACTACACTATCCTGGATGAGATCCCACCCCGTGCTTATATTAGTGAATATATTTTAAATATTCCATCATTGTTCTTAGATTATAAATAAACAAGGCGCCTCCTTATTTGAGGAGGAACTTCCTCCCACATGTTGTGGTTGAACCCCGTATTTTGTCCTCAACAAAATATCTAACCAACATGTCATTAGTCAAGTTCCTTCGATTCCCCTCATTGTCACTCCCCTCTCTCAAGGTTATGACCAAAGATATCAAGGACATCACCGCTCAATAAAATGAAGGATATTTTCTCCCCAATTGTGTTAGCCTTCACTGAAAAGGCTATAGTGGTATTGTGTCCATGTAAACACTCAAATTTGGTAACTCATTTGTTGGTAATGAAAAGTTTGGTTAAGCTCCTTTACTAAAACAAATGCTTACATTTTGAGTCTAATTGACATATCATGTATGATGGGTAAAGATAGGTTCCCAATTGGGTTCTAAAATGTAGAGATCCAATCTAAGTCCGAGAAAAATTGTAGATATAAAGATGCTAAAGGAGTGTTAGTGTTGTAATTCAAGAGGATAACAACCTTAAACCTATGACAACTATAGGTTTCAAGGCTTATACCTAAGATAAAGACATGTATACGTATCTCAAGTAGGAATACTTTGTTTATTACTCACGTGGATATGGGTGTGTATAATTAGTATCAAATGTGTGTGTGTAATGTTTATTGTAATAACAACTCGAGTAGTAATATGGGTCAAATATAAAAGTATGAGTTATTGGAACAAGTCGTGCGTCTTTAGGCGAGTTGTTTTCGGAGATAGTTAGATCACCTATTTTATAGGAAAAATATTTCCTATATATTTGTAATAATCATGTAATGAAATATAAAGAATTATTTTATTTTGACCATTATGTGCAATCTGATCCATCTACCTCGATATCGTACTAGGATTCAAAATAAGAGTAATCAAAGAATGGATAAAAACAAGGGGTGTAATATAATAAGACAATTGTAATAGATCAAAGCATTTATATACATCTATTGTAGTCTATAGCAATAAATGACCCATCAAGGACATATATGTGCAAGATAAAATACTAAGAAGGGTTATAAATACTTTCCTACAACATGTGTGTGACCTCAAATTCATAATCCTCCCCAAATCTAACATTATGGAGATAAAATCACTCTATGTGGAGAAGGGGAAAGCTCAACAAGAAGATCTCCAATCCTAACTCACTGTGGTGATCCAAATGTAGAAGCGGTAAGCTCTAAGACTTCAAGTCCAACAAGTAGGTGTGAAATAATGCAAAAATATGTGAGCTATAAGTGCCTTCATGTATGATAAAAATGATTGTTTTGTGGTGGTTTGACAAAAAGGTGGTGAGGTATATATACTTGACACCATCGCCCATGGGTGATGGCATTGGACTTGGGAACTTGAAGAACAAAAGGGCGAAAAACATGTGAGACGAAAGCCAAAAGGAAAATAGAGGTAAATGTTTAAGGTCCAAAGTGACTGAAAGTAAGGATAATAGTATACAATAAGCATAAGCAAGTAGACATAATGTTATAAGTGGACATAATGGGTGTAATATGTGAACAAAGGGTAGAAACAAGGAAAGGGTAGGGTATCTATGGCATAATAATGACATTTAGCAAATGTTGTGGTTTTAGTCACTTGATAAAGTTTGATCACACCCCGATCCCGCTAGGCCCCTTGAGGTACATGCTCAAAAGGAAAATGCATCAATTGTCACACAAAAGAAATTGTTAGAAATCATAAAAATGAGGTGTATGCACATCTCTCTAGATTTTTCATGACTTTATCATCTCCACACTATGCCCTATCACAAACTTAAGGAAATATTAATTAATCAAAGAAGTAAATAATCCATGTGCATTAAGTCATAACTATTTGTTTTACGTCATATGCTTCTTGTCCTAGATTATACAATTTAGCCAGGATAAGTTATAGGGTCCCGACTAACTTGTATGGTCTTGGCCCTTCTCAACTTCGATTCTAATTTCAATTTGGATATTTTTATTATGTCATTTCATCTTCCTAGGGTCGTCCTTATTATAATATCTCACCTACAAAAGGCTATATAAGCAAGTCAATATCACTTTATAGCTCACCTAACACTCTTATAAACTACTATTGTAAATATCGCTCTAAAAGTACTCAAGGCTTTCATAGATCTCCCTAAATTAGTTGCACATCATTTAAAGAAGCCATTACTATAGATATGAAGCACTTAACTATGTTAAAGATTATATCTTCCTCCATTTTCAAGCACGTGAAGGTCTTAAATCCATGTTTTTACAAGAGCAAAGTCACTCCAAGCATCACAAAGCTACAAGGGAAAAAGGGTTAGGTTTAACAATCAAGCACATTATATCACTCTACTACCATGTTGGGTACACTTTCTATTCTACAGCTAGCTATTATCTTAGTGTCAAGAGACATGAGGGCACTCATAGGGGTTGGTTTAGATCACACTTGCACTTTCGCACATGCACTTAGGAGTACAACACGAGGTTTGATCTCATACTAGGGCTTGTAGAGTGCAACACTTGGATCGGTTTGGCAAGGGTTAACCCCTAAGGGTAGTCCAACCTCACCACATACATGATTCCTCATTTTGTTATATAATTCTTTGATGAAGGGTATTATAGGTGTCTAGGGTTTCCACTTTGTTGCAAGTGATTACATGGTGTGCCAAGGTTGTGCAAAGAACGAGATATAATGAAGCACATTTCTAGGCAAGTGAAGCACATAGGAAGTTTTAGAGCCCAACTATAGAATGATCCAAGCTTGTACATCTCCAACTAGGACCGTCTGATAATTGTACGATCTTACATCATCTCAAATACGAGTTTGAGTATTAATAACAAAGCGTTTCTTGTTTTGTATATATCTTTTCCACTTGTTTGCACATCTAAATCTTATATGTTCTGACTTGTACAATTAAGTCTTCATCTCCTCCTATGTATCTAAGCTATTGTTTCATCATTTTATCATTGTTGCAGTATTAATATATTACTCGATTATGTATGGTTAATTGTGAATTGTTTAAATCGTAATAATCTCCTATAAAGAACCCATGCATCTTATATATTGTTGTGTGCTTTCCATAACATAATTTAATTAGGGTGTAAATAATTTGATAGAATTAATGGTGGCGATGACAGGTGTGGCCTGCACGAAGGAAAAGTGACATGCGAGCATAAGAATCTACAAATAACTCTTCCTCGTGACCGACCTCTCGAGGTCGTGGCTTTGAGACGGCAATGATGAATGTGGAATATATATGGGTATAGACAAACTAGTTGGGAAATCTTATATCCTCAACACGTAATAATGGAATTTGTGAATCTAAGGTGAAGAAGGCCCTCCTAACCTAGATTGGTGTGATGGATCGTTCGGATATAATAGCTGCTCGGAGGCTCCAATCAATGTCGAGCTCTGCGAGATCCTATTTATTGGTTGTTGGATACGTGGAAAGTGACATGTAGGTGCTTCACGATATTTCCGACAAGGCCATGAATTTTTTTGATGAGATGTGTAGTGGATCCTCTAGGGGTTTTATGGACGATTCTTCTGTCTAGTCCGAAATCCTTAGCTTGATTAGCTGCTACGTTAAATACGGAGAATTGTGCAATGATGTCTGGTGGGAGTGGTGAGGAACTGAATATTAGTGTTCGTAAACCAAAGTGTCAATGTCCGATTGATCAAGTAGGCCCATTAGGTTGTGGGACCTGTGGATCACAACCATAAGTTTGTGGTTGTGGCGGACCTCCTATGGTCATATGAGGAGTTAATTTCTCCTTCCGATTATCCAATAATCATACACCTTTTTAGCCTCTATGTTTAGAACTAGAAGTTGTGTAATTTTCTCAGAATACCTTGCAGGTGTTCTAGCAACTTGAATGTGTAAGCTAGTATCTATGTCAATGAGGAGGTCTCCTGTAGGTTGTGGAACTAAAGGATCGCAACCAAATACTTGTTCCTTTTGAGTCCGTGTACAATCATGCATACATCCTATCAAGGCAAATATAATTAGGGTGATTTGACCAAAATGTGTATGCCTTTTCGTCTTCAATATTTAACTCTCTCAATTGTTCACTAATTGTTTCGTAGGTTTACCGTTATTCGAAAACCCGAATCCTAAGGTCTCGATCTATATCAGCTAGTGTTGTGGGGAGATTTGGTTGAGGTACTATTGGTTCAAACACATATTCCCGAATTCCCTAGGTCCCGTGATTGTCATGAAAAAATGATTCAACTTTAACTAAAACCAATAAACTAATTATGAAAGATGTATCTACACTATGCATGTATTCTTTTATCTTTGTATTTTCGATGAAGTATTTTAAAGGAATTAAAAGAGCATCTATTCTAATATATTCGAGAAAATGGACAATTAATCTAAGAATGTAATCAAAACAAGCAAAGTAGCCTCGGTGTAGCTAGCTATTTTCCCAGTGCAATTGTGAATTTATCCTAAATATCTAAACAACTAATTAATTTAAATCGAAAGACTCTCAATCCTACCTCGAAGTGAGGAATGAATCATAGTTTCTCGAAACTATCAATCCCCACACTTCCCTGCGATATCGAGAGTGAGCTTTGATCGAAATGAAATAATTTACTACTCTATATGATATGTTATAACTAGAACTTTGATAGCTCAAACCTGAAGTTTACATAACAGTGGTAAATCCAGTTGTGTGTGACTTTGTCCCCTTAGTGTGATCTCCTCATTCCTTCGTGTTCTCGTGAATCCAAAAAGCATGTATATAATAGCATCGTAGAGAAGAAGGTACTCGAACAATGGCAGCTTTGGATATAGACCGAATACAATGCGAGTAAGAGAGGGATAGTGCAAGTGAACATAGCTTGACTATGCAATTCCTAACGGATTTATCATGGGAATACAACACAAATATGCCGAGTTCTAGAAACAATCTTTTGTGACCAAACAAAACCTGCAAGTCTAAATGGATTCCAACCTAAGAATGAAACTACCTTATTCTAAACTGATTTGCATGGAACAACAATGAAGCAAGATTGAAACAAGAAGATCAAATGACCTCTAGACAATAAGAGAAAGCTAACAATGGATGCAAAACATGAAACTATTGGAATTCTAAGCAAGAAACTCAAAATATTGAATGATTAAACAGAGAAGGAGAGGGGCCTCTTGTTTGAAAACAAGTTGGCTATTTATAACAAATGCATTCACTAGAAGGTAACTTGGAATGGAACTCTTTTACCATTAAACAAAGAGAAAACACTATTCACAGGGCGGCCAAAACATAAATGCAAAGCAAAGTAGTTGAAGAATGCGGATAGAAATTTGAATTTTACGTTTGACGAGATCATCTAACATTCTCGAAAAAACGCACACGTAACCACCGCCCATGCATGGCAGGGTTATAGGACCGCCGCCATGTCTGGGCGCAGCGGTCACGGACCGCTACCTGGGTAGGCGGCGGTCTCGTCACTTAAGACCAAAATGCAAGGAAAAATGGGGGCAGAGGGCAGAACAAAGCACACGGAGGCCATATGAGGCATACGAGATACAAATGTATACTTGACGAGCTTTTCTGGATCCCGAACACCTTATGAGGAGACCTATATCATCATTGGGGTATGTGTAACCTCTTTCCGGCGGTGCAATACTCTACAATTTTGGGTACGTACATATTGCCCCCTCGGAGAAGCGTTTTAGCCATGAAGAGGCGTAAAACAGTGGATCCGAGTATGGTGGTCCCGAAATGGGGAGTTAGGAGTCATACCTGACACGCCCGTGTGTCGGAAAGTCACCAACCAAACTCTCGCTATCTGCAAAATGAAAAAAGGGGACTCAAGTGCAGATAGATAAAATAAATTGAGAAACAAAACTAAATTGATATGAAATGAGGACTTACCATCTCGGGTGGGGTTTAGAACTTACCTCCCGTCGACGCTCTAACCTCAAAAGACATTCAAAATCAAATTTAGAAAGCTATATATATATATATATATATATATATATATATATATATAAACGAACTCATTTTACTATTCATTTGCGTTTGTTGATTTGGTGGTTTTTGAGCTCTGGGACCCACAGTGACCATTTTTGATGAGAGTACAGTCAAAACGTCCATTACGAGAACGTGATCATGCCTCCGAGAGTGGAACATCGGCCTGCGAAGTCTCAAGTTAGTTCTTCTCAATTTATTATTTTCAAATCCAAAATATAGAAATGTTGAAATCTTTGTCACGGGGGGATCATTTTCAAAATGCTAGTCTTAAATGAGTCTCTAGGGGGCGCCCATAGGGTAGGTCTTTATTTTATCTAAAATGGTGTTTTCTTGCATTTTTAATGTGTTTTTAGGGCTTTTGAGCCGTTTGACGATTCGGGATAAGACCGTCACCCCGCACAGGTGGCAATGCGATCATGGGACTACCGCCCATGAAGGCGATGGTTACGGGACATGACCGCCGCTTTAAGGCGGTGGTTAGGAAACCGCCGCGCTCTGCACAGGGCGGTGGTTTCGAACAGAATGTAAAAAAAAGGATGTAAATTTTGATTGTCTTTGCATTTTTAGCATTTTTATATGTTCTTGATAATTTTTCTAGTCGGATTTTGTTACTAACTTACTCTCTTTTCTATGTTTTTGGGTGGATGCAGAAGAAGGAGTATATTAGATGGAGTAGAGAGAGGGAGTGTGATTGGCTCCCAGAATGTTAGATGCACTATCTCAGGCAGAGAGAGACATTCTACAGAGGGTTGACATTTGGAGGATTGCACAGGTCCCTCATGTCACACCTTCTAGTCACATATTATGTGACTTATTTTCATATTGGGACGCAGATCGAACACTTTCCGATTACCAGGTGTTAGGGGTGAGTGGTCTATCACCCTAGAGGATGTCTACCGTATATTGGGGTTTCGATCCTTGGGAGGCGGTTGTCTCTCAAGACAGCAGATTTCAGATCTCAAATGTTCTGGGGCTACTTATATGGGGGATGTCATTGTTTCCATGGGGTCGAAGAAGGGAGTGAAGGTCCGCTCCATTGTTGAGTCAGATATTCCTGTGCTCTCGTAAGGCTATTATGGGCATCCTTGCTTCAAGATTGATTGGGGACAAGGGAGGGGACACTCTCTTATACTGCTGGGCCCCCATCATTGCACAGATTGAGGGCCATGGCCGCGTTTATGCTTGGGGAGCAGACATCCTCGACCACCTACCATGATTTATACAGGGTGGTCAAACTACAGGGACAGTCACTGAGCCACCCTACTCTTGTCATGAGTTGGGTGTATGAGCATATTATTCCGTATGGGAGAGGTGTACAGGCAGAGGATCTTAGGGCCATCAGTGGGTAAGTGAGGTGGACAGGATGACCATTCTTAGAGTGCCTCACCAAACGGGGATTCTTTGACTATTACAGACATGGAGGCTACTCCTGTCGTGCCATGATAGGGTTATGGGAGAGAGAGACTCATACATTGATTTCCTATTATTCTACCGGTTAGATGACATAGACGGGAAAGTTAGAGCTCCACCCTTTGGCTGAATACCACAAAGCAGCTCGGCCTCCCAATATTGACATGTTTCCTCCAGCGGGGCTAGTGTATAGATTTGTTTCATGAGGCTCGGGGAGGTCCTGAGGCCGGGATCGGACTACGGTCACTCCTGGTGTTCCCATCACACTTAGGAGGGTGGTTCGTGCTCGAGGGGTAGCTAGTGCTCCTCGAGCACCTTTACTTCAAATTGGCGTCGGTCCTGCTCATAGCAGAGATGAGCCCATTGATGTGGACTTGAGTCTGAGGAGTTCACTGGGGAGAAAGAGGAGGAGACAGAGGAGGTAGAGACCGGAGCCGGTGGGACAGGTGAGGAGGATGACAATGATTCTAAGTGGCATGACACTTAGGATATCTTGCGGGCCGAGAGGGCAGAGCAGAGCGCAGAGAAGGTGACTCTAATTTCAGAGGAGTTGCCTTCTCAGGATTTAGGGGGAGATGATGAGTCCGTGGCAGGCCATCACTTTGCTCTAGATGTGGGAGAGGGATGACAGTCATTAGCGGCAAGTCGGTGGCAAAAGTGCGGATCCTAGAGATCCCACCTGGAGGCTTGAGATCCGAGTGAGTTACTACTCTTTTCTTGACTTTGTTTTAGTTAGAATTGTTTAGTTGTTATTTCCTTTTTTTGTTTCGTTTATCTTTGGTCTTATTTTGGACAACTTTCTAACTTGTGTGTTTCTCCTTTTTATTTACAGCGACTGCTGAGGGATGGCGAGACTTGATTCGCCAGGTGTGTGCTGACACTCTATTACTCCCTTCTGATGGTACTCGGGCCGAGCTCACTGAGGACGTTGGGGAGCCCTCAGCAGCTGGTCGACATACAGATGTCTTTGCCCCTGTCTGGAAGGCGGCAAAGATCATTACCTCCCTTCGCACCGAGCTAGCTGGATATAGGACTGCTGAGCATTTGATGAGGAGGAGTCGCTCTCATAGTGAGACCACAGTTGTTGGCCATGATCATGAGCCCTCCATCCATTTAGAGCGTCGTTGCAGCAGGAGTCCTAGGTGCGGTCATACACCTTCTGAGGGATCTCACAGAGATTGAGAGATCATAGTGTCTTTTATAGTGACTTTTGGTCGGATATTTATACGATTGTTTTTATATTTTCCGGGCTCATTGAGCATTTTGACCATGCCTTAGTGCATGATGGCATTGTACATGAAACACCATTATATATATATATATATATATATATATATATATATATATATATCTCTCTCTCTCTCTCTTTTTGATCTAGACTATCCGTGTCTAGAATTTTGTGACTCGTTTCCCATGTGTATATTAGATATTTTTAGAATATTTGTTTTCATGCTTTTCGTAATGTATGCAATGGATGACAAATGCTAATAAATACTAAATATAATGTTTTTACTTTATTTGCTTTTGCAATGCTGATATGTGATGACGAACATGTTGTAGTATTAAACTTTTGGCCTCTTTGGGCAATGTCTAGTGATTTCTTCTTATGTTGGAAAAACGTGATGAATGTATAGTGATAAAGAGATGAACTTGCCCCATTCCTAACTCCACGCAACCAGTAAGATGCGAGGGCTCAACACCAAGAGTTGGGAAGGGCACAAATTGTATAAGTTTGACTGAATGGAATTATGAGAGATAGACAAACCAAATGATGTGAAACCAAACTTAGACCTACACACTTACCCTACTCAAAACTACCACCAGGCTCAATGGCAACTTACTTTCCAATTTATCTAGACTTAGATCTATAAATGGCAACCTGGTTGACAAAATCTGGTTTTGAGGATTTGATCTCTTTGGAATTTGGATACTTATTTTCACTTAATATAATTTGATTTGTATTTCTAGAATACCAAGATTTGTTAATTTGTGTGAATGGACCCCCACACCCCGCCCAATGCTACTTAGTAAGAAGCATGGGTTTGTCACCAAAGGCAAGATATAGGCGAGTAAGGGCACTTCTTTCCTTTCCCAACCTCGCACCACTAGTAAGAGATGCGGGCTTATCACCGAAGGTTGGTGGGGCAAAGAAGTGTGTAAAATAAAATATTCTATTTGCTTGGCATTTTTTATTCTATTTGATTTTGACACTTTTGATCTGTGACTTTGGGATATCCTTTCTTTCAAAGAGACATAAGAGGGATAGATGTGACACCAAGAAGCTTCTAGAACAGACCGTAGGTAAGGACAACTTTACCTAGTAGAAAGAAAGAGCAAAACCAAGTATGTAGGCTTTGGTATGGTTTTCAAATCAATACTTGTCTGTCAAACTTGATGAGAAGATTTGAAATTACTTGATGATGTTTGAAGAGATGTGATTTGAATTCTTTTTACAATATTTTCAGAAATTTGTAATAGATTTCTTAAGAGTAAGTTCTTTGACTACAAATTTTATGAAATGAGTGGACAAAATGAAACAAAGAAGATGGCTAATGCAATGTAGGTAGCTATAATGTACAAGTGGTGATTCTGATGTCTCATGCATAAAACCATTTAAGATGTAAGGAATGACAGCTTTCATTGAATCCCTCACCTTCTAGTGTACACAAGAGATATGCACCATTTCCGTAGTCTTTCATGACTCGATATGGGCCCAACCACTTGGGCCAAAACTTCCTTCCTTCACCGATTTTCTTATCAATTCGGTTGTCTATTCTTAGAACTAGATCTCCCTCATATATTTCTCGCTCATAGAATTTTTTGTTATACTGCCGACACATCTGATCAACATAGGTTTTATGCCGTTGTTCAACATTTAACTTGGCCTCGTCAAGGCTTTCCAGTTGAGAGAGCGTGCCTCCCTGTAAGCTTCTTTCTCCAAAATCCCTTGTAATGAGATGCAGAGACTGGGTATTTCAACCTCAAGTGGGAGAACTGCTTCTACCCCGAATACCAACGAGAAAGGGGTTGCTCCTGTTGGTGTTATTATTGAGGTTCGATGGGCCCACAAGGCCGGATATAGTTTTAGATGCCAATCTCGCTTGTTCTCCTTAACCGTTTTGAGGAGAATAGCCTTTAATGTTTTGTTTGTTGCATCGGCTTGTCCATTGGCTTGAGGTTAGTAAAGAGAGGCCATGTGATGGTTTATTTTGAATTTGTTGTATAACTCACGGACCTCATCGTTTTTAAAGGATGTGTCATTATCTAAGATAATGACTTATGGGACACCATACCTGCAAATGATTTGGTTCAGAATGAACTTGGCAATTACCGAACTTGGTACGGTGGTGAGAGGCATGGCCTCTACCCATTTGGTAAAATATTATGTGGTCTTAATTATAAAATTATGGCCATCGGTTGATGAGGGGGAGAATTTCCCTATCAAATCTAGATCCCACGTGGAGGTCCACGAGGTTGCTATTGGTCAGTAGGGATTGTCTTTGGCATGTGAATCTTGTGAGAGAATTCTTGGCATTTGTGGCATTTACGTACAAAATCTATCGTGTCGTGTTAGAGAGTGGGCCAAAATAGCCCATCCGATGTATTTTTTGAGCAATGGCATGACCACCGAAGTGGCCTCCAAATATCCTAATGTGGGATTCATAAAGAATCTTCTTGGATTCTTCTAGGTCGACACATCTTAGAAGCATGCCATCGAAAGCTTTACGATAGAGTACTTGTTCTAAAACAACATATTTAGTTGTGATAATGTGTAACCGCCTTCTTTGTTGCGATGTGGCACTTTCTGGGTATGTGTGGTCCATGATAAGATTGATGATATCAGTGTACCAGGGACATGTAGAGATGGGGGCTGGTTTTGACAAAGTATATACACTCATCAGAAAGTCCAGATTTACCGATCACCTCCATCTAATGGATTATCACCAACCAATCTAATGATGATTTGTCCCTTAATGCATTTCTGGTTTACAAATGTTAACTCAAATTCTCCCATTAAGGTTATGAAACACCCAACCTTTTTAGATAAAGACCCTTGCATGAGGAATGTCCGTAAATGATTTGTCTTTACAATGACCCTTGTTTCTTGGTTTAACATGTAATGTCTTAAACGTTTTGTTGCAAAGACTATGGAAAGGCATTCTCTCTCTGCTTCGTGTATAATGTGTTTCATAATCGAGTAACGTTTGCTAATGAAATAGACTACACGTTCTCATTTATCATTATCTTCTTGAGCCAACATGCAGGCTAACGAGACATCGTGGCCCATGAGTATAGGAGCAAAGGGTGGTCTGTCAGGAGGCATTAACGTGGGTGGAGACAACAAGAAGTGTTTAATCGCTTGAAGGCCTCGTTGCATTCTTCATCCAATCAATGCTATAATATTTATTTAATAGAATGTTGATTGGATGAATAAGCAAAACTTAAA
The DNA here is from genome assembly GCA_018340775.1 of Taxus wallichiana var. yunnanensis. Classification (NCBI taxonomy): domain Eukaryota; kingdom Viridiplantae; phylum Streptophyta; class Pinopsida; order Cupressales; family Taxaceae; genus Taxus; species Taxus wallichiana. The sequence goes on from CM031237.1 coordinate 422,893,476, forward strand.
TCGGATGAACCTTCGGAGTACACCGAGTTTCCCCATAAATGACCTGATTCCAGACTCATCCGATGGTGGAATCATTTCGAGAACAACCCGGATTTTGGCTGGATCAACATCAATCCCTCGTGAAGATATAATGTAACCCATAAGTTTGCCTCCTGTCACACCAAACACACACTTCTCTAGGTTTAATGTGATGCCATATTCAATCAATCGTGAGAGGATGATACGGAGTACTTCTGGATGATCACAACACTTCTTGGCCTTGGCCAACAAGTCATCCACATAGGATTCCACAATTTTATGGATAAGATCGTGGAATATGTATGTCATTGCCCGCTGATATGTAGCGCCGACGTTCTTAAGACCGAAGGGCATGACAACATAACAATAAGTTCCCCAGGGAGTTATAAACGTGGTTTTGGCTTGATCATGTTTAGATATTTTAATTTGATTATACCCTGAGAATCCATCCATGAAGGACGATAATTCAAATCCAGTTGTTGCATCAACAATAACGTCAATGGATGGTAACAAGAAGTCATCTTTGGGACAAGCTTTGTTAATATCCCGAAAGTCAATGCAAATGCATATCTTCCCATTCTTTTTTAGAATTGTGGACGATATTAGATACCCATTGCGAATAGTCAACGGGTTTGATGAATCCCACTTAGAGAAGTTTCATTACTTCCTCTTTTACCATGAGAGCCACTTTTGGATTCATTGGTCTTGACTTTTGTTTAATTGGTTTTGCATCTGGTTTAGTGACAAGGTTATGTACCGTGATATGTGGTGTAATGCCCGTCATTTCTTTATAGCTAAATGCAAAAAGCCTTTTGATGTTCTTTGAGGACTTTGGTGTGTATTTCTATCTCTTCTGAGTTAACGAGGATCCCAACTTCAAAATTTTGGCTCTTCCTCCGTTCCATGTTTATGTCAATGGTTTTTCTATTAAAGAAGCATTACCTTCTTCAAATTCGGAGTGGGGCTGGAGGTAGTTCCAAAATTTCTCCATCTTCTACCTCGTAGATATCAAGATACTTTTGTGGAGGAGACTTTACCATGGGATTTCCAAAATAGGAAGAGGAATGTGGTATTAGGGAAAGATCCACTATGCGGTGAGCAAGGTGTAGCTCCGCATAGGCGTTTAGATATTTGAGAGTGACTCTATCACCATCAAAGTGATCAAGGATAGGAAAATCATTCTCAACTTCTCCATGAGTCGAGAGGGTTTGTTGGTATTTTACGTATTAATGGTTCAGTACAGTGATACTGCATGAAATTTGTATCTTCCAACTCACTGTTTGGAGTGAAACGGGAAGCTGAGGTTGTTATTGAATCTGCGAGAAGGTTCTGCTCTCGTGGGATTGCTTCAATTGATATGAAGTTGAATCCCTTGCTTAGATCTAATACCGTTGTTTTGTAGAGTTGTAAATGTTCAACCCTAGTTTCATATACCTCAAAGACTTGGTTTGCAACTAGTTGCGAGTCTCCTAGCACTCTAATGTTATCGACACCCATTCTTTTGGCTAGGATGAGGCCAAGGAGGAGAGCTTCGTACTCAACTCCATTGTTTGTACACTCAAAGTTTAATTTAAAGGTGAAAGGTAGGATCTTTCCCTCAGGTGAAGTAAAGATCACTCCTGCCCCAACTCCAAAGCGACATCTAGCTCCATCGAAGTGGAGAGTCCAATATTTGCTTGGAAAAATGGATGTTGGGATATTTTTCGTATCTGTTTCTTCTACCTCGGTTACTTCTACCATAAAAACTTCGTCTGATGGAAGAGAAGAAATTCCCAGGGTGTATCCCATACCCATAGAATCAAATGGTAGGAGAATAGGTAAATCTTTCTCTAGCAACTCGACAATTTTTGTGGTAGTCCCTAGTGACATTGTTTCTATGACGTTGGTCTCATTTTTGAGTGCTGGAATGCCCTCGACTAGATTTGTAATTTCCAATTCTGTGGTGGGTATCAACTTCTCTTTTGGTTTTGAATTAATCGGTTTGCTAAGTTGATTTGTTGGGAGTTCAAACTCAGAATGAATGCCTGGTCTTTTCTTCAAGTTAGCTAGGTGTATATCGAAGGGTTTTGGGTCACCTTGTGCCACAAATATTTTCCCTAAGTGTAGAAATCTTATTTCTTGGAATAACGTGGAAGGGATTGCCTTCATGCGGTGTATCCATGGCTGATCGAGGATCATATTATAGTTGGTTTCCCGATCTATAATATAAAATTCGGTGAGGACCGTCTTGGGTCCTAAAGTGACTGGTAAAACTATGGTTCCAATTGAAGTGCCCTTGAGGCTATCATAACCTCTTAGCGTATTTCATGTTGTGGAACAATTTGTTTCTCCATATCCTAACTTTTGAAGAAAAGCAAAGGGGACTATGTTAACTGTTGCCCCATCATCAATCATTGCGCGTTTAACATAATTATTGTAAACCCATACTTGTAGATGTAAAGTTGGGTTGTCTCTTCGCGTAATTTCAGCGTCTATTGGCATTTTGCTTATATCGAATATAAACTCGGTATCCCTATTTGGCTGCCCGGAGGGTAGACGTCAAAACCTACATGGTTTACTTGTGTTTCCTGAGGAGGAGTGATGTTGATTAAATGACCAAGGCCCGAATGCGCTCTAAGAGGGCAGCCCTATGGGTGGGAGAGTTCTTTAACAAATCCAAAAGGAGATATGAGAGAAGGTCTTAGTTAAGTCATTAATTAAATAATAAGCGCTATGGGTTTTACCAATGTTTGTTGAATGTTGTCTAGTTCTAATGGATAACTTGGAACTGCTTTTGAGAAGAATAATCCCGTGTTCTTGTTATGGTTTCTACGGGTAGCTTGGTGTCCGACTCTACTGCACCAACTATCTTGGTTTGCGGTCGAGTTCCTAATTAGGGTGCGACTGGTGGATTTAATGAAGTTGAAGCTTCATGATCATTGTTTCCTGTTATAACACCTTTGTTTGTTTTGCTTGGATCTAACATGTTATTGTTAGAATGGTTTGGGAGCGGATCATTAAAGATCTTGATGGGTGCATTTTGAGGGGAAACTGCCCCTGTGGAAGTGTTTGGCGCATGTACTACATAATTTGCTAAGAACATATCTATAAAAAGTTATTTTTGATCTTCCTCGCAAACACCGCATGAATTTATTGTAGTCGCGGCGAGTCCTAGTATCGTGGCCTTGAATTTTGTGGAAACCACAATACAAATTGGGACTATAATTTCGAGGTTGTTGATTTGAAACCTGTTCTGGCCCAAAATTCTGATAAGGTTGTTGGTTGTTAGAGTTAAAATTTTGAGGTTGTTGCCTTTGGTTTTGACTATGATATCCAGTTGGGTTTCGATTTGGACCTTGTGTTTGGATTTGTCATTGTTGTTGTGGTCATGTTGGACGATTAAAATCCACCGCATTGATTATTGGAGTAAAATTGTTATTTCGTTGATTATTAATAGGTGGTGAAATGTTTACAACATTTGCTCTTTTAACTTGGTCAGTTACTCCATCTGTTATAACTCCGCGGTTCTTATTAAGGATCGTAGGTCCTTGATTAGCATTCTCGGTATTAGGATAGGTCGTGGTGTTTTGATTGGAAGTGATTAATTTCCCGTTTGTTCCGTATGTCTTACGACCACTATCTATCGTTGCTTGGTCGGTTCGGAGAGCACTCTTGAGTACTTCATCGTAAGTTCTTAGTGGGAACTTCGGACTTCTTCCTTTATCTCTCTATTGAGAGAATGAAGGAATAAATCGCATAGTTCCATTTGCTCCATGTTTGGAGCACTTCTTAATGAGTAGAGAACCGTCACGCCATATTTGAATAAAATGAGCAATGGATTCATTATGTTCTTGTTTAATAAGCAATAATTCCTTGAATCATGTTCTTAACAATTTGTTCATATCAAAAGCTTTAATGAACTCGACATGAGTTGTTTAAATGAGTGTATCGAGGCTTTAGGTATTCAGTAATACCAATCAAGGGCAATACCCTCTAAGGTTTTAGGGAATATCTTAAAGAATGACCCCATCCCAAGGAGTAATTCCTGTATGGCCATGGCATAGGCCTTAATGTGTGCATTTGGATCTCCTTCCCCTTTGTATTTGGGTAAATCGGGAAGAGGTCTTGGAAGCATAACACTTCATATGGTGAAGTCTAGGGGCTCTTTTAAATATTCTGAATAGGTCCCTACCACATAGGCCTCGACCATCGATGGTGCTTGCTAAGGGGGTGGGGGTGGCATGGTTTGTTGATATGGCATAACATATGTATTTACAGGACATAAGGGAATCCCTATGGTTGAACGAACATCCCGGGAGAAGAGAACATGTCTCCTTGTGGTGATTTTGAATAAATGTTTAAGTAGGGAGGAGCATTGTTCTGGTATGGGTTGTTTGGTGCCAAGCCGGAGGTATCATATTTTCAACTGGAGCGATGTTTGAAAATGCGGTCCTAGTTGGTGTTTGTTGTGGGTAATTATACGGATGTTGAGGAGGCATGCCTAACGTGCTTATTCCTATAAGGAGGTCAACCTGACTGGGGTGATGCGGAGGGTTGGGGATTCTTGCTTGCCCAAAATATGAATTTTGATTTGCTTGAGCAAGTTCCAATCCTCTAACCTTCTCAACTAAGGTTGAAATGACCTCTATTGGCGAAGACACAGTGTTTTGCCTTAATGGCGTTTGTTGTATACCTTGAGGTTGTAAAGGGGTATGATACCCTGCTATGAATTGATCATTACCTTGCCAAGCTTCACCAAGAGCATTTCCCACAAGTGGAGGAATGGGGGTGTTTTCTTGGAGTAGGGTATCGGATTGTATTTACGAACTCCTATAGGTGGGTACATGTTTTGAAGCATTGTTTCGCTTCTAAGCATGGCATGCTTAAGTACTCCTTATCCAAAAATGGGAGTGGATCTGATCATCCTGCGATCCGTGGTCCAACAAGACCCGAGGAGATGAAATGGATTCTTCAAGAAACATCATATTATTAAAGCCCGAGGGCTCTAGTTGTTGTGTTTGTGCGGTGATCCAACTCCTCGGTCGGAAACAAAGAACTAGAACTACTTCTTTGAGGGGGAGTTTGAGATGACAAGTAATTACTTGAATAGTTATCACCCATACTGAAGCGAGGGTGACGGTTGTCATTTGTTTGACCATAATTTTCTTTGAGACCCGAGAGAGTCTCGCCATATGCTTCGTATCTCGACATATACAGGGGATATATGAATACTCGCAAAATAATGGGAAAGAGTGAAGGTGGATGAAAGAAATGAAAATAAAAGGGGAACAATTGTTTGTTTCACGTCGGGTTCACCAATTTTGTACGATGGAAAAGTGACATGCGAGCATAAGAATATACAAGTAACTCTTCCTCATACCCGACCTCCCAAGGTCGTGCCGAGACGGCCGGTGAATGTGGAATATATATGGGTACAGACAAACTAGTTGGGCAATCTTATATCCTCAACACGTAATAATGGAATATGCGAATCTAAGGCGAAGAAGGCCCTCCTAACTTGGATTGGTGTGATGGATCGTTCGGATATAATAGCTCGGAGGCTCCAATCAATGTCGAGCTCTGCCGAGATCCTATTTATTGGCTGTTGGATACGTGGAAAGTGACCTGTAGGTGCTTCGCGTATATTTCCAGACAAGGTCATGAAAAATGGTGATGAGATGTGTAGTGGATCCTCCAGGGGTTTTATGGACGATTCTTTGGTCTAGTCCAAAATCCTTAGCTTGATTGGCTGCTATGTTTAATATGGAGAATTGTGTAATGATGTCTCGGTGGGAGTGGTGATGACTCAATATTAGTGTTCGTAAACCAAAGGTGTCATATGTCCGATTGATCGAGAGGCCCGTTGGGTTGTGGGACCTGTGGATCACAACCGTAAGTTCGTGGTTGTGGTGGACCTCCTATGGTCATATGAGGAGTTAATTTCTCCTTCCGATTATCCAATAATCGTATGCCTTTTCAGCCTCTATGTTTAGAACTAAAAGTTGTGTAGTTTTCTCATAATTCCTTCTAGGTGTTATGGCAACTTGAATGCGTAAGCTAGTATCTATGTCAACGAGGAGGTCTCCTGCGTTAGGTTGTGGAACTAAAGGATCACAACCAAATACTTGTTCTCTTTTGAGTCCTTGTATAGTCATGCGGACATCCTATCAAGGTAGTCTGTAATTAGGGTGATTTGACCAAAATGTGTATGCCTTGTCGTCTTCAATATTTAACTCTCTCAATTGTTCACTAATTGTTCGTAGGTTTACCGTTGTTCGAAAAACTTGAATCCTAAGGTCTTGATCTATATTAGCTAGTGTTGTGGGGAGATTTGGTTGAGGTACTATTGGTTCAAACACATATTCCCTGAATTCCCTAGGTCCCGTGATTGTCATGCAAAAACGATTCAACTTTAACTAAAACTAATAAACTAATTATGAAAGATGTATCTACACTATGCATGTATTCTTTTATCTTTGTATTTTCGATGAAGTATTTTAAAGGAATTAAAAGAGCATCTATTCTAATATATTCGAAAATGGACAATTAATCTAAGAATGAATCAAAACAAGCAAAGTAGCTGGTGTAGCTATTTGCACATGCGATTGTAAATTTATCCTAAATATCTAAACAACTAATTAATTTAAATCGAAAGACTCTCGATCCTACCTCGAAGTGAGGAATGAATCATAGTTTCTCATAAAATATCAATCCCCACAACTTCCCTGGCGATATCGAGAGCAAACTTTGACTGAAATGAAATAATTTACTACTCTATTTGATATGTTATAACTAGAACTTTGATAGCTCAAACCTGGAGTTTACAGAATAGTGGTAAATCCAGTTGTGTGTGACTTTGCCCCCTCAGTGTGATCTCCTCGTTCCTTCATGTTCTTGTGAATCCATAAAAGCGTGTATATGATAGCATCAACAAAAGAAGGTACTCGAACAATGGCAACTTTGGATATAGACCGAATACAATGCGAGAGGGATAGTGCGAGTGAACAGAGCTTGACTATGCAATTCCTAACGGATTTATCAGTGGGAATACAACACAAATACGCCGAGAGTTCTAGAAACAATCTTTTGTGACCAAACAAAACCTGCAACTCTAAATGGATTCCAACCTTAAGAATGAAACTACCTTATTCTAATCTGATTTACATGGAACAACAATGAAACTATTGGAATTCTAAGCAAGAAACTCAAAAGACATGAAACGAATGATTAAATAGAGAGGAGAGGGGCCTCTTGTTTGAAAACAAGTCCGGCTATTTATAACAAATGCATGCACTAGAAGGTAACTTGAATGGAACTCTTTACCATTAAACAAAGAGAACACTATTCACAAGGCAATAAAACATAAATGCAAAGCAAAGTAGTTGAAGAATGCGGATAGAAATTTGAATTTTACGTTTGACGAGATCGTCGAAACATTCTGGAAAACGCACACAGAGCCGCCACCATGCAGTGGCGGTTCTGGGACACCGCCCCGTGTCCCTGGGTAGCGGTCACGGGACCGTTGCCCGAGCGGGCGGCGGTCTCGTCACTTAAGACCAAAATGCAAGGAAAAAGGGGGCAGAGGGCAAAACAAAGCACGTGGAGACCGGATGAGGCATACGGGATACAAACGTATACTTGGCGAGCTTTTCTGGATCTCGAACACCTTGCGAGGAGACCTATATCATCATTGGGGTATGTGTAACCTCTTTCCGGTGGTGCGATTCTCTGATTTTGGGTAAGTACATGGCCCATTAGTGCCACCTCCTCAAGTCAAGTTTCCTATCGACTCTTGCCATTTCTATGACTAGACAAGCCGAGGAAGAAAAAGAAAAATATGATAACAATGGTTGGTAGCCCCTACTTGAAACCACAAACCCTCCACGTGGTAGTGGATGGGGTGACAAACCTTACATCTTTGTTTGAAAGTATATAATTACAATAAAACTATATACTTTCAAACTCACCAACTTCGATATATCCTTAACACTATATACTTTCAAACTCACCAACTTCATATTTCCTTACACCTTATAAACAATGACTACTGACAGTGAAATAAACACGCATTCATACCTCCAACAAATCAAACAGACATAGAGACCAATCACAAAATTACTCTTCCACATGGTCTCCAACACCATGAGGAGAATCCATTCCACTCTCCATTGGGTACATTTGGTTGACCTTGGAATAATAAAGTTGTGATTCGTGAATGCACACCATATTTATTATTATTATTTAAAAACTTATCCCCACCCTAAAACAGTAACCCCACATTGTCGGAAGCCAAAACATTGATGGTAGCTGTGATACTGACGCGACCACTTCTCATGTCTGCAAACATAAAACGAAGAGGAGAAAATATTCGTAAGAAAGTCCCTTGTTGTTCCCCTTTTCAACTATAAATACTCCTCTAGTATAATGCACCTGCTATTCATTCTTTCATCTTCACGGAGCTAGCCTAGCCTAGCACAGCCTAGTACAGCCTAGGGTATTTATTTATATGGATTTCCTGAAACATTTATCTGTTTATCGCCTCTGCACCATGTCGCACAAGTTTCAGCTGCAGATCCGCTGCTTAACTTAACAGGAACAGATGACCGTACGACGCTGAAGCTAAGAATGGACAATCAGGCTGAAGCAGAGTTGCACGAGATATAAGGGTATGGCAGATTTTCAAAGAAACGGACCTCTCGAACGCGACATTGAGCAGGTAAAGTCCTTAAATCTTCACCAACATCTCTCCATTTTTTTAACCCTTAAGCAAGATTTCACTATCATTTTGATGAGAGATGTTTTTTTTTCTTTTTCGGTTACTGATTTAGGCCAAATTGGTGTGTAGAACCCGTCAAAGTTTGTTTATTTGTGTGGCGGATTGTTTGTGCATAGGGGTTTTCAGTTTTGCATATTTATCTTGATCTGGCTATGGAAGGGTGCGACTGTTTTATTGTAGCTCAAAATTTTGATCCGTGTTGTGTGGTGTGTTTTTAGGCCATAACTGCACTGAAAAAGGGAGCACATTTGCTCAAGTACGGGCGGAGAGGAAGCCTAAATTCTGCCCCTTCAGGCTTTCCAACGTAAAGTTCTCGTTCATGTAACATTTTAGGCTAAATAATTTTGTAACTAGTTAATTATAATTTGTGTTTTTTCATTATATGATACTTGTGGTATGTGTAGAGTCCTAGTTGTTCACTGAGATCAAATGGTTGTTGGGCGTGTTTACGAATTACGCTTTGTGTAGTACACTCTTACTTTTGTGGAATTCTTTGCTTATCATCTTATATTTTGTGGGTTAAAGCTATTTTTGTTTCGTAACTGTGTAATTGTCCATTTACAATGTTTGGTCATAAATTGTATGTATGGCATGCTTAGTTGTTGTTTCTGGGGTGTGTTGGGAACCATCTGATTTGAACAGTTCACACTTACTTTTGTACAACGTTTTTCCTATGATGCAGCATTTTAGTGGGTTGAAGCTTCCTTGCTTTATAAAATTGTAATTCATTGTCTCTCTACTAAATGTTAATTGAATGGATGTATGGATGCTTAGTTATTGTTCACTGACATCAGATGGTACTGGTATTTTGGAAATTATCAGACCGCAATCAATCTTTAGTGCAATGCATTGGCTATGGAGCATTTTTGTGGGTTGAAGCTTCCTTGGTGAACAACTGTTTGTTCATCGGATGTATGTATGGAATCTGGATTCTTATCTGTTGCTCACTGACATCAGATGGTACTTGGATGTGTTGGGAATTATCAGCAATTAACAGTACAATCAATCTTTTGTGCAATGCATTCCTTACGGGAAGCATTATTGTGGGTTGAAGCTTCCATGCTAAGCAACTCCATAATTGTTTGTTGCTGTTTAGTATTTGTCCTTTTGAATGGATGTATGGATGCTTAGTAGTTGTTCACTTACATTAGGTGGTACTTGGGTGTTTTGGGAATCATTAGCTTGTACAATCAATCTTTCATGTAATGCAATTGCTATGTTGCAACATTTTTGTGGGTTGAAACTTGTTATTTCAATTCAGTATTTGATCATAAAATGGATGTCTGTATGCCTAATTGTTCGTCACCGAGATTAAATGGTCCTTGGGTGTGTGGGGAATGATTAGTTTTGAATGGTCAATCCTTATTTCTGTGCATTGCTTTCTATTTTTAGCTGTATTTTGTGTATGGAAGCATCTTTCCCCTTTTCCTTCTCCTGTAAGTTCCATGCCTGTTTTGTTTAAATTGGGAAAAACCATAGTTACCAGTAGACATAGGGGTACAGTTACCAGTGTGGGGACGGGAATCCCATTAAAATGTGAGTATGGCTATATTGTATACAATGTAGTTGCCAAAAGATGTGGATATGGTGATGGGGATGGGGACGGGGATGCAGTCCTCGTCCCTAGACTGGAGTTTCCTGGTAACTATGAGAAAACACGTTTTTGCAGCTGGATCCCATATTACACCTCCATTGAGGGAATTGAACCTGTGTCACTATTAAATGAAATTCCATCACTTCCAGTGTTGTAGTGCGATGCTATTGACAGAGACGGTTAGGCAAAATGCTCCAACTGCTTTCTAGATACTTTTTCTAGGTCCATTGAGGCTCAGTTTATAAGATCGTGGACATATAGCAGAAAATGCCGGGCAAATTTAAACTAATCCAGAAGCAATTTAAGGTTTCTAATTTGTCAGAAAAGTATGGAAGCAGTGCATTAGATTAGAAGTGTAATTGTCACCTTGGACTCTAGATGCGCTACTGGTCACTACTCAAACAAAATGCCAAACTCCTTCACTCATGGGTGGATATTCTTGGTTTTGATTATATTTGCTGCTTGACAAAAAAATATTTATTTATGTACAAATCTACATTCAAGGGAGGGAGAGGATATCAATTGACCATAGTTGGCTGATTCTGAGAAAACACCTATGACTGTGCAAGGGATGTCAGTTAGCATTATAAAGTTGCCAATCTAGGTAGCTTTTTTCTTGTGGGTGTTGACTGGCATCTCAAAGCTTTCTTCCTGTGGGTGCTGACTGGCATCTCAGAGGTTTTGATCTATAGTATTGGGTTTGACTGATCTTGACATATTTATTCCAGTCACAGTACATACTTTCTTGAAATAAAAGAATGCAATCAACCAATACTGACAAATTTAATCTACTCTAAGTTGGTTTTTTCTTGAAAAAAAAATGAATGCAATCAACTCGGAAGTGCAAAGGAATCTGAATCAAATTGTAGCAGTGTTGTCTGTTAAACAATTCCTCATAGAGCATGTAAACAGGGCTACTGAAGGACAACCTTTGGTAGGGCAAAGACGATTCAGCGAAACACGAAAGTATATTTAAACCTATAAAAGATTATAGCATATAATGATAATCCCAAACATGAATTAATTTACAAACAGGGATGATTCAGTGAATCACAAAAGCTATATTTAAGCTTAGAAGAGTATGTGAAGGAAATATAATGGCAGACACGAGGTCGATTCACAATTAAACTATCAATGACAAGATACAGTGGGAAGAAATTTTGAGTTTGAAATAAGTACATGTATGCAGATGAACTTAAATTCAATGATAACTACTGGGGCCCCTTGGATTGTAACAGCCATGTAGGTAGTCTTGACTCTTGACTGGGTGGCAAGCTTTACAAACATTACAACAGCTTGAACTAGTGGGCAAGGGTTGACGTAATGGCTATGCAATGGAAGCATAATCAAGTTTCTGCCACAGCGGTCTGGTACCATTGGAGACTACGACGATTTATCGGCCTTTCTCGAGGAGACTTCCTTCAATTTCCTCAGCATGTTTAGATTTTTTTCTATTTCGGAAAACAATTTGGAGATTGAATTTGAGTTACTTTCCTGGAAGAATGGTCATACAATGAACCAGCAAGGAGTGTTTTCAGAAGGCAAACAGTAATATGTCCTCATATATATCTCAGGACTGCTATGCATTTGTGTGTTCTATGAATATATATTTTTGGGACATTAAGAGTGTTCATTTGTATGCATATTTAGGAAAGGAATGTTATTTATGATTGCTATCTGGATGTTGACTTCCTGATGGTCAGATCTAACAAACCTGTAGAAAAATCTTCCCAAACCAAGTGTTAGAGAACTATACTAAAATATATAAATTAAGTTTTTCTAGGTTTATCAAGCAATTTTTTAAGGTATGTAGGAACTGATAAATAAATCACACTTTTGTAACACTATAGATTTTAACCCTTTATGCGTTGCTTATCAAGGTAAGTTTGATTTCATTGCCTGTTTCCGCATAACGCTGTAAAGTGACAAATAAAATGAGTGACCTGCAAAAAACATTGTTGGTTTCCGTGTAACGCTGTGAAGTGACAAAAAAATGAGTGACCTGCATTTTTTGTTTGCTCAGTCAATGATGGTTTTGAATGGATTCCACAACTGTTGGACCCAAATAGGGACCCAATCCCTGGGCATGCATTCTAACATCTTGCCCATGCGCTTTGGGACGTGCATTATTGCTGGTTGTGCAAGCTTGTGTCCAGCAGTTACTGTGGTGATTTGAACCTTGGTCTTCATCATAACAATGCCGAGCCTTTAGCACCACTCACACCCACTGGACAAACGAGTGAGTAGAAAATATTCAAATACACAGGGCAGGATATATTGTATGCTGCTTAAACTAAAAAATACTCATAACTTGCAATTCCAGTGCTCTCTTTTGTTGTAGAGCCAATCTGTCAATCAGGCGTCATTCTCTGATACATAACCTAAACTCAAGTTGCAATTTGATATGAACTTAAAGATGGGCCTTTGCAGCTCTTAATTCAGAATAGGGTTGCATCTAGATCATCACCTTTGATATAATATTGCAGATTCAGCTTAGCTAATGCAAAGTCTCTCAGGACCAAAACTGAACTCTTGAGTCTAGTTTTTGAAATTCTGAGAAATGAAACAACTTGGGGCAAACAATTTGAGCTGTCACACTATGAAAGACTCAGTACGCCTGATCAACCAGAAAACACTCAAGTTGCAGTAGCCAAGTCAGAACCTAATTACAATGATGGTCAACTGGTCATGCTTGCAATACTTCTTTTTAGATCCTATAATTTTAAACTTTCCTCTGTCAATTTGACAAGGAATGCTCACTTCTGATAGAAACTTCCTGTATTGGAATTCGATAATAAATGTTCTATTCTATCTCTCCCCAATGTTACCTGAAATGCTTCTTTCTTGGTTTCCAATAGAAAAGTGTCTTAAAAATATCTTATAATTCAGAATATTGTAGGGTCCCAAGCATCCTTCAGGATTTCAGGGACTTGTTTGCAGGTACCTAAAAAAATTGTGTGCTGCCTGAACCCTGCATGCATCGAATTTCATTGGTGTTGTGTGCGCGGCCAATTCAACGAGTAATTTACAGAATGAATCCAAATTATGCAGAGAGGGTGCAAAATGAAATCGATAAGATGTTCGAGTCTGGAACCTTTTCCGAGTTAATTTGAGCGAGTGGGTTTCACCAATTATGATTAGTCTTGAGGAGGAGCCTATACAATTCTGCATTTATGTTGACTCCTAGACTCTGAACCTTGTCACTATCAAGGACTTGTATCCAATACCATTTACTCACACCATTTTGGAGGACATGTTGGGGGTGAAGTTCACTCATTCTTGGATGGATTTTTTTGTCTATAATCATGTAAGCATATTCAAAGACAATTTGAGGGCCACATTTGTGGAGGAAAACAAGATTTATTCTTTCAACAAATTGTCATTTCTGACTCTTCAATGCACTGAGTACGTCACAAAGGATTATCCTACATAATTTTTGAGAAAAGAATGTTGACAATTTCAATGTTTTCTTGGACCCTAAAAGTATAAATGTCATGTTTAATGGACCTAATGAGATGTGTATCTAAATGGATATGCAGTGAGGCAAGGTGACGAGTGAGGCTTTCGATAAGACCTTAGAGGCAATCTAGGGTACCTAAGGGGTTTCAAGGCTCCAGATCCATTGGAAAGTTGATTTCTAATTGACCATGGCTTAATCTGACTGGCAATATGTCATCTGGTGGGAGTCCTTCAAAGTAAACTCTTAGTCTTCATCTTCAATGTATACAGATGATGCTGTGAATATTACAAGTTTTAAGTAGCCACTAACCCCCAACCTTAGTTCCCTATGCTTTTGACCCTGCCGCCACTGAGCCTAGCATGGATAAGTAGTTAGACAGAGGGATGCTAGAGAGGGAACAAATACTACTCACAAGTGGAGAGTGGTTAGAAGCCTCCCCCTTGCAGATGGGACAGATATTTCTGTCTTATAGACCTGTTCAAGACAGAGTGGCAGAGTCAACATCACTTCTTATAGATATTTGAGGATGATGAGACCAGTAGTGAAACACAATTTTATACACTCCTGAAGTTGTGTAAGGGACGTATCTTTCTTTCTTTCAATCAGCTGAGAGTTATGCATACGGGAAAGAATCACATGGCTAGTTGGTGGAGTTTTGTTATATATATATGAGAAGTTGAGGCATGCTTATTTCTTAGCATGGAAGCAACACATGTGAGTTGTGCCTGGATATTTCATGCATGCACGAGTATACTTCTCATGAGAGGGAAACCATTTCTCCGAGAAGTACAACGATGATACTTGGTTACAGGAGGTGGTTTTGAAGCTGAATGAGGTAGCTTTCCAAAATAAGGTATAACACACTCTTCTGTTTGGAGAGCTATGGTTTATTATCACTCTTTGGTTATGGAAAATCGATGTCAATGTACTACAACCTAACTCTATACTAAATGTATCAAGAAGATTCCCTTGGAGAAACAACCGCTGTGGTAAAGGTTGTAGCTTACGGGCAGGAGGCTCAAACCATGAAGTATATCACATTACAAATCATCTGAACATGGATGAGAAATAACATTTGGAATGGATGTAAAAGTGTGCTGATTTGAAGAAGAAGTTGAGTTTGATACAGTACCATGGCAAATAATGTTTTTGAACAGGCAGTTGGCTGATGAGCCACCAACCCATGACTGGCTGATTGAAGATATGAAGACTCAACTCAATCAAGTTGAACATGACTTGGCCAAACATGCTGCAGATTATGAAGCAAAAGAGTAACAAAAAGAGGAGTTGAAAGGTTAACTATGACAGTTGAGGTGTCAGAGAGGTTACACAGAGCATGTCATAACATGTAAAAAGACGAAAAGCTACTTCAACTAGTAATAACCAGCTCAAAAGTTGCAACAATGTTTTGAGATACGTCAGCATTTTTGAGAGTTGCAATACTTTTTCACAGTGAGCAATCGTCATAGACTTCTTTGTTTCATCTCCCTGGGATTGTTGCTGCTTCTCACTCTAGTCATTTCACGAGCTTCATCAAGTATGCTGACAAATCTCTGATGAGGGATATATGCAGACAGATAAAGAAGACATTGTGTTCGTATATGGTTGTGTTGCTGTATGTTTGGAATAGTTTATTGTTTCTGACTCACTATACTACACAATCTTTGTACAATGATCTTGAAGATAATTTTATAGGAAATGAAGCAGAATTTATAAAGAAAAAATTGGATAGGTACTTAATATTCACCTATTTGGACAATTCGGAGACTCCACAGTCCTGGTAAGTGGAAGTGCTATTTATTAAGGAAAGATTGGATAGGTATTTAATCTTTTCCTATTCGGACAATTTGGTCCACAGTCCTTGGAATTTATCAGGGAAAGATTGGATACGAATTTAATCTTTTCCTATTTGGACGATTTGGAGACTCCACAGTCCTGGTAAGTGAAAGTGCCACTTCAGAGCTTTTGCCAATTATTTACATATTCTTCCAGTAAATGTAAGGAAACACATTGCCTTTAGGTATAGTCCAAGTTAGGAAGGGGACTACAATTTCTATACATATAGAAATTGTGGCAAAAAAATACTGCATTGGCCACTCAAATCCCGTCAATTCAATGAGAAACTAAAAGTTGTTAAGCAGATGCTAAGACATTGGATTGGATAGAAAGCTAGTATACCTATAGAGAACAAAAGAGTTTTGGAAGAGAGACTGGACATTAGAAATGTTATTACTAACGATATTATGAACCTTTGTTTTTGTTCTATAGCTATACCAATAATAATGACATCATCAGGTAGTGATCAACATCTCTCTTTTTATATAACTGGGTATACCACTTTTGGTGTTAATAAGTCAGTTCATCTTTTCTAGCACTGGGTCCTCCAACCCACCTGTTTAAGCAGTGGGTCTGCCAAACCACCATTTTAGGCAGTGGACCAATCCATCATATTTGGTTGATGTGTCCAGATTCAGTGTTTCCAGGTTGTGGGTAATTTTTGATATGTCTAAAGTAAATAGGCTCCCTCATGTAATGTCTATAAAAGAGGCATCTTCCCTCTAATGGGATGTGAAGTGTCTTTGGCAGTCTAAAAGACTGAATCTCTTGCCCAAGTGCAGTCCCCATATTGCTATGGTAGTCTCATTGGCCTAAGTTGGTGTTTATACCGTCTTATTAAATTTCTTTCCCTTTTCTATGCATTTTTAGACTCTTTTGTAGCATATTATGGTCATGTTTTTTAAGTTCTCAAAATATAATAATTTCAGTTTCAAAATCTTTCAATAGTTCTATATTTAGTTTTTTTAGTTTCAGATTTTCAGTTTTGTAGCAGTTGTCATTTTTAGACTTGCAACAGTTTCAAAAATTTCAAATCTTGATGCTTGGTTCATATTTTTACTTTCAGATCTAAGTTTCATCAGAGTTGTTTTCAGAATTTCTAGATATGTTTATGAGCATTCAGAAATCCTAATTTGGCTATTTTACTGTTTAGACTTCAGTTTTCTTCTTCCAGATCTAGGATTTCTACCCCTAAGATTTATGGTCCTATAACAAGTTACTATTGAATTCATTTGGGCTTATAATGGTAATACGAGGGCCACTTTTCTGGTCTCATGGAAGAGACCCTAGAAATGGCTAGTTTCTTCTAAGTAGAGAATCTAGTTTCCCTCATTGAATAATATTTGTCTCATGGAAAACTTATAATGGGGAAACTCGAGACATCTGTTTTTCAAAATATGCTGAGCTATATGAAGTTCAAAGGGAGAGGGTATTGGAACTTGATGTATTTTCAGAGGACACTTTGAACAAGGAGGAAAATGGTTCAGTTCATGAAGTTTTTGATGAAGATCTGGACTTCAGCGACAGTCTCCACAGACATGAGGCTAGCAATGAAAGTATGTCTAAGAGCTTAATCCATCATTGTGGTCATCATCCTCTTACAGTTGCTGTCGGTGGAAAATCCCTTAGAAAAGAGGTTCTAACACAGAAAAGGGAGAAAACTAAGATTAATCCTCAAATAAGTACACAGAAAGGGGAGAAAACTAAGATTAACCCTCAAATAAGTACAACTGATCCTCCTATTGAAGAACCATATTTGCATGAAAACAAGGAAGAAACTTGCAACTACTAAATTTAACTTGGAAATCGCGGCTCTGCAGTTGAGAGACATATCAATCAGATTTGTAGGTCTTCCATGGGCTGAACATATATGTAAGGTTTGCCTTGAAGCTGGATGGCCAGGTCTAGAGTGGCAACTAAATTTGCCGACAAAAGCTTCTCTGTGAACCACAACAGAGGCACTAGTGCTGATTTCTTTGTGTGATAAAGTGGAACTAGTTGGAGCTTTGTATTGTCCTCCATGAATAATGCTTGGTAAAACACCTTAAACATTGCAGCTACTGGTTAAA
The DNA here is from genome assembly GCA_018340775.1 of Taxus wallichiana var. yunnanensis. NCBI lineage: Eukaryota > Viridiplantae > Streptophyta > Pinopsida > Cupressales > Taxaceae > Taxus > Taxus wallichiana. The sequence goes on from CM031237.1 coordinate 422,911,208, forward strand.
AGTTAGACAATTGGTCTTTCAGCAATTCAAGAAAAGGAAATTGTTCCTTCTGGCTTCTGGAAACTTCAGCATGTATTTCAGCGGGGTACAGTTGAGTAAGCATTATAATCCATTGTAGCTGTAGGTGACGATGTAGTGCACTCTTCCACTTGGGAGGCAAAATTTTGGAGAAATTTTCCATATCTGTATCCTTAGGAACATGGATGGAAGATATTCAAAGCTCAAGTCAATACGTGATATATTCCCATAAACATTTTTTTCCTATAGACTACTAGATTACAGGAACATGGGTGGAATATATTGAAATTCCCATAAACATTTTACTCCTATAAACTACTAGATTATTGTCTTTGGCCATTCAGCCGTTATCTCCAAGATTTTTAGAAGTTTCCAGAAGTTGTTGAAAGGGCCCAAAGGGCCAAAATAGTTCAACATGAGAAACTACTACTGCTTTGGGGCAAAACAATTTGAGGAGAGGGCTTTTACGAAACTTGTTTTTACTTTATGCTAATAGTGATATAATATGGGCTGAACCCACTTTTGATGTAACCAGGTAGGACCAATTTGGGGTTAATAGGCCAACCTACCTTTTAGGCTGGGTCCACCAGTCCACCTTTTTATTATCCATGCCGAGCACAAGGGTTGTACGGAGTACAACCCACAATCTAAGTGACAAATCTATTTGATTAGTCTGTGGATTATGTTGATCATGCTTTGAAAATGAATAAACAATTGTGGAAGCACTATTGCATATTCAATAGAGGCCATTGATAGCAAAATAAAGCTATTTTATGCATCTTGAATAGGATAGTACAATGCTGGACTTAGAATCTAAGGCTGTGTTATTCCCGTGGGCGAATCCTGTAAGGATTGTATGGTGTTCAAAACATATACAATAATACAAATGATGGAGTTCTATGTATAGCCAACAAGCATTCTCTCAAATGAATTGTATATGATTCAGATTGAGGAAGATGATGGGAATATAATATTACAAACAAGAAAAAGAACATATGGATTATAACAACTGTTTTTATTGCAGCCATTTCAATATGAATCATGACACCTCTTGTATTTCTGTGTTGATGAGTCAGAATTTGCTAAACCTAGGGATGCACGTGTTAAATGTGTTGGAGGAAATTCTCCACTTTGTCCGATTCCTTGGCCTTTGCAGTAGTTTCCAGAAATGTAGTGTAGAAAGCAATGTCAAGAGGTGTCGCATGTTGGAACCCATAACATGTCGATAATGGACAATGCTCTATAGAAATGTGAATAGTCCTATTGTATGTGATATTAATGACACAAGTCAATAATCAAACAAATATTGAAGTCCACAAGCAAAAAATCAAACAGAAATATGGGACGGTGTTGAAATATACCTAAAGAATAATAATCAATCAAGTATAAATGGATGGAATGCAATGAATTACTTGAATATGTGGGAGACATAGTTTCAATTTCTACACCTATTGATAAATGAAATAAGGGTAGGCCGACTCATAATAAGGCATTAACCACAATACATATAGAATGTAATTCACACATTAACCTACACATATCCCAATGGTATACCACAAGCATCAATAACTCAAAAGAACCTGATAAGATAGATTTTCTATAACATCTTCCCTAACATGACTTGGAGGGTCAACAGAAGTTGGCACTAACAAGCTAGAAAAAATGGGGGCCTTACCATCCCCCTAATTGCAGCATCTAAAGGCCTGAGCAATTCATGTAACTTGGTATGCTGATTGCCAATGCTCACAAATATATCCAACATCTGCTCCATCTCCGTCAAAGAATCTTCCTCCATAGCCTTTCCCACCATTTCTGCATAATTATCCATCACCTTGGACACGAGAGCATAATTGGCTTGATGTTTTTGATAGTGGGTCCTCCATGGAGTATTCACATTCTCCCATCTCCTTTAGCTTCATCGAGTAGTGGAAGCCCACCGAGGAAGTCTAACTTTATTTCTAGAAAAAGGAGCCTCATTTGTCGGGCCAACCTCATTCGACACACTGGGATCAACACTCACAACTCTCTCCATTGTATCCTCAACTGATGCATGAATACCTGAAACAACCTCATCATCCTGTTAAGTGTCCTTGTAAGTCACAATTGAAGGAATATCCTAACTGGAATCAGGTATCGCATCCTCATCAACATACGTGAAGAATCAATGAATTCATGTGCATTAGTAAAAATAGCAACCTCATCAAAGATGACTCTGAGGGATAACATGACATGGCAGGATCCCACAATCCAGAGGCTTTGGACTCCTCCGAATAGCTGACCATGATGCACTTAAACTCTTAGGATCAAGCTTCTTCTGCTTCTCATATGGAATATTCAGTTTATGCAACATTACTAAACACTTTGTATTGAGCAATAGTTGGCTTCTTACTGTATCATTTCTCCTATGCTTTAACATCCCACACAGCCTTTTGTAGGAACCCTATTAGTAATTTAATTAGCACAACAAACAGATTCAGCACAAAAACTGTCATGCATACCTACCTTTGGCTTGTAGCATAACATTGCCATCTCAACCAAAGTCATGTTCTTCCTTTCTACTTTACCATTTTGGTGTGAATTATAGGCCACAATACACTACCAAACAATCAGTGCTTGGTACAAAAATCCTCCAAAGCATGGTACAAATAGTCTCCTCTATCCGATCTTAAAAACTTAATAGGATGTTTGGATTATTTCTTAGCCCTGGCTTTCTTTTCAATGAATTTATCTATAGCAAGGGACTTGGTTTCACATGATAAACCCATGTATATCCAGGGAAATCATTAATGCGTCAAAGTTTGATGCAGAAGAAACTTCATGGCAGCTGGTATGCGGTGATGAAGACTGCTAGTGTACTTTAGGACTTTGTGCTCTGTTTTGCAGAAATTCAGACGAGCGTGGAGTTTAGGAAACTAATTAGTGTAATTTCTTATATGCATCATGGTAGTGTTTGAGATGGTAGTATTGTGCACATACCACCTCAGTGAGCTTGGACCATGTGTCAACAGGTTTAAATTTGCACTCTTTCTTTGGACTGGAAGGCTTCTACCAGCCGAGCAATGGATTGGACATCATCATAGTTGTGAAGGTGATATTTTCTGCATCTTTGAACTTATTAACAGTGTAATAAGCCTCCAATTATCGAAGCCATTGATCTAGGGGCTTAGTGTCAATTTTGCCGTGGAACACTGGGATGTCAAAGATTGCCTTGCAAGTTGCACCTTGAATGGATTTTGGTGTTGAAAAGAAGAACAAGCAGAGGTTTCAGATGTAATGGGACCTATCTAGAACTAGGTCTCATAACTAAGAGAAAAGCTCTCCTCCTTGTTCTTCCAAAGGTTTTGGATGACCCTCTGGAGTTCTGCGGAGATGGGTTTGACATCTTGGCTATGTGCCATCGCTCTTTAGGATAGGCTGAAATAGAACCAAGCTGTATGCCTTGTTTTTGATACCTTACACGAGTAGAGATTCACAGAGTAAACCAAGCGGCAGGATCGCAAAGACTGCTCTGATACCAATGATCCATGCCGAGCTCAGGGGTTGCATGGAGGACAACTCACAAACTAACTAAGAGACGGATCTATTTAATTAGTATATGAATTATGTTGAACAGGCAATTCAAATGAATGAACAAATGTGGAAGCAACATTACATATTCAATAGAGACAACAGATAGCCAAATAAAGTTCTTCTATTTGTCTTTAATAGGATATGATTCATAATAGCACAATGCTGGACTTAGAATCCAAGGCTATGTTATTCCTGTGGGCTGATTCCCAAATCCTGAAAGGAATTGTATGGTGTTGAAAACATATATAAATGGAGTTCTGCGTACAGCCAACAAACATCTCTCAAATGAACTGTATATGATTCTAATTGAGGAAGATGACGGGAATATAATGTTACAAAGAAGAACACAAACAGGTGGTTACGAAGGCTATTTGTATTCTAACCAGTTCAATGCCCTTGGCTGTTATTAGATCAGGAAGGTGAAGCGTCAGATGATGATGTGGTCCCTGTCGATGATGTGGCCTGCTGTGTATTGCTTGTGGATCTCAACATCCTATTCACAGGGGCTGCAAAGCTGCTGAAGGCGTGAGCTGGGAAGGCTGTGAATCATGCGAATTTTCCAGTGAAGGGTGCAAACCCAACCCAAGGGTGCTTGTGCTTGTATCATTTTTGGTTAGTGTGTCTAGATTTAATGTATCTTGGATGTTCTGTAGGCCTTGGGGTATGAAATAAATAGGTTGTTTCATTGTAAGTTCTATAAAAAGAGTCATGTTCTCTCCAATGTGATGGGAACGTTGTCTTTGGGTGTCAATTCCCTCTGGCATTTTGAAAGACTGAATCTTTGGCCAAGTGCAGAGCCTGAACCGCTCTTTTATTATCTTTGGTCTGAGTTGGTGTCTTTGTCTTCTCAGAAAAGTTCTCTCCTTTTCTATGCTTTTTCAGACCTAGTTTCTAGCAATATTATGGCAATGTTCTTTATTGAGCTTTGAAACCAAAAAAAGTTCAGCTTCAGATTTATTCTGTAGTTCTCGATTCAGTTTTTGTGTAGTTTCAGATTTTTAGTTTAAAAAAAAATGCCCTGTTCCCTCTAATGTGATGTGAAGGTTCTGTCTTTGGGTGTCTTTTCTCTTTGGCATTTTGAAAGACTGACTCTTTGGGCAAAGGCAGAGCCCGAACTGCCCTTGTAGTCTCCTTGGTTTGAGTTGGTGTCCATGCCTTCAGAGGAAAGTTCTCTCCTTTTCTATGTTCTTCCAGATCCATTTTCTAGCAATATTATGATTATATATTTTTCGAATTTGGAAAATAAAAAAGTTCAGCTTAAGATTTTTTCTGCAGTTCTCAATCATTTTCTTTTGTAGTTTCAGATTTTCAGTTTTATGGCAGTTTTTAAATTTTAGACATGCAGCAGTTCTGGCAATTCTAGATTTCAGTTTTAGGTTCAGTTAAATTTTTTGAATTTGAAATCTTAAGACTCACGGCAGTTATTTCATAGCTTTCAGGTTTTTATAAGCTTTCAGAATTATAATTGTGACTATTTCTACAGTTAAGGCTTCGGTTTTTCTATTTCAGATCTAGGTTTTCTAACCTAGGGCTTACAACCTTATAGCAAGTCACCATTGGGATTAAAACAAATTGATAATGTGGACCCAGTTAATAAGGAAAGGTGAAATGCAACTTTTTCCCTCGACATCGATCTAATGATTCTTGAGAAAAGATCACATTGTGGAAGACTGATATGCTTTAATCATTGTTATACTATTAAATTGAGAAGCCATGTCATTTTACAGAAGATCGATACGTTTTATCATATAATCTATTTAAATTAACAAGCTAAATCGGTTACGGTCATGTTTTATTTAATAATACTGTAAATAACTTTTAAAATCTGCGGCTACATTTTTAAACAAGATTAATTAGGCTTTAAAACACGTTTAAAACTAACTACGGACATCAGACTTACGAAATAAACCAAAAATCAAACAATTTTGGGTCCGGACGTTTAACGAAGGCAAAGGACAAAGACAGGTGGCTATATTTCAATGGCAAATGAAATATAAAGTCCGACACTGCTAAAGAAGACACGTGGAACCTTTTCACCGGCTCGCATTTCGCAGAACCCAGTAAATGATTATCAAGGGTTTGTCACTGCGAAGTCCGTATGTATGTGGCTCTTTGCTATTTGTTTTCTCTTCGCAGTGCAACATACAAGACTAAAGACATTTAATAGCAAAACAGCTCGCTAAATCTGTACATACGTGGAGCAATCATAAAGGCTCGCTTTTCACACACTAACACCGCATTGACAAGGCAAACAATATATACGGAAGAACCTGGGCACATTTAATTGGTTTGCATTTTGCTAACTCTGACAAGGTCTTAATATTAGTGTAAACGGTGGCTTAACCTTATTGGTTAACAATTGGCAAGACTAACAAAGACTGACATCGCAAAATGCGAAGACACTAGGAGCATTCCTATTGGATCGGGTTTTTGCATTAGACACAGAACAATTAACACAAGTCTGAATTCGCGAAGAGTGTGGACTGATCTCATTGGTTCGCCCCTTCGCAATTGTCAGAAGGATTTAACAAAAGTCTGACATTGCGAAACTACGTGGATCTTTTTGGTTGGCTAAGCTTCACAACTAGCAAAACTATGACACAACGAAGTTATGTGGAACATTTTAATTGGTTCGAACTTCGCATTAAAGAACTTTGACATATCTAAAGGAACTTTCGAGTCCAAAGCTTAAACAGACAAAAATACAGCAAACACGACCCCAAAAGACAGAAAACAGATAATACAGCCTGTAAACGCCATTAAATAGCAAGAATATATTGTATAATATTGTCAATTTCATATATCAGTTCGTATTTTGCATTTAATTATACAAATCTTCTTAAATTAATAGACATTCATAACTAAAAATCATACTATTCGCTGTTCTTTATAAACAATTAAGTATTTTTTATTAATTTATTACTGTAATTCACTGTTCTTGGCAAAACAATTGCAAATTTGCACAATATACATAGAAAAACAAACAATATATGTTTATGTGCACAATTATTAGCATAAACAGAAGAATTAACTTCTTTCCATTAATTATAAACAAATGTTTACATAGCTTTTGCAGAGAGAGAACTTATCTGAGTCAATTATCAGGAATTCTAATACAAAATTCCAATGCACACCCCAAGTTAACAGACACCAGACTATGGCCGCCTATGAGAGGAAATTATTATACACCCTGTGTATTTTCACCTTGCCCTAGCCAGGAACCATCCAAGGTTGTACTCTGTACCCATGGTTAGGACACCGCTGGTGCCCCTCTCTCTTGCCCACCGCCTGCTTGTTAACTGGGTCAGCCTTGGAATTACTTCCACAGACTAAATTCACAAAGTTTTCAAGAGTCTTTTGCAATTATTTCTCTCTCAGAATCACAGTTATAATTCCTTCTGTTCTCTACTCTCTTTTACATCTTTTTATAATACATCATAGGTGGTTATAAACCAACACAATGGTTTCCACACCCTTTCATAAATTAATTAAGCATCTTTGGTCAAATGCTTGGGATATTCATTCCCTCATTAAGCAAATAGATTATTACAATGACTTTGTCACAAATCAAACTTGTCTTTATCAATCCAACAAGTCTTTAATGCTTTCTAAAGCTTCGGTGATTTAGTGACATAACAAAAGGAAATTCTTAAAAGAACATGATCAATTTCTGAACCAGGAAGTCTGATCCATGGCTTGAATCTAACATTATGTGGATGAGATAGAAATAAAGAAATCTTTTGACAGAGCTTCTCTTAGAAAAAGAACTATTAACACAATCAGGGATTTCAGGATTAGGATGCAAGGAGGGTGACAATTGAAGAGAATTGTTGCACCAGCGATGTTGATTTTTTTCAGAAATTTTCTGAGGGAAACTCTTGATTGGCAGATGATTTGATCCTTGATTCCTGAAGAGCAGAAGGCGGTTGATTTTCCCATGTCTGAAGGTGTAACATGAAATGATGCTTAAGATGAAAAAGGAGAAGAAACTTGGTATGAATAAATACTAGACTTTTTATCGAATAAGTTAGAACTCGAAGTTGTAAAGAATATAGAATGAAGGGGAGGACACTGGGATTTGTGGATGCTTTGTTAATGGTTTTGCTTTGCAAAATGAAGAATGCTTCTTCCTGTGGTAGATTTAGACCTATTCTCTTGTGTTGCAGTAACCACAGCAATTGCACAGATTGTAGTAAATTGACTGAAGGAAGTTTTGAATGGGATAATTTCAGACAATCACATTTTAGTTGCTTTGCGCTCGCAGTTCGGTGATGGTACGATTATCGTGCAAAAGCTATGAGTCTGTAAGGCAGAGGAAGGACAATGCCTTCACTTTCAAAATGGATATGGAGAAAGATTATGACAAGATATGACCGAAGGTTTCAAAACGTGTTGGTTTCTTTGAGGATTGGATCAAATAGGTTGAAGCACACTGACGACCTAGGTTTTTTGATCAAATGTTGACTTCTGTTTTTGAATCCCTGAGATGAATTCAACAGGGGTGTTCTCTATGGCCCATTGATTTCCATTCCGCTAGTGCAAGGGGATTTAAAGCTAATTTTAAGCTGTGAAAGGGAATTGGAATATTGAACACCTACCTTCAAGAATCTGGATACGAAGCTAAAATGTTCTACTTTTCTAGTTTGTAGATATCCAGCTCCAAAATGTATACAAAAATCATAGCGGGACTGCAGATTTCACAGTTGAGGCAGCCTTCTATCTTCACTTTTGTCTATTTTCAGTTTTTTTTTTTTAAAGTTAGATATTAGTAAGTCTTTTTATCTTTCTGAAATTATTTACAGAATGTTGATTTGAGGGCTTCTCATAGTCTTGACTCTTTATGTTTACTTGTATAATGACAATTGCATAGCAGACTTATTATTATCATACTTTTATCAAATAATTAATTAGAATTACTAGGTCTGGCAATATGGTTTGTGACATTGTGTTTCTTTTGAATTTTTGTTGTTTTGAAAGATTATTGTTAAATCTATTTGATAGATCAAAATGAAAATAGATCATATCACAGTTCAAAAACTTGGACTTGACAGCCATTTTTTTTTTTTTTGATTTGAACTTGCAACTTGGAAGAATAAAAAATAGATATAAATTCATAAAATGAATTTAAATAACATGCAAAATGCTGTTTAAAAGCATAAAAATGAAGTTAGAGAACAATTTAGGTATATTTTCTATTAGTTTTAGATCAAAATAAAGTACAATGCAGTGGAATTTTACTACTTTCTAATGGTAAAAATTCAAAATCATTTTCCAAGTTTCTTAATTTTAATTGTTTAAAAGAAATAATCTAAACAAACAATAGTTTGGCAGCTGGCCGTGAAATGATATGGGAGGAATAATTTCTTTTCATTAGGTTCTAATATAACTGGAAATGACACAGCATCTTCAGAGGCTGCTGTAACTATAGCAACAGGTTCCATTATTTTAATATAACTGGAAAGACATTGCATCTTCAGAGACTCAGAATGATACCTCACCAGGCCTCTAATCTTCTCTCATTGTCGAGGCAAAGCAATTGTCATCTACAAAAGTCTGTTGCATCACAGCGGAAGAAATCTGTCTCAAAAACTAAGAACAAAATCCATCGTTCCTGCAGCTGATTATTTACCGCAGACCATAACGAATACTAAATAGCTTATTTATGTCAAGTGTCTGTAATGTACTAAAAATAATTTTTTGGTTTTACTTTTCTGTTGATTTGCGAGTTTTCTGCACAGACTCGTGGGTACTCTGCAAAAAAATCACTATGCGAGTCGCAAGCGAGTTACTCACCCTGCATTGTAACTTGTGAGTTGTCTGCGATTTTTGCAAATCTGGTAAAACTATGGATCATATGACATCTTTAATGGTTATAAACTTATATCCATTTATAGGACCTAACTACCACCTAGTTTGTAATGTTTTAACATCCCAGTCTGCATTTTATTTAGATTTAGAATATTTCTGGCTTAATGAATGTGATTTTACCCTGAACATTACGATTATATGTTTGTGCACAATATGATTTAGTGCTTTACTCTACACGTTTAAGGTTCTTAACAGATTCCTTCATTTTTGTGTCTTTGTAGGATGAATCTGTCTTGTTATGGTATTCTGGCAAGGCGGAGAAGCATGTCAAACTGGTCCATGTATCCAGGATTGTTCCCGGTCAGCGCACTGTAAGATTTATCTTTTCTTGACTTGTGTTGTCCATTACATGACATTTTCTATAAGATTATTCTCTCTCACACACTGAATTTCACATTCATGGAATTTATGGCGTAAAATTAAAAAAGGAGATAATAATAATTTTTTTCACATAATATAGCAGTGGACTTGTAAGGAATCTTTCTTTCTACATTTGCTGTTATAATCATATGTCTAACTAATCACTGGAGAAAAAGACTGAAAAGCAACATAGTCAAGGTTAAAGAATTTAAAGATTTTTTCTTACATCCTTGTGAAAGTAGTCCATTTCTCACTCACAAAGACAAATTAAGTGCGAAACAGATATTTTTTATTTCATATACCCAAGCTAAATATAAAAGAATAAAATGAAATATTATTAAATCCAAAACCTGAAGAGGAACTGAAGGGATCAATATTCTCCTAGAAAAAGAAAAAGAATAGGGGTGAGATGGCTTTCTAGCACAACTTATGTAGGAATTATGGAAATTATAGAAAATGTCCTCTTGGTAGTGAAGGTGAAATCATGAAAACCAAGTAAAACCCTTCATTAGTATAACACAAAAATGTAGTGTTGATTTGTTGGTGAAATAATTTGTTGCAGGACAAATTATAGTGGTTTTCACCAACGGTCATGGGGCTAGGCCCCTCCTTCTTGGGTATGGGGAGGCTCCCATTTATTGAATGCAAGGACTAAATAAAAGTGGTTGTTAGGCCGGGGATCACACATGAATACTCCACTAAATCATGGCAAAGTGTTTGTATAATGTACAAGGGAGGAATTTGCTTTGAAGGGGAAATGGAGAGAGGGGGTTAATGTTATGAGTAAACTTACAGATTTCACACACATTAGCCAAAGTAGGTCCACATTCAATAGGAAGAAATCAACCATGTAAGCAATAGCAAGACTAATAAATCAGAGACACAAAGTTCTATAGATTCATTAATCAAAGACACAAAGTTCCTTCTTGGTTGTACAAGATTACAATGCTTGCAAAGTTGGAAAGTAGAGAGAGTAGAAGAACATAGACAAAGAGATAGAAGAATGTAGTTTATTGCTTGTAGTAGTAGTGAAACAAAAGCCAACAACTAACAACAACCAACAACTACTAACCCTTTTGAATGGAGAAGCCATCCCAATTTATAGCTTATAAAGATGTCTCTTCCTCTCCCCTCATGTGACTTTTCATCTCACCACCACTTGTGACCTTTCACATTCCCTAGGAATGAAATTAAGTCCTTTTCTTATTTTTGAAAAGGGACTTTTACAATGCAAAATAAGGCCACTTAAGTGAATAAGATGAAAGAGTGAAAAAGTACATTCCCAATGAAGAAATATAATGTTAGAGAGAGAGGGAGGGGGAGAGAAGAAGAGAGAGAAGTGAAAATACGAAGACGGGAAGTTTTCATTGATGAAGAGCCTGCTTTCGATGAATCTTGGGAGAATGCTCTGAGAATGAAGCTCTTTGCCTTTGACCTCTTGTTAAACTTGAAACACTGTGATTGCAACTTCCTCTTCTATGAGATGTGAAAACACTCCAAAGCATTGAATAAGTGTTCAAAAACACTTTGTTGTGAGACTTGCACCGAGTGGACCTGTGATGACTTCTTGATCTTGCAAACATGATGGTCCTCTTTTGCCACCACTAGGAAAGAGAGTTGAACACAAGTTGGAGTTGGAATATGGAGATCATCACCTTACTCCTTGTGACTTCAAAATTCACCTTTGTGACAAAGATACCTCCTTCCTTGAATGGAATAGAGCTTGGGAGACTCAAACACCTTCTTGTCCATCCGTTCTTCATTGAAAAAGGTCTTCTCAAAAATAGAGAAACTATTCCCGTACTCAATTGAAAGTGATATTTGTCAAATTCTGAGTTTGTCAAAAACACATCTAGGTGTTCTTCCATCAGCATGGGCAACTCAACATCCTTGTTCCTTGACCAATATCCCGACACTTACTATTTTTAGTAAGTCTTAGTTTGAGAAGTCTATTTTTAGTTACCAGTTGCTCAATTTGGCACTTTTGAGTATTCTTGATGTGCAAGGAGCAATGGCAACTTAAAGAATGAACTATTTGCAACACTTACTATTTATAGACTATGAAGCTTAGTAAGGCTTACTATTTTAAGAAGTGGGTCTTCTCGGTGTCGAATAGAATGAGAGTGGTCTCAAAAGTTTTGTTATTTTGCAAGGATGCTTTGCTCCAATTTTTAGAGGATTTCAATCACCAAAACTCCATAGATCTGAAAAATGAGTTTTTATAATGGGAAACTTCATATGGCCATTAAAAATAATGGATGCAAGGTTGGAATCATTTGAAAGGCGTTTTTGAGAAGTTAAAAATAATCATTTGAAAGGCGTTTTTAAGAATCATTTGCAAGGTTGGAAACTTCATCCGCCATTAAAAATTATGTTAAAAATAATGGATGTGTTCCTCATGTCCCCTTACATGTTGAGACAAAGCCAAAGAGACACTCAACCTTGAAAAATGCGCCAAGGGGGTCCACAACATGAGGAGGGGGTCTAATTTTGCATTATGCTTACCTAACCACCCAAGTCACAAGTTTTAAGTGACGAAAGAAGAACATGCATAGGGGCTGCACTTTTGTGTCCCTCATGTCCCCTAACACCTTGGGACAATGCGAAGGGGACACACAACGTCCAAAAGTGTGTTCCAACCTTTAAGTAATGCTGATGTCATCATTCTAATGCAAAATTAGAACATTTAGCTTGCCTTTTTGTCTAGGGAGCAAAAGTTGGAGTTTAGAGGTGAAATCTTATATGATTTTGACTCCAAAGCATCCACTGAGTTCATTCCCACCACTTTCAAGACTTGATTCAACTTGCAATTTGAGTTATGGCACCATTCACCCTTTTGGCACGAAGGAGTAACAACAATGACTTGAGCTATCACGAAAGAAGACTTAGACAAAAATTGATGTGTCCATCATGTGGAGAATTCCAAGAGCTTTCCATTGACTATTTGATGAGCTTCCAACTCCTATTGGAACTCCTAGAATCCTCAAAACAAGGTGATTTTCTTTGTTGAAGCCTTCATTCCATGTGCTTGAAATAACCCGGTTTTTCTTGAATTGTTCCCGACATCATTTGCCTTCATAGATTTTCCCTAAACTGCCTTGGATCACTTCATGCTCTCTTGCACAACTCCCAGATGGGTTGAGCCTTTCCAGTTAGCTTCCGGGGATGTCCTCATGCTACAATATGGCTAAAAATAGCCAATTTAGTGCTCAAGAACACTATTCCACCTTAGGACTTAGTATCATCATGAATTTAACTTGGATCAATTGCCCTACACATGAAACACACTTGAAAACCATGTTATCATGTTCCTCTCACCAAAATGAGGATGACATAGATCCGGAGGGGTTGTGTGAGCTGATGGGTTGGCCGGAGGAAGGGTTCACAATGACCGAGAGAGAGGTTTTCAAATGGTGGGCTTGGTTGTCATGATAATTTTTTTCAATTTTGCATGCTAGACATTTAACATGACAAAATGATTTCAATATGATTGGCATTTTGTTGGTACTTGGGAAGCCATCCATTTCTCCGATCACGTGGAATCTTTTAACACAATGTCTTGTGATGTCATGAGACATCTAGGATTCTATGGGCGATGTTATGCTTGAGAATTGGTCTTAGCAATTAGATGAGCGAGTTCACTTCGTGGCTATTTGTTGTTTGTAGTTGCTTGGTTGTTATGCTGGTATATCCCGGCACACCAACCATCCGAAGTAGATCTGTATCCCTATAGCTTCACAAATGCTGGCCTTTGATAACTAATCCCTAGAAGGTATTTTGGTTTGCATAGAGTTTTTAGTATTGTCAAAAGTAGCTTTAATTTGGCTATATGAACATTGAACATTGTAATTTTGGTTTATTATTTGCCGATGGTATGTAAGGATGTTGTAACTCTACTTTTGGTATGGATAAAAAATGTCATAACTTCAACATTTTTTTACAAATAATTATGTGATATTGAAGGTAATATATACACGATTGATGGAGGGGGCAAAATAAACTATGTTGCCAAGTAGAGGTTGACCTATAGGGTTGTCCTAGACCACGTTCGGCTAGAGGATGTTGGCTTGTTGGTATGTCCAAGAAGTAGTACTGTCGATAAGTAAAAGTCATTTTATGTGGTGAAGTAGCACATTTTTGTTCCAATTTGAGCCTTCTAATTCCTTAGTTAATAATCATTAGAGATTATAAGGGATTCATTAATTACCTATAAACTAGGTTTTGGAAATTTTTACGAGGTTCAAGTGTTGAAACGCCAATTTTTAAAAAAACTTGTGGGAATGAAACGACACATAAATGTCCGTACGATTATATATCATCAAGATTCTAATCTAGATTCTAGAATATATCATCAAGATTTTCCTCAAAATCAGCTCCACGATTGCCACTAGTAGCTCCACTCCCACTAGCACTAGCTCCATTGTCCAACCCTTGTGAAAAACTAAAAATCTGAAAGTGTGTTTTGAAATGGAGCAAAACTATGCTTATATAGCTTTTGGACATAGTTTCTAGATCTCACCAAATTCGGATTTTTAGGCGGGCCGATAAATTTAGTAAGGGTCGGCGCTTTTTTCCATTTTAAATTTTATTTTTTTGCAATAAGAAGGCAACCAACACCCATTTATATTTAATATTACATTATTAATTTTTTCTTTGTATTTGCAAATTTTATAAATTATACTCATATATCATATGTATATATTCCGCTTCAATTTTTCTAAACTTTTTCAATAGTGCCAAACTTTTGATTTTTTTGCCCTCCCGAACGGATCCAAATTTCCAAAGTTGGTAATTATGCTCTTGGAAAGTGTCTTTAAGAGGTCAGGGGTACTTGGATTAGGGTTAGGGTCCTTTTTTCTATTTCGAGTGTTTTTTCTAGGTTGCACACGATATGGGTATAGGTTTGGTATGTGGATATATCAATTTTAAAAACTCTTGGGTACGTCTCGTATATATATATATATATATATATATATATGCTTAAAATTTCATGTTTTCATTGATCATATGGCTGCCATACATATTATATATGAATAACATGTCAATATGAATACAAACAATCTAGAATATCGTGTCTATATGAATATCATGTCTCCTCCTTTGAATGATCAATGATCAATAAAACAATGTCTTCCTCTAAATAATGGTTGCCTCTAAACAAACTTGAACTCCTTGCAACCAATGCCTGGCTCCAATCTCGTTCTCCTTGCAATGGCTACTTCCAATTAAATCCTTCTTACAATGGCTACCTCCTCTTCAATGATCTTTCTATTTTGGAATGTTAGTGTTTCTAGATCCACTTTCAGGACACCTCCTCCAAGTTAAGCCTGTGATACTATCGTCAAACCTACAATTTTGTATGGTTCGAGGTTTGGGGGCTTAACCAGGGGTGTTGACTAGGATCGCATGGTCCAAACTCTCATGTTGCAACGCATGATCCGTTCTGAAGCTTCAGTGCATCATCCAAGTTGAATTTTCCGCCCACCCACTACGCCTTGAGACTATCTTTAGGCTCACTTTATACATCCACAAACTTAGATCCTTGGGGGACTCAACTTCTGGTCTTGAGAGGTATCCTTAGCACTTTGCTTTTCAGAGAAGATTGCTTCACTAGTCCTCACCAGACGTCGATGTCGTTGGTACTTTGAGATTCGGCCGCTCCTTTCTATTGGCATCTTTATTGACAGGCTACCCCCTTTCTTATACTCCTTGGACGTCCCTCCCGAGTTGCCAAAGAGGACATCTATAGAAAATATATCCAGATGACCTGGATCCCCCATGAGCCAATTAGTCCCAAACTTGCTTTTTATGTTGATCATTTCTTATAGGTGGTGCATGACATTATTCGTCTCCCTCACTATCTCGCAACACCGTTGGTTGGTCTCACGGCTTGAGGTTTCCCCTTGGCTAGGTGAGAGTTTGTTCTCACCAGTTACGGGTTGAAACAAACCATCACATTCTCCGTTAGGATCGGATCTGTCGTCTTTGCTCCCTCCAGGAGGTGGAGACCGAGGACCACTTCATTTTCAGATGCCCCATTTATTATGAGATTTGGGGAAGATATCATTGCCTCTATAGAGATTCGACAACACTCTAGCTACTTTCTTCAGATATACGGACCAGTGGTTCCCGACTCTTTATCTTCGCGAGGCTGTCACCTTTTGGCGCAAATCCCTATAGGAGGAGCCTAGAGGCTCTAGAGCTCCCATATTGATCACCTCTTTCTTTCACCCATCCAGGACTGGTTTGGTAGCACTAAGCGTCCTTTGGACACTTACATCACACATTAGAGTTGATAGATCAGTTAGGCGACACTTCTCTTAATGCATCATTACTACTCAGACTACTCAGATCTCCAAGCCTGCTATCTCTCGACATCGTGGCTTTGCTCCGCCCCATTGTCGTGGCTCTTGACGACATGGATCTACTACTTGCCCATTGCCCCCTAGACCACAAGGGCAAACTGATATTACAAGCTTCTTTTCTACTATGGGAGTTACACCGACCTTGGATGTTAGGGGAGATTCTAGAGGAAGTGTCTTGCTTCCTCCTAGATCCCCCAACTTGGCTCCTCGACCTTGTATACTCGTTGGACAACATTATTAGATCCCTCACAGTGATCGATAATGGCTCAAATGATTCCTCCACTTCATGCACAGATAGGGACATTCGATGAGATTTGCCTCCAGTCTTCATTGACACATGCTCTTGGGGTTTTTGTTCGCCCCTCATTGCTATTTGTATTGGTTTCTTTGCCACTTGTGTTAGTGGCACATTGCTCTATTTTGTCTTTTGTACTTTATTTCTTTGGTTCACCTCTAGGATTCTCTCTTCCTAGAACTTTCTATTGCTAATGGTTGTATCCTTTAGTCCCATTGACCTACTTTTGGTCATTTGTGGACATTAATATAATTTCTTTCTTTCTTTACACTTGCAAAAGCCAACAATGAATTGTTTGTGTTTTGGTAATGGTTGAGTGCCTTTTTATAGCTTTTAGAGGAGTTTAGGGCTTATTATTTTATTCATTTATGAGTTAGGGTTTGTTTTTTTGGTCATTGACTAAGTCAAAATAAAAATAAAAATGTTTTTAAACATCCCCACAACCATTTTTTTCAGTTATTTAAAAAAACATGCGGATATGTTTGTGATGTATCCGGGTGCACCCGTGCGCACTTTCGGGAAGGATCCGTATCATACTCGAGACGGATCTGTACCGGGTATGTATCTGGGGGGATCGGGAGGGTGGGGGACATACCCATGCTTCCTAGCGTTTTTAATTTTTTTGGTGTTTAAGAAATAAGAGTACTGCTGAAATGGTACGGAAATGTTCCAGGTACAGCCTGCCATACCTGGCTGTGTGAGGTTTTGGGCAGGTACCAAGATTTGTACATACGTGGGTACGGGGACTTGGTAGGTGTCTCAGAGTCACAACCTAATAAATATATCAATGAATTTATGAGCCATATAACTTGAATGCACAGTTATTATTAATACCCTTATTTGGATGAAGATTTGATCTGGACTGTAACATCTCTTACCCCATCGGTGAACTTGTTTAATGATGGCATCTATACAAGGACTATTCATTTTTATGTTGCTTCCTTCATGAGACCTTTTTTGTTCAATCTTTGTCCTTTCCATCATGTAGCAAATATCCTCCCATCTTTCCTCTAAGTCAAATCCATGGGGCCTAACGAGTCAAAGTCATACATAGCACTAGATTCCCTCATAGTTGTGGTTGAGTGCATATGCAACATTGAAAACTGAAAGTGTATCTTTCTTTTTACGAGTCCTTTGTTTACATTTCTCTTCATAAGTGATCCCTGCAGTAGTTAAATCTAATCGTATGCTTTGATCGTCTCTGGATCCAAGATAAATCTTATTGTATGCTGATTTGCATATTTTTATTTGCAATATTAATCGGAAATCCTCTTTTCTTATGGAGACACAAAAACATGCACTTGTGTACACATGCACACTCTCTCATGTAGCCTTAAGAGGTTCAGAGCATAGTTAGCTAAGCCTCGAGGACGGGGACGGAGAAACGGGGTTTCTGGGATGGCAAAAAAATTATTCAATGAAATTTTGGGATTTTAAACTGCGTTTAATGCATTTTAGGTACTTTCAACTTTCAAGATCATAATTTAATGTTCTTGGACCTTTGGTAAAAATAATAACATTTTAAATGTAAAAACATCAAAAACTTTTGAAAGATTTTGAAAAAAATAGGGACGTCTCCTTTAAGTCCCCAAGTCCCTGAAATGTTTGGGATGTACGAGACATCACCAAAATTTAGGAGATGCATCCCCGTGTAGCAGTGGAACTTCAGAGAGTTATTGTGTTTTTCCTTACTGCTGGCTCAAATTGTATTATTACACGATTAGTTTGGCACTTTCATTCAGTTGTTCTAATGGCCTTTCTTCTGTGGGATATAGTTAATTATTGAATGTAAAACATCTCAATTCAATTCATTTACAAAATATTACAATCAAGATAATTGTTGTGAAGTATGTGGTGGGAAGAATGTGTGTTGTATAGCTATACTTGTTCACTCTCTCTTGAAAGGGGTCCTATTTTGATCTTTTGCTTCCTTGCCATGGTATCTTTTGATAGTGTAGTTATTACATCTATAACCAAGTACTAGTGAATTGTTTTTTCCTAGAGTACAATAAATGAAGAACATTACTACCTAGTCAAGAATGTGAAGCCAACAAAGCATGTGTCTAGCACCAAGTCCTAATTCAACAAGTATGTTTATCTTTTGAGATTTAAGACTTTGTAGATTTTCTTCAAATTATGCAATATTCAGTTTACTTTATGATTTGAATGTCTCTTGTGCTCATGTGTACCTCTATAGCAGGTGTCATTTAACTTTGTAGGTTTTCTTTCATATGGGATACATCCCTTCATAAAGTCTCTTTTGTTGCTTCCTTACATTCCATTAGTACTGTTATTGTTGGCTGTACTTTTGAGTCTGATGGCTTTATTTTGGTTAAGTTTGACCATCAAGATAGTCTCTTGATTTATTCGTAATGGCCAGCTTGCTTCTTGTGTATCTAGAAATATTGTCCTGCACAATCATAGGAATATGAGCTTCCAATTCACTGTCTTCATATTCAGCAAAATTTAGCTGATGCTAAAATTCTAGGGGTTACTCACAGTGAACGTGAGGACTACAGAAGCATAAATATTTCATCTCATTGTCATCAGAGGAGTAGAAGCTATCACTACTGATGTGTAAATAAGTTAGGCACAGCAATATGGTGTTTTAAATTCAATGCTGTTGCACATACGTACTGACACCATACAAGAAGGTTTTTAAATTCAGGTCAGGACAACCATCATTAGAATGTGAGATGTCCTCCTCCAATGTAATCTATTCTTCATGGATATGTTATTTTCTAGGTAGCCGGTACGGGGTACGGTGCGGGTACGGGTACGGGGATCCAGTATGCTGATACGGCAATTTTTTTGGGGGCCCGGGTATGGCACTTGGGTACGGCAGTACAATATACATATAAAATATTAAAAATATAGCCAAATAAGCAAAAATTCAGCCTTATACATGAATAGAGTAAACAAATTATTAATTAAGTGAAATAGCCAAATAATGTATTAATAATTCAATGCATTTTGTCATGATATTCATTGATTGAACTTCGAACAAGTACATTGTTCAAACTCCAAATGTTACAATGTCCAATTATTAACATAAATAATAACAAATCACATAACTGGACTGGAATAGCTCCCTTCAAATCTGGCAGTTCAGATTCCTTTGGGGTTTCTCTTATTATTCCTGCATTAGTCTTACTTGCTAGTGGAGATGCTGCCACTGTGTTTTTTGATCCTACATTACCCAAACGCATCTCAACTGTTGCAGTTTCAGCCATTGTTTTAGGTACTTCTGTGAAGTTTTACCACAGTTGAATCATTTACGTAATCCCATCTATTGACCTTTATTGACCCCCAAAAAATAGTTTTTTTTTACAAAAATTTCAAAAAAAAATATATATGTATTTTTAAAATGTTGTCTTTACTGGTGGGTACGGTTGGGTATGCCCTGGGTACGGTTAGGGTACGTCCATCAGGAAGTACCCAGATGTACCCGGGTACTGCTGGACGTACCCAGGGCGTACCCAACCTGTACCACGTACCAGGTATGTACCATACCCGTACCCATGCCCTGCAGGGTATGTACCGGCTACCTAGCTTTATTCTAGACCAGCAAACAACTAACATAGTACAGTCCCATCAGTGCAGGTTTCACATTCAGTTTATAAGGTTCAGTTTGGAAAGCTTAGCATTTTATACCTTTTCCAGCGGACAGGCTTAGTTTCCTATGGTGAGAATAACCCAGATTCAACGTTATGTTTATGGTCTATACAAGTGCTAAAATATTATGAGCTTAAAAAGACTGGTCTGTCACACCTTATCTACTTCATACCCAGCAAGTTTCATTCATAGAACTAAGCATTCAAGATTGATATGCCATCCAAATTTACACTTTAAGCACACCCTTTATATAGGTTACATGATGGTGATATCATAATCATGCTTGCATTAAAATGCAAAAGACTAGTCATGTACATTTACAGTTCTTGAAAGGCTGGGGTTGTTAATTCCCTCAACCCATCTGCAGGTTTGGGTAAACCAAATTGTTTCTTTAAATACACAGCCCTGAATATCATAAACCTCCCTTGTTAAGCTAACAAGGTTCTTGTCAAGGCTATTCCCTATTAAGCAGGTCAAATGCCAAAAACCTCTTTAGACAGAGACTCACAGACATTGCTTCATCTAACCAAATTAAGATTTACGCAACGCTGCAACACAATATGGACTTGAATGCAACTTTTTGTATATAAAAAAAGAACCATTAAATTATTTCGGTACTAGTATTCGAGTTAGCACCTAAACTGATCTCTGCAAGGGAAATCATTATGTATATAGGAGTCTAATTTTACGGGGTGGATCTAAAGAGTATTTAATTAGCACTAAGATATACTCCTTGAAGTCAACACATCCCGTTATGCTTGTGGAGCCTATTTGCATGTTAGAATGTGGTACACCTTCTATGTGTTACACTCGGGTATTTTTACGGCGGTCCCGCTCGCCGGTGAGTGGTCGGGGGTTCGGGGCGAAGCCCCCGAAGCAAATTTTCATGGGTGGTTTATTAACCCATGGGTAATGGGTAACCGTTATGGGTTGTTTTTGGGCCCATGGTTTTTTTTTCGGTTTTTGCCCATTGTTTTGATACCCATGGTTTTTGCCCTTGGTTTTGATACCCACGGTTTTGTATCAAACTGCTTAAGAAATTGTCTATTTATATGGTCTTATGCATATGATAGAGGGACAAGCAAATGTATTGCAAATGTGTTTTGAATTCGGTGTGAATTCTGTAGAGTTTGTTGAGCATAGCTCCAAACGGATCTGGGTATTGTATTGAGAGAGTGGAGGCTTGTAATAAAATCTGAGCAAGTGATTCTTGGTGGACGTAGCCCAAATTGGGTGAACCACGTTAAATCTTGTCTCTCTATGTTGTGTTATTTATTCTGCACTTTTATTTGAGATCTGTAATATTTTTTGCATATTAGTTTCTACTGTTGCGATTCTATAAGGGATTATTCCGCATATTTTATCTCTTATTTCCTAACACATCCGGTTAGGAGCACAAATGGAGAATCGGAAGGACTATGCAAACATAACCCATGATCCCTTCCTTTTACAAGTCTCCTAAGGTAAGCTCATAACTAGGCATAATTCAAGAATCTACAATCGAGATATTACCAACATGTTTCTTAATAATATAAGTTTTATTTCAATTACATGCTACATCCAAAGAAGGGGAAAATGTTACACCCCAACTCTACAAAGATATTACAACAAGGAAAATAAGCATTCCCGTCTATAATCTAATCCGCCTCTCGAAGTCCAAAACGAACATTCACTATTCCAGCCAAGTGGTTTATTTCTGTACTTCCACAACAAGAAACTCGGGCTTCCATAAGAAGTATACACTTTTAAAACAATATCCCATTTACATCAAAACCCGAGTTTTTTTACAAATCATATTTTCTCTTCATCCTTTATGCAAGCAAGACTTTATAGACAATTAAACATTTCTAGACTTACCTTTTCTAGCTTCGCAACCTGAAATCAACATGGGTCAGCTCAAAATGAATTGGCATGGAATTCCTTCTCAGTATGATAAAACTTCACATATATACACTTTCAAGCATTTATTAGAGATTATAGAGAGTTCATTCCTTCAAAGACACATCCTTACACTTTATTATACAAAGAATAAGTAAAAGCACAGCTTTTTTCCACTCGCATCATTGAAGTGCCAATGTGGCCGAATAGAGTCATAAGGACAACATTCTGAATTTGTGTGAGAGTACAATTTCCATTTTATTCAAACTATTCATTTCAGAGCCATCATGGGTGAATCCAAGCTTATGGAAGAGATGACATACAAATTTATCAAGGAGAGTACCGATCAAAATGCAATTATTTATAAATATATACGGTAGGTTCTTGTATATAACATGGTGTGCATGTGATAATATATATATATATATATATATATATATATATATATATATATAACCTAAAATAGAGCCAACCAAATCTACACCCCGAAGAGCTCAAAATAACAACTTCTATATATATATATGTATGCATCCTCGTATGTTTGCTTTTATCATAGGAAGAAAACCCCATGCTCGTGTAGCAAAGGAAGTCGTGCCCTAACTCTCCAAATCTCACTCCTTACATTTTCCTCGCCCTTGTGCACTCACTAGGGCTTATCCTCGGTTATAAAACCCCACACATAGTGTTAAGAAGAAAAATAAAGTTAACAACTTCCATGCAATGTCTCCTTACTCAACTAGGGTTTACAATCACTTACAATCACCGTCATAGATCGTGATACCGTGAAACGCTAGGAGGGCCGTTTCCCCTTAGAAACGTTTCTGAAACGTTTCGAGCAATGGAAACGGGGAAACGTCAAAAGCGTTTCGGAAACATTTCGAAACGTTTTTGACATTTCCTACGTGTTTCACGTAAAAAACAAAATTACTTTTAAAAAATAAAAAAACTTTGCATTAAATGAAGTTAAACCCTAATACAACTACCTGGAGAGTGGAGCTAGTGGGAGTGGAGATGTCGGTGCTAGTGGTGTTCATGGAGATGATTATGAGGAAATCTAGATGATATATTCTAGAATCTAGATTATTATTATGTATATGTGAATCATTGAAATTGTAACCATGTTGAATGATGACTCTTTAGAACTTAGAAGTTCAAATTTCAATGAATTCAAAATATTTTGAGTGCTTTATCAATTATCTCTTATGGTCTACAATTATAAAATGAGTACTATGCATATATATATATATATATATTATTTTTAATAATATATTGTACGGACGTTTCCGTCGACGTTTCGTATCCAAGGTTTTTTGAAAATTGCCGTTTCCGCGTTTCGTACCCGTTTCCGTTTCTTGGCAACATAGGTCATGATATAACAAGTGGAGTTCCCATAAATGCAAAATGCCTCATTTACAATTGTCACAAGTCCCTACTTTGCGACATGTCCCCCATTATGGAAAGTTCTTCAATTGAGCTATAAGAGATTTTAAACATTCATTATGTTGTTATGCTCTCTTCCAGAGCTCCATGAACACATTACACCTTGAAAAGCCAAATCAAGGGTTTCCCACAATGCTCAATGATAGGATGAAAAGGTCAACATCTCTTTTAAGTAGATCCCAAGCAAGTTTGAAATCCTTTTTGAAAATGCTTTTCGGGTCCAAGATCCTATTCCCTTGGAGTCATTGTTTTAATTTTTTCTACCAAAGTCCAAATAATCATATGCTGAAAGACCAAGTACCATATAACATTTCACAATAATTCCTTGCCAATTATAATGTTTAATGACCTACGAATGAGCAAAACCATATATTGCAATGATTATGTTATATTTCACAAAGCTTTCCATAATGGAACTTGGGTCAAATAAAATGATTTAACCTTGAAGTATACCCTTGTTTACAATGTCTAATATAATGCTAAAGATGTCTAATGGAAATACCAATGTCCAGGATACCAATTGTATTCATAATGTTCAAGAGGTTTATAAGCATCATACTAGAGCAAATTCCAATATTACTAGTACATGTGCACTAAGATCCACTTGGGCTATCAACCAAAAACTCGATAGCATTTAATATTTGGCAAACACATAATGAAAGACATGGTCAAGCAATAATTAATGTGCCAAATCCTTACAAAATCCAAATGTCAATTATTATATCCTCACAACAATCACACTAGGCCACAATAAGTTTCTAACGTTATCAACAAGAGAGTCTAAGACATTAGCGAAGGCAATAATCATTCTCAGAAGGTCCAGTGCAATCAAGAAGGAATAGCGCAACAAGTTGAGATCCCCAAGGCCTAAGAATTGACACAAAGGCATAACAGCTCTATAGTGTTATAAACATAATACCTTCATCATGAAGTTATGGTGGAGTACTATATAATGTTGATTCTACATTTAATGATAAGTCGGGCATGAGCTAAGACTCTATGGACAATATTGGCAAACTCAACATTGAATGTAGATTACAAAATTAATCAAAGGTGTTTAAATTGATAAAGAATTGCATTTCAATTGATATGGCCAAATGATGACCTCGTGAGACGTCAAATTTGGGGATCCCAAAAAGGGATGTGTGGTATGGGATTGACGATTAAATAATGTTGGTTGATCATTGCATGTATTACATTTAGTGCAAAGTAAGAGTTCACTGATTTTTGTTGAAAAGTCGGGTTTTGGCGGCTTTTGCACATTTGAGGGATAATGATTCTCGGTGTACTCGGCCAAGACAAGGCATAATTCAAAAGATACGGTTGTCTCAAGGATGTGTTTGAAGATGTGAATAGAGAAGGAATGAAGAGAAACCGGAATGCACGCATTGTATATTGTGTGTCTGTCATTTTATTATGCAAGAGATAGTTACAAAATAGTTGAGAAGGTGCCAACCGAACATTAGTTAATACGTGACTGATAGTGACTTAATTATAAAAGGTAAGCCTTATATTCTAATACCCCCTCTTAAGGCTTATTGTACTAAAAGCAAAACATACTAACACACTAACTAAAATTTAAAAATATTAGAACCATATAGATCCATACATTCTTCAAAAGCTTTGTCTTTGAAAATAGTCTTTGACCAGGTAGAACTCCAAGGCTCAAGCTATCTCATAACCTTTGTAAAGGCGTAGCTCAGGAGCTAAATTCCCAAATTCCACCTCCCCAAATTCCCGAATTACGAGCTTCCCAAATTATTGGACAGGTCATTCATGTTGAGCTACATCCAAAGTGCTCCATCAAGTTGTCTCATTACCCTTGTAAGGGTATAATTCACAAGAGATACGAACTTCCCAACTATGTAGACTGCCATCCAAGCTTGCGAAGCTTCATCTACATTAAATCCCTTCCTGTCTTCAAAGTGTGGGGCTTTTTAAAAATACGTATTCTTCATCAATGAGTTCGTCACCACTTTCAATATCCGCGGATTTTCAACAATGTCTATAACTTCATTTGGTATGCCTTTGAGCTTTCCCTTGAGAACATCATGGCTTGAATGCTACAGTTCCACGTTGTGTGACCTCTTTTCTTGCACTAACATATAATCTCCCATTGTCTTTATCTAATCCTCTACGATAGTTTTTTTTTAGTATAAAACATTCTCATGTTGAGGATCACCTTCTATATCTCCTGCAAGATTTCTCTTTTCTTCAGCTAAGAGAGCTGAAATCATATCTTCTAGAGTTTGAGAATGTATTTGATTGAGAGTAAAAACTGAGATTTTACTTGTATTTATAAGGGAATTTGTTTAACAAAATAGCTTTGGCATCCTCGCCATCTATTGTAACACTGACTTCTGCTATTTGTCTGATGAGAGACCTCAAATTGTCTTTTTTCTGTAGCTTTTGACATAGTGACTTGGGTATCCATCTTGAATCTGATTAGCTGAAACTTTAGAGAAACTTTGCATTAACTACTTTTGCTCCAAATAATTTACTCAGATTATCATTATCCCAGATTTCCTTGGATGATTTTTCTAGATCTACATGATGTAACTTTGAATTGGAGAGAGCAAGACCAATAATGGCTTTGGTTTTATCATTTATCATCTCTAGAATATGCAAAGAGAAGAAAGAAGACAGAAGGCAAACTGCACTGTCTAAATGACGAACAGGCAGTGTATTTATTGATGAGAGAGGTGGTTATACAGTTACCAACCGAGCAACTACATAACTGTTTTACATGCTATATAATGTGCTATATTTTAACACCCCCTCTTAATGACTAAACCGGAAACAAGACAAAGTTTGTCCCGAAATTTTACAAATATCCTAAAGCCCATATGTTTAGTCATTACATCTACAGACTGTGCCATAAGTTGTACTTTAAAATCAGCAGTCCTTAACTGTGATGCAGTTGTCGAATGAAGACGAACCACAACACAAAAATCTGGTCCCATGAACAAAAGATATGGCAAGTGGTCCACTGGTTCTCTGTTTCGTGATTCATTGACCAGTGATGAATCACCAATGGCTGAGAGTGTCAGCCCCATCTCCAGAGTGCTGAAATCAGAACCTCGAAGATGTGGATTGAAAAATCTATTCCAGGCTTGTGTAGCCTGCTGGAGTCTGTAAAAAGACTCAATTATCCTGTGATCAACGTCACCTCGATCACGTCCTTGCACCACCATGTAGTGCTCATCCAACTTTTTCAAGAAGAGGAATGTGACCATCTGTGCAGGAGTTAGAACCAACTCCTCAATAGTAGGAGAAATAACCATCTCCGTCTCAGCAGTGGTCTCCGTCTCAATAGGAGAAATCATCTCAGCAAAGGTGGTCTCCGTCTCAACAGGAGAAATAACCATCTCCGTCTTATCTATTTGCTCATCTATCCCCCTCTGTTGGGAAAGATCCTTCACAACACAATGAGCAAACTGTTCATGCTCTATTGTCCTTCGAGCAAGAACCTCTGAGTGAATGGCTGGGCATGCCATCTCACCATGCACCGTCAATGCATCTGGAATAGTGGAGTCTCCGTCCACAACAAATTGTTCTTCTGAATGAGGAAATCCATCCTCCCAAGGCATGTCCGCCTCCCGCACATCCTGAATGGTGGAGCTGTCCTCCACACGTGCATTCATGTTGATCGCAGCCGGATCAACAAGCTGATACTGACCACCCACCCCAATACCAAGGGCAATTATCCGTCTCTGTTTCACATCAGAGACAACACACTTCTTTCCACAGAAATCCACAGAAATATTGGGATTTTCAGTCAATTGTCGAATAGATAGAAGATTCTTTTGTAAAGAAGGTACATATCTAACATTCCGTACCAACAATTTATGAGCATTATTCAATACAATGCATATATCTCCTATCCCTTCTACTGCAAGCGATTCTCCATCAGCTAGTACTACTGATTCAAAACAAATATTTGCAGTAAATGAAACATACCAGTCCCTACGACATGAAAAGTGTGCAGACGCACCAGAGTCAATAATCCAGCAACTGGTACCACTATCATTTGAGCATGATGTCGTAAGACAGTAAAGAGCATACTCGTCATCCGAATCCCGTTCTTCTGCAACTGCTGCCACATGTTCCTCTTTACATGGCTTTTTGTTCTGCTTCGAAAGATCATACATCCGCTTTTTACAATCCCTCTTGAGGTGCCCAACCTTGTGACAGTAATAACATGTGACCTGATACCGAGTGGAAGATTCACCAGAGTGACGTTTCCACTTTCCCTTTGACTGAGTGACAAAAGCACTCTCTGCATGGTCACAATTAGATTCTGCCTGAAGTTGTCTCCGTTCCTTTTGCAACAGGTAGGAACTCACCTTGTCAAACGTGAGTGTTTGACTTTCAGCCATTAAATGGAGTGCCTCCACAAATGACTCATACGAAGAAGGTAAGTTGTTCAAAACCAGAGCCACCATATCATCGTCGTCCACCTTCTTGTTGATGGAAGATAACTGGTCTCGGAGATCTTTCATCCGAAGTAGGTGCTCAGACAACGATCCACCTTCTTGTAACTTTACGGAAAAGAGCATATTTTTCAGGTATAAAACCCGACTCTTCTCTGACGTCTGATATTTATCCCTCAGACTAGTCCACAACGTGCTTGCCACAGTGGCATTCCGCACTTCCGGTATCAAATCATCCGACACCGATAACTTGAGAAGCAATAACGCTTCCTTATGACGTTTGTCATAATCTTCGAAGTTCGTCGCTGGTCGACTTTCATCACCCTTGATTATTTTATCACAATCCCGAAATTCCGCAACCGTTAAAATTTTATGACTCCAAACATTGAAATTTGTGCCCGTTAATTTTTGTGTCTCCGGCAACGTCAAGTGTGATATATTTGCCATTTTATTATTCCAAAAGAACGGTAATAATAAAATAATAGTTTTCCCACACTTAATAAAATAATACTTAGTCCACCAAGTATTACTTATTCCACCAAGTAATATTAAATGTAAAAAACCTTCGAACTGCGCTTGAACTATATTAATAAATATTATGAAGCATGGATGAATACCTTTGTTCGAAAAATAATATTATTTGTTGCCCTCACGACTTGCTAATGCCGCCATGACTGTTGACGTTTTTGTTTGGTCTGGCCACACAACTCCACGTTTTTCTTTGCATGCAACAAGATTTGCGACTGGTTTGCGACTGGATTCGTATCCTTTCTGCCCTGCGATTTTCACGATTCTGTCCCGCGCCTGTGTGCAACCACGATTTCCTTGCGCGCTGCCCGCGCTGTCCCCTGCGTTTCCCCTTTCCTGCGCGCTGTCCCCTGCCTGTCCGCATCTGTCCCGCGCTGCCCGCCTGCCCGCGTTTTTCCTTTCTTTCGCGACTCGCACTGATCCGCGCGCCTGTCCCGCGCTGCCCTCGTGCCCGCGTCCTGCCCTCGATTTTTGCTGGCTTCCCTCTGCCCTGGATCTCCACGTTTGTTTTTTCCTCCAGCGATTCTGCTGCCGTTTCCCTTTCTCCCCACGAAGGCTCAGAAACTCCTCATGATGACACGCACCAGCAAACACGATTCAGACCCTTCCCATGAGTCTTTTGCAATAAGCGGCGAAGTATCTTCTTCAGTTTGTGCCCTACTAGGGCTTCCCCAAACTTCCAGTTCGTGCCTGTTGACAAGGCTTCCTCGAACTGCGAACCGACCGCTCTGATACCAATGTTAGAATATGCAAAGAGAAGAAAGAAGACAGAAGGCAAAACTGCACTGTCTAAATGACGAACAGGCAGTGTATTTATTGATGAGAGAGGTGGTTATACAGTTACCAACCGAGCAACTACATAACTGTTTTACATGCTATATAATGTGCTATATTTTAACATGTTTAATTTCTGAGTTTTGACAGCAAAAGAGAAATAAATATACTAGGCAGAAAAAACAAAATTCATTCCCTTCTTCCAGTGAACGATCTGGTTTGAAGTTTGTACCCTTAGAATCTATTTCAAGTCAATAAGGGCAAATGGCATTCGTGTCTGATGGCATTTTCCATGCAAACTGAGTCATATGGGTTTTGTGACTTTGTGATCTCCTTCACGATCTTCTGTCTTTCCTGTAAACACTGTTTTTCACGATTTTTGACCTTGCATTTTTCTGTCTGCCATTCCCTAAGAATTTGGTTCTTTAAATGAATAAACTCGCAAACAAAGTTTATTAAATCCTTTTCCTCTGTTAGAACCCGCAACTGGCATTTTTCGTTGGTGTCAACTGTACAAACTGGCACAGTTTTCTCCTTCTCAACAATTTTTTTACTAATAGTCCTTTTATGTGAACTATAATAGGAGGCTTGCGTGAACTCGCAATCGATACCCTGTCTTCCCTTAAAAGAATGACTTCCGCCACTATGTGCCTTCAAACTCATTCTGTACTTGCTTCAAAACTTCCTCAAACTTATCTACAGTGTTCTTCCTGGCACTACGAGCCCATCGAGCACCAATGGCTCTGTTACCAGTGTTAGAAGATGTGAACAGAGAAGGAACAAAGAGAAACTGGAATGCACATATCGTAGATTGTGTGTCTGTCATTTTATTATGCAAGATATAGTTATGAAATGGTTGAGGAGGTTACAACTGGACATTAGTTAATACATAACTAATAGTGACTTAATTATAAAAGGTAAGCCTTATATTCTAATAGGACGAATCTACAATAATGACTTTTAAAATTTTTGACTGATTTTTCAGTCTTTGAATTCACTTAAACAAAAAATACAAAAAAACCTGAAAAAGTTGTGTTTTTGATTTTTAATCCTTGACAGCAGAAAAATCTATTTTGATTGATCATGGCATTTGGCATTGAATAATCAACAGTACTTTATAGTTATTTTGTTTATTCTATGCACATCATCATTTTTGTGGTTAATTTTGCTTATTTGACTCATTATGTATTTTATATATTTTTAGTACCGAACACACGGCAAAACAAATTTCAAATTGCCATACCCGCCGTAACGGCATACCTGATCCCTATACCTGTGCCTGTACCAGAATTGACAACTCAGGCAACTCAGGATATAGGTAACACACATAAAGATGCATTGGGGTGGGACCTTGCCCCATTAAGTGAGGTGGGATTCATTATACCTCAAAGGCATTGGATACTCTTTGAAGTACATGGCTCAGAGGTACAAGGTCATTGTGCTCCAATTGGTGTCATGGGGGCATGTAACCATAAAGCAAGCTGCTTTTTGTGGAGTGTCTATAACCATGAAATGGCATAATATAGGATGAATTGACTTTTAATTGGAGGTTTGACATAATGGTAGAATCATTTTGTAGTGGTGTGGGATGAACCTAATATAATAGTGATTGATGATTGTATTAATGTTAGTACTTGAGAAAAGAGTACACCATTTGGAGAACATACGTAAGTATGTATCCCATGGTTAACTCATGAAAACTCACTAAATTTGCGAGTTACAGTAGAGGGCAAGTGACTCACCTGTGATTTGCGTGGTGAGTTTTTGCAGGGGCACTCGCAAGTCTGCAGAAAACTCGCGAGTCAGCAGAATTTTTTTCCTTTCTATGATTTGAATGATTTTCAAGCTGCTGTGATATTATGATAAATATGATGTGGATTACTAACAATGTTTCCTACTTATAAATAAAAGCAAATTTGAAATGGCGATGTGCACATGCAATTTGTTTTTCGTCTCAGTATATTACAGCACTTGATGTGAATAAGCTATTTAGTATTTGTTATGGTCTATGGTATATAAGCTGCTGCAGGAAAGATGAATTTGGGCATATATTTTTGAGACTGATTTCTTCTGAGTCATAAATGTCAACTGTTTTGCCTTAACAGTAGGAGAAGATTGCGAGGCATCATTCTGAGTCTCTGAAAATGCTACGTCTCTCAAGTTAAATTAAAACCTGTTACCAAGAGTATACATTGTTTAGGTGCCGTGAAATCTGGAGTGAGGCATCCCTCTCTTATTTGGGGCGCCCCACCTGCAAGAGGCGGTCTAACCCTCCTTATCGGTT
Organism: Taxus wallichiana var. yunnanensis; assembly: GCA_018340775.1. Taxonomy (NCBI): domain Eukaryota; kingdom Viridiplantae; phylum Streptophyta; class Pinopsida; order Cupressales; family Taxaceae; genus Taxus; species Taxus wallichiana. Next base: position 422,942,636 of record CM031237.1, read on the forward strand.
CATTTAGTCGCTCTTTGGAGCAACTGCTTGAACCTTGCCTTATAGGATCTGAGGCTCCCAGATATAGATAAGGTCATATTCGCTCTGGCTGCTGTTGCAGCAGCCTCTGAAGATGCTATGTCACTTAAGTTATATTAAAATTTGTTGTTGGTATTCAAATAAAACTTGCAGGCATATTTATACAGCAATCATTTCCTAGTTTCTAGGACATATCACAAATGCTTATCCCTCAACCATTTTCCTATTCTATGTGATTGACTTAATCACCTAACAAACCAGCCTAATAACCTGACCAACCAAACTATAGTAAACCAAGTATATTATAATCTATATACTATGGTGTAATTTCCTAACATTTCTCCCCTTACACAGTTCAAAGATTGGGTGAGAATATGCACTCGTATGTGAATTGGGACATACACCAAACAGTCTTAGTGAGAACATACTCATCATTCATAAAAAAACATCAAATAAGCATGGACTAAGACACTCTTAAAAGACTGAAGTCCATACACACATACTTGTGTGAACATGGACACAGACAACTGTCCACAACTTAACAAACTTTACAAATAGGAACACTCAACCATTTACAAGACATAGTAGTGGGAATGGCCTAACTACACTCCTTCGTGGGGATTGGCCTTCCTGAACAAAAACAATAGTGGGACTGGGCCTCAGTACCTCAGTTGCTCCTCAGGTGGGACTGGGCCTTATTGAACAACAATATGCTATTTTTAGAAAAAACATTTAGATGGCTCACACATTTCATCCTTCAGTGGCAATTGGGTCTCATTGAACAAACTCATCTAATCTTCAGCGGGATCGGGGCCTCACTGAAAAGTCTTACTCTTTAAAGGTGCCACTAAAACAATAACCCAATCTCTGAGCTAGCAGCAAAGTCAAACCTATAAGTTTATCTCCATCCTCTTGTGGGTCCTCCCTCTTCTTCTAGATTTCAGCTCACTTAGCCAGGCTGATCTGGCTGATCTTGATGGCCCTGTGGACCATAGATGATAGAACATTACATGTAGCTGTCAAATGGTTCTGACAAGTTATCCAATTGAACCAGCTACAGGTTGTGCATCCACAAACAAGATCTCCCCACTCAATCAAAAAAGTTTACAAGGAATGCTGGGTTTTCCTGAAAATGTATCCTTTTGCAATTATAAACCTCGAATAAAACAATAAGATCAAGCAAAACTAGCCATGTGCAAGCAAAACTAATTTTACAGGGTTTTTAAGAATGATGCTGGACACAATTTGGCAAAGTTTCATGAGCAAACTACTTCTGGATAGGAAGATAATTAAATTAATTTGACTCGGAGATTATCACAGACCTAAACAACCTAGCCTATAAAAACAATTAAATCTACAGCACTGTAAGAGCTGAAGTGAAATCCTTTGGTTTCGATGTTGTACAATATTACTCTGCTCTTGTGTGAAAATGTTTATCAGAAAACTCCTCCCGGGTTATTAGATACACCATAGATTTAAAAATCCTGGCTAACCACAAGTAATGCTACAAACCCTGCAGCCAAGTGATCTCCATGTCACTCGTGAGTTGAGCAATTAACTTGCATTTGTGAGTCTGAGCTAAAAACTCGGCTGCTGCTAAAAATATCAGCCACGAACAGTAAATGCTATTTTCACTTTTCCGTTTTTATTTTTCTGCCTTGTTTGCTCTGCTAAAACTATTAAAAATATACATATGCATTCTACATTCATTTCTCATGCTTTTTATCAATGTTTTAGTGTTCACATTTTATTTAAGTTCGTTTTATGAATTTATATATATTTTAAACTTGCGAAAAATTGCGATAAACTCCAAGATTTTTGATAAGTTGCGAGTCTGGGTCAAAATTTTGGGCTGCCAAGTAATTGCCAAGTACAATTTTTTAAACTTTGAGATACACATTTAATTTGATCCGCCAGACTAGGAATGATTTTTTTTTAAAAAATTAAATTGAAGTTTTCTGTATACTCTATATAAACTTTCTAATTTTAAACTAATAGAAAACTATAAAAAACAAAGTTGCGCTAAAATTTAACGAGTTTATAAAATGTTTAACTAAAGCACTTTAACTTCTTTATGCTGGGCTGCACTTTGAAATGTCATTCCAGTTGTGCTTCATCTTCTAGTGCCTCTTCCATGTTTTTTCTTGCTGCTATTTGCTTGCTGATTTATTCCTGATGCCCTTCACTGCTGTCCACACACTTCTTTTTAATGAATATAAAACAATACCAAGTGATGCTGCACCTTTTTGCCTGGTGCGATTTTTATTGCAAGCGCTCTTCTTATGCACCCTTTAGCTGATTTGGATGCATGCAACACATCAATAAAAGCAACATTTAAATAACTTACGCCTCAAGCTGATTTGGACGCTTTCAACACATCGATAAAAACAGCATCTAAATGATCTAAAACATTAGGTGCCTCTCCTTTAGCAGTAAAGACTTGCTGGTGGGCTCCTTCTTCTCACATACAAATCTGTATTATGTTTTGTTTTGCCTGGATAATGTTTCTTCTTTGCCTTAATTCTTGTGGCTCTCCTTTTATCAAATAGCATTCTCTTTTGTAACTTGTTCCCTTGGCATCCACCTTCACACATGCTCACTGCTGATTTGTTTTATATTTACTACTCTTTTGCAGTTCTGTTCCTTCTATTCACGCTTCTTTAATGCTTGAATAACAGAATTGTTTTTGCTGCAGCTATGAATTTGGAATTTTGGATGCCTCTTTGTTTGCTGAAATTCCTTTTAGACCTTTGTGTACCACTTGAATCTTGCACCAGATCACACAATATCACAACAATAATAATTTCTTCAGCAGGGGTTTTGACTTGCATGGTGCTTTGCACCTTGTCTGTGATGAAGCTGAAAGAGCTAGAAGAATGCAACAGTGCTCTTTTGCTTTTCTTGCCTGGGCAGTGTGACCACCAAGATCTCAGTTACACAGCACACGAAAAACACTCACAAACTCAAAATTACACAAAAAACAAGCAAATGGTTTCCTACTATAATTACAAACAATTTTAATAAGTAGGCAATCATCAATTGGGACAACTGGACAGTTGGAGCTGCCCCTTCAATCTAAACACCAATTTTCCTTCCATCTTGCACAGGATTAGAATTTTTGAAATAGGTAGAAATATCATAAAGTTACTTTCCCTGTTATATTTGGAAAATTTGAACATGCATGAATGTGGGTTAAATAGGAAAGAGGAAGTTGAAATCTTAGTTGTTTATCCTTGTTTTACCAGGCTATTTTTCAAAGACATCCACGGCCTGAAAAGGAGTATCAGTCCTTTTCACTAATTTACAACGATAGATCACTGGATTTGGTAAGAATTCTTTTGTGCTTCAGTGTTGATTTTTCTATTACTAGGTAGATCTTAATGTTAATTATGAACTTCATTATGGTTATTTATTCAGAAGTCAAATTCGTCCTCTTGTCTAAATATCTGAAGTAGAATTGAACTCTTATATGATTGTGTTAGTCAAAATTTGTGGTTCCTCAGCACGGGAGTGAATGGTGCTTGTGGACCTTCACTTGCAAGGCTTATTTTTTTCTGTATGCAGATATGCAAGGATAAAGATGAAGCTGAAGTTTGGTTTGTTGGTCTCAAAGCACTGATTTCACGAGGACAGTGCCGTAGACGAAAGTCAGACTCAAAGAGTGATGGGGCAGTATCATCTGAGATAAACAGCCCTAGCACTTTCACTCGAATAAATTCTCCAATGCATTCTGCATTTAGCAGTATGGACAGTTTACAGAAGGTTGTACTCGCTACTCTGCAAATTCAATTCCTTTCTTTATTAACTGTCCAATGTCTCTTTCCTGTGCTGGCGGATATGTTCTTTTCTTTGTCAAACACTTACTATTTCTTTATTTATTTACTTAAACATGCCTGTGCGACTGCTTATAGTTGAAGTGCATCTTTTAAGAATTCTTCCTTTGTTCTTTCAGAATGTAGCAGATGTGCATCGAAGCCAGACTCCCTATGGAAGCCCTCCTCGGCATGGTTTAGAAAAAGTTCTTTCCGAAGGTATTCTCTATGCTGCACCATCAAAAGCCTTTATCCAATCTGCATATGTAGGAAGTTATATTAATTCAGTAGCGTCAGAAGGGCGACCGGGCAGCATAAATGGACATTCTAGGGTTGCAACATTGGATACAATTAGAATCAGTCTGTCAAGTGCTGTAAGCTCTTCTAGCCAAGGTTCGGGCCAAGATGATGCTGATGCAATGGGAGATGTATTCATATGGGGTGAAGGTACAGGCGATGGTGTGTTAGGAGGTGGACTTTATAGGGTTGGAAATGAGGGTAGTTCAAAAATGGATTCACTTTTACCAAAAGCACTGGAGTCAGCTGTGGTGCTTGATGTACAGAACATTGCTTGTGGAGGCAGACATGCTTCTTTGGTCAACAAGCAGGGAGAGGTATTCTCGTGGGGAGAAGAATCAGGAGGCCGACTTGGTCATGGTGTAGATGTAGATGTTCCACATCCAAAATTAATTGATGCTCTTGCAAATACAAATGTAGAGCTTGTAGCATGTGGGGAATATCACAGTTGTGCTGTAACACTTTCAGGTGATTTATACTCGTGGGGAAATGGTAGTCATAATATTGGGATTCTTGGGCATGGAAACCAAGTGAGTCACTGGGTTCCAAAAAGGTAAATGGACCTTTGGAAGGAATACCTGTATCTTCAATTTCTTGTGGACCATGGCATACTGCTGTAGTGACTTCTGCAGGTCAGTTATTTACATTCGGTGATGGAACATTTGGTGTTTTGGGTCACGGAGATCATAAAAGTGCAGCTTTACCTCGGGAAGTATTGCAACTGAAAGGATTACGGACTGTAAGAGCAGCTTGTGGGGCATGGCACACTGCTGCAGTAGTGGAAGTAATGGCGGAATCTTCCAACTCCAGTAATTGCTCATCTGGAAAGCTTTTTACCTGGGGGATGGTGACAAATATCGGCTTGGTCACGGGACAAGGATCCCAAACTTGTTCCAACATGTGTAGCTGCACTTATTGACCATAACTTCTGTCAAGTAGCTGCTGGACACAGCCTTACAGTTGCTTTGACAACTTCGGGCATGTCTTCACAATGGGAAGCTCTGTTTATGGTCAATTGGGAAGTCCTCAAGCCAATGGAAAGCTCCCAAATCGTGTGGAGGAAAACTCCGTAATGCCTTTGTTGAGGATATAGCTTGTGGTGCATATCATGTAGCTGTTTTGACCTCCAAAACAGAAGTCTACACTTGGGGAAAAGGAACAAATGGGCAGCTGGGTCATGGAAGTATTGAAGATGTGAGTACTCCAACCTTAGTAGAAGCATTAAGAGATAAGCAAGTTAAAAGTGTGGCATGTGGTTCCAGTTTCACAGCAGCTATCTGCCTTCATAAGTGGGTTTCAGGTGCAGACCATTCCATGTGTTCAGGCTGCAGGCTTCCGTTTGGTTTTACTAGGAAGCGTCACAACTGCTATAATTGTGGGCTTGTCTTCTGTCATGCATGTAGTGCGAAAAAATCACTGAAGGCATCTTTGGCCCCAAACCCGAATAGGCCCTACCGTGTATGTGATAATTGCCTCGTCAAATTGAAGAAGGCTGCAGAAGGTGGATATAACTCTCATTTATTGGATATGAAGAGAGGAACTGTTCATCGACAGTCTTCTGATGTTAGTGAGAAACAAGATAAATGGGAGGCTAACACACAATTGTCGCTTTCAAGATCTTCTACTACGGAACATCTTAAACAAGCTGGAAGTAAATCTTCCTCAAAACGAAATAGGAAGCCAGAATTTCATAGCAGCCGTGTATCGCCAATTTCAAATGGTACTTCGCAAAGGGGGAGCATAAACCTTGCGACATCACTCCATCCAGTTTTAAGTTATTCAAAGAAATTTTTCTCTGCGTCGGTTCCAGGATCAAGAATTATGTCAAGAGCAACATCGCCAGTTTCACGACGGTCCAGTCCACCACGTTCTACAACACCAACTCCAACATTATCTGGACTTAAAACTGCAAACATCGTTCTTGAAGATGGTAACAAGAACAATGACACTTTGAGCCATGAAGTTGTCAAATTGAGAGTGCAGGTGTGCTGGCCTCTTGCTCTGATCTAGAATTGCATGTTATTTGAACATTATAATTAGTTTTATGTCTGTTTATGTGTTGTTTTTAGTAATGTAAATAAGAAAATAATCTCTTTCAACTGTGAAGTGTGGTCCTTGCAGGATAATAACTTTTGTTTTATTTCTGCTGAAGTAATTGGATATTTAATATTCTTATAAGTGAAGAACACGTAAGTTATCGATCTGGGTCTGGTTCGGGTTTGGGTTCAAGAACCAGATTCGTGGTACAGCAATAATATTGTTTTTGTGGCATTGGATACAACTTGGGTTTGGCCGTACAAAAATATATAAAAATAGAAATTCTAGCCTAATAAATAGGAAATTAGTGACACTAACCACATAGTATGCATATAGAAATTCTAGCCTAATAAATAGGAAATTCTTCTTTTTGTGTTTCACTTAGCTTTTAGGGTTTGAAAAGTGTTTTATTATATTTTATTGTTACTTTATGTTTATTTTTGAGCAAAAATGAAAAAAATAAGAAAGTTTTTTTTTGGCCTTGGGTTCTTCATGGGTTCTGCCCGGATTTTCCCTGAGAGTTTTTGCCGTTGGGTTCTTCATGTGTTTGCCCGGATTCGCTGCCTGGGCGAATCTGGGCAAAGCCCATGAATAACTGGACCCGTACCACGTACCTGGAATGTACTGGGGCAGTGTCTTGCTGCATACCTAGGAGAATCGGTATCTTAGAAGAAATCTAGTACAAATTCATTCTGTATTTGTTTCACCTATGTTCCTGTGAGTCGCCTTTTGGGGGAGAACGGGAGGATATGCAATTTGTGGAAGGCTGGAAGTATCCCCCAAAGCCTAGGAAGAAAGGGACACTGCACAAGAAGCTGTAAACATACAAAAATATAAATTAAAATATTAAAAATTAAAGTGCATTAAACAGGAGCTAAATCTGTAGTAATCGTTGATTTTTTTGTTACAAGTGCTAGTCCAAATGTCAAAATAATAGAACATGAACAACAGTAACTAGAGAATCAAAATGCAATCACATTTTCTGCAATTGGAATGTTTTAGAGTTAGGTTTGTTGGGTTTTTAAATAGATTCCAATTATTTTTTCTGTCCTAAGTTGAGGATCCCTAGACATGCCTTGATTTTGTCTCTGGGTGCCCCATGGGGAGGGGGGGATGTAGTGGGTACATTCTCAACCGGACCCTTGTCAGAGGAGATGCATTGATGCCCCATTGTCCCGTCCCCGTCCCTTCTCCCTCTCCATAGGAATGCCTCCCTTAGGGTAAGATACTGAGTATTTGGGGCACATCCCCATGGAAAATATTTTTCGGAGATGTTATGCTGATTTCAATTTTGGGATTAATCAATGGACATGGATTTATTAGATCTGATTAGGCTTTACATGGGAGTGGGTATATTTCAGGTAGTACCTGAAAGCTTATGATTACACCAAGGAAGCAAGTAAATATGGTTGTGATTATCACAAGTGTATTGTTACTTGCATGAACTTGAAGCTATTTAAGGTGTGTTTGATTTTTGAACCATAGCTGGAAAAATCTTGTATGATTTGATCTTTCTATGTTAGGTTAGATGTAGGACCTGGAGCTCTGACGGCATTGTTTTTATTTATACTGCTAGGGAAAATTTCATGGGATTGCAAGACTCCTGAAAGAAGGTATGGATAAAAAGGAGAGGGTATTGCAGCTGCTTCTTGGAGGGCATTTGCTTTTTAATTCTATTCCTACAGTAGTCTTTCTGATTTGTGAAGATTTATCTCGAAATAAAGTATTCATGAAAAGGGAGAGGGTATTCTAGCTGCTTCTTTGACTGCATTTTCTTTTTATTTCTACTGCTATGGGAAATTTCTGGAGATGTCAAAAGCTATCCTGAAAGAAGTATAATGGAGGAGTATTGAGAGAATATATACTCTTATCTGTCCTTTCTGCTTGTTGACTTGTTAGGTTGTTGGAGCTTTCCCCTTGCTTTTATTTCTTAACTTACCTTGTCTGTCCCACAAGTATGCTTTATTTTAATGTGAAGTTCTAGCAATTCTACATATTGAAAGCATAAGGAAGATACACTGATGCATGTGACTACTGTACAACCACGGTTGGGTTTAGTCTACATGGATATTGATTATATATTATCTTTTTGGTGAACATTTATCTTGTGACCATGAATGAAAACTAGCCCTTGAAAGGTTAAATGATAGGCTGATGCATGGCAAGATAACATGAACCAAACTGCAATGGAAGCTGAGCGCTCATCATCTATTTGCAAGTAAATCTTGTGTGATATAAAAGACTAACATGGAAGGGATTTGGATGCAGCTGATTGGCCTAGACACTATGCACTTGGCTCCCATTACCATGTCGTTATTTCAATTTTTTATTATTATTATTATTATTATTGACTAAATTTTCTGTCAAAATACTTTATTTGGAACTGGAAGCTCTATTTATGCCTTCCCATCAAGGCATGTACATGTGCTATTTTGTAATTTGTCACAATGGAGGCTTTTGGATGCCTTAACACATTCCCATGATGCTTACCATTCACTCCTTTCATTACTTGAAGTTGGTATATATCAACATTTGGCTACAAACAAGACTCCAAAGCACTTATAATGACCAACACAATGTTTTGAGTTAGAGGATGCTTTGTGGGTTGATGAAAAACCTACAAATGCATTGTCAGGCTTGTTTGGTGTCCCATTAGATGCTATAAAAAAGTAGGATGATAGTGATAATGATCATGCTAAAGATGACAAGGTCAAGACACTTGCAGTTCACCTCAAGGAAGAGGGCTTGAGCACATCCGCTTTTGAGTTTCTTATAATTTATGCTGTTGCCTATAGATGCTGTCTGCTCTCTTCACATTGAATTCAAAATTGTTGTGTGAGTATTGAATAACAAGTCATAAAACTTATGTTACATTTTATTTCAAATTTGACATTTTCACTATTGATGAGAACATATATGATTTATCTCTCACAGTGCATGGTTAATTCTTTGACTGCTTGTTTATTTGGCTTCTTCATTCATTATATATGCACAGAAGCTGTAAGCTTATTAATTTATCTTTTGGTTTCTTCATTATTTAGGGAGGAATCCTCTTTTGGAAGAGATCTTATCTCTGTCCTTGACATTTTGTGGGACCCTCTAGCCATCCCTGTTCTCTAATTCCCGCATTCCTACATGCCTGAACCTGGGACAGTATAGGTCATTAGCTTTCTTTTTGTTAAATATATATATATATATATATATATATATATATATTAGTAGTTGTTATTATAAGAAACCATCTAAAGAAGAAGCTTAGGAATTATGTCAATGCCAATTATAAAGTCCAAAAACATTACTAAACTTCACTAGGTCCTTGTCTAGAATCCTTGAAGAGAGCTCTAGCATAAGTGTTTGGCTCATTGTTTTGTAGGCTTGACGAAACCCTCTTGGCCCTTTTGCATTGGAGAATGCAGGCTCTACCCACTTAGAAAGAATATCATGTTCAAGTATGTATTGCTTTGTGAAGTTATGGCCAATATTACTAAAATTAGGCCTAAAGATATTGAACTTGTTCAATTGTAGTATTTACAGTAGGAGTACATGGATTCTTGTGGGCCAACTAAAAATGTGCCATGTTTTTGGTTATTGAAATGGAGCTGTATGTCCCAATCTCACGTATTGGGTAAAGTCTGCTCACATTAGGAAAATACCTAGCGCAAGTATTATCCATGGATAGGGTAGGCATACTTAACGGTTATTTTATAAAATTAAAAAAGAAAAGTGTTATTAAAAGAAAATAAATTGATTGTTTGAATGAATGTTAGATTCTGTGACTGGACAGCCAAGTAGCTAACCTTAATAGGAAGGATATAACTCATCAAGGCAGTCCATTAGATAATCATTCTACGAGCTCATGCTTTGTAAGGTCCCAAAATAATACACGATGAAATCATCGACTTCTAGAGGCATACCTTGTGGAAGGAAGTGATTGGAAAATTTAAATGTCCATTGATATCAATCTCCAAAATTACTCAACATTAATGTTAGGAGGTCTCAAGATGAAGTACCCAAGGATTGGCTATGAAGGTAGCCTATTGAGCTCACAACCAATGCAATCGAATCTGGAGCTAGATAATCCATAATATCTCTAGGTTAGGAGATGAGATATCCACCAAAAGTTGGAGCACAAGAATTTGCTGTATGGAAGCATATCAGGGCAAAAGCCTCACCCTGTTGGAACTAGGAATGTCTTGGCAAATTAACATGTTGAGGTCAACAAACTTTGAATGGTGAAAGGAAACTATTTTCAAATTCATCTCACTATTTTTTATGGAGGAGTGAGAAGAATGCAGGATTATCTAAAGTCAAAATTGACATTAGGGATCATCATTACTACAAAGGCAATTTATGGAATTGGGTCCCCATCAATGGTGCTAAAGCTCAACATGATGTGGAATGCGTCAATGGACCTCACAATTTTTGCAAAGACATTATATCTTCCATAGTCTGAACTATAATAATAATGTGGTGGGAGTGAAAGTCCAAAGGAGTTTGCACTTTGAAGAAAGCATTTAAAGAATACACGCAAATGTAACCATCACAATTTGTCGAAGTTATGGTCGAGTAGTGCATGGCCATAATTATGGCCTTCAAGTGGCTGGTGATGTGCAATAAAATCCTAATTTCTAACATTTTGGAAAGGAAGGGATGGGTGGGTCAGCCTTTACAATTCCACAAGGAAATGAAAAGGGGTCTCTTTGAGCCTGTTGTTGCACCAGTCTCATAGCTCATCATCATCACTAAGGAAGGCCCTTGAGACACCACAATAATGAAAGATAGTTGAGGATACATGAAAGGAACACAAAAAACCACAAAGCATTCACACAAGACCACACCACACCCTATGTACCCCGGAAACCCCAACGCGAGGTAAACTAGCATGGAAATGAGGCCTTATGGCTTCAATTGAGCACAACGAAACAAGATACATTGGTAATGTAGCTCACATGGCAGCAAGTACAAGTCCAATTCACTTTGGCTATCTTTGCATACCTCCTACAATGTTCTCTGCTTACTGCTCCACAATTCCTCTCTACTCTGAACTGCTGGAAGATGAAATAAGACCACCTATTTATTGATTAAGTATCAATTAGGAGGTGAAGAGACACCAATGAATTGATTTTTCTCGTAGAATTCTGATGTAAAGAAAAATAACCAAAAGAAACCAGTGATTCTTAATTCGCCTCACCTTTTGTCCTTTCTATGTACACTTGGAAGTTCTTTCAACATATTGCATGGCAGACTTTACATTGTGACTATCTACAATAAATGTACTCTGATATTTACATATGAATAGATCCTTTTGGACCATTCCTCCTGTGTGGAGAGGTTTTTACACCCCTATAAACTACTTTTATAGATAGAAGATGAAGATTATCTTTCCACCTTCATTTTTGAAGGATTTCCTTTTGCACGTTTTTGCACATGAACTTTCCAATGAATTTGAAATGGTGGAATAATGTTCTTCTCACACCTTGCTCTTTCTGCGTACTCAGGAATGTGAGAATGGTGTTCTTTTTGCAACTTGCTCTATTCACTCACCTTGGAATATGAAAGTGGCGTTCTTCTTGCTAGACAATTGCTCTCTAGCATGGAGAGTATGCCATGAGGGATTTTACTACTGAAACATCAAACCTAATACTCATAGTGAGAACATGGATGCTGTCACAATTGCCTTATTCAAATCAGCTTTGGATTTTCTTGCTAATTCTTCTGTGAAAATGGATTATACATGGTACAACCCATTGCCATGCCCAAAATAAATGCTAGAGTAGTGCACATGTGAAGGTACACATGCAACAATCCATATCCTTGCACGAAATGCATGCTCGTGTAGTTGCTTTGTGAAGGTATACAAATATGAAGTGCAAATCAGCTATGTTCACTTGTCGTGATGAATGTTACCATTAAATCCTCGCTCCTGCTTTCTTGGAGTTCCTCCTTTTTTTTAAGTGCGAATTGAGTGCTTCTGCTCTTGGAGGGGCTCATATGCTTTGCTCACTTCACATATGGCTGTCCCTTCTCCCATCAAAGTTTCTTTACTTTACTTACGTCATGTATGGGTCACTTCATGTATGTAGCTTTAATGGAAACAAACGGTGAAGTGCTCGATGTATGTGATGTCATGAATGCCACTATAACCTTGGAACCTTCTTGCATTTTCCCCATGCTTAGTTCCTCCTTTTCATGCTTGTGAAGTTAACCCTTGGCTGAGTTTCCACAATTGATCTTTTGCTGCCCCTAGTTGCTTTTCATTTGGTTTTGGCTGCCCTTGCTCTTGACAAGTGATGCTGTTTTCTTGCTTTGCTCTTTAGATGGAGGTGATTTTGAACTGTTATTTTCTTGTGTGGTTTATGCTTTCAAAGGATTTGTAAATATCTTGTACATATGTTGTAGATAGTCACAACATACACAGTCTTCATTTAATGTGCTGCCATCGCTTCCAAGTGGACATAAAAATGACTTGAGGCAAAAGGCGAGGCAAATGAAAGTCACTGGTGTCTCTTCAACCTTGTTGAAATACTTTGGTACCAAATCTTTGACGCTTGGAAGAACTTGAGCTTCCTCACTATCTAACAAAGTGGAAACAATTTCACATTTTCAACAATAACAACCTAGTGCATTATCATGTAGGCAGGCAAATCTAACATTTGCTGGAGAATCTTGATTGGAGCATATCTTCTTGATTTGAGCTTTTTCTCCATATCTTTGAACCGTCTTCGTGGAGATATACATCCACACCATGTCACCCACCTTGAAGGTATTCCTAATAGGTTGATCACGTCTTTGCTTATGTTTGGCTTGTGACTTGGAAAATGGTTCCTCTGCACTTTTTGTTCAACAAGTGCATCAACTTTGTCCTCTTTATATTTTGTGCCTTTGTCACAAGTTGCTTCCATAATTAAGTAAAATGGATATGGTGAAAAATAACCATAACAAGCTTCAAATGGAGACAGATCAGTGCTAGTACGGATTACCTTATTGTAAGTATGCTAAGCTCATTTCCTAAGTTTGAAGATTATCTTTGTTGCAGGCCCTATATAGCTGAATGAAAGTGGGATTTACTACAAATTTTCCATCTGTTCGTGGGTGCAAAGCAGCATTCCTTGTTTTCTTACAATAGCTACACTACCATAGTATAGTATTTGCAGAAATACACACACACACACAGAGTATGAACATAAGACAACAGCATATGAAAACCATATTTTTATTGCACAGGTAGTGTAAAGTACAATGCTTGGTATAGGAGGACATATCACACCGGCAGCCTTTCCATGAAATTCGGATCGCTATCTAAGACCAAATGGTTGCTGGTTGAGACACAAGCATTGATCCAATCCATTCATAACTAAATATGTCTGATCAATACACTACCAAAGTCAACAATACAATCATAATGGCATAACAAAACATGTAAATCTATTAATACAGCTGTGACAATACTTCCCCCTTTGGACAAGTCGTAGTCCATTTAAACAACCCATATACAAGATGATGAAGGAGATGGAGAACTGGAAGAAGCCAATGTCCTTGGAGGAGTTTCTGCTAAAAACATCCAAATCTCCTTTCTTGCTGAGAAAAATGCTGAAATTCATGAGAAAATGCTGTCTGCACTGATTCTTATAAAAATTTCCTAAAACGAAATTTCTTCAAAGACCCTATTGCTTGTGTTTATTAGACTCTTTGGCAAAGTCATCAGACATTGAGATAGAAATAGTTGTATGATCCAATAGGGTTGACAATGGATTGCCTCCATCAGCCGGTGATGCAAGGAAACAAGAGTGCCTTGTCAGGTAAATGGCTGTACCACAACAAAGGAGCATTGTTGGCTAAAAGGGTCTATGACAATAAAGCAACGTTATCTGGTAAATGGTCGTGTAGCAACAAAGGAACATTATTAAGTAACTGGTTGTACGTTAGAAAAACAACATTGTCAAGTAAATTGTTGTATGACAAGAAAGAAGCAGTATTGAGTAAATCATTGTATGACAACAAAGGAGTATTGTTAGGTAAAGTATCATACGACAAATAAGGCACAACTTTTAGTAAATGGTCGTACAATGTAAAGGAACATTGTTGGGTAAATGAGCATACAATAACAAAAGAGCATTGTCGGGTAAATGAGTGTATCATGGTAACAAAAGAGAATGATCATATGATAAAATTGAAGAATGAATGCATGTCATCGCAGGAGAATGCTCGCATGACCTCATGAAAAAATGAGGCAATCATTGAAGGATAACCGCACAACATAGAAGAATGACCATATGGAAGCATTGAAGAATGAACGTATAGTAATGCGAACAAATGGACATATGACATCATAAAAATGAGAATGATCATACAACATCCCTAGAAAATGACCACGTAACATCACGGAAAAATTAGCACTCAACATCATTAAAGAACGACCCTACGACAACACTCAATAATGATTGCACAAAAACACCAATGAATGACTATGACATCACCGAATAATGACCACATTGTAACACCAAAAATGATTGTACATTACAACATCAATATAGCGGTATGGTAGGGCATTTGACTAGTCAAAAGTCGTAGGAAGTTTTTACATTGCATGAAATTGAAGAGGCCATAATGTACCATGGAACAAAAGCATACACTTTGGTAGTAGGAATGTCGTAGGGTTTAGTAGAATGAGCTAACAATTGAGAGGAATGGGTGTTCAAAGGGTGGAAGTACAGTAGGACTTTTGGTTGGACATATGGTTGAGAGTTGGATCGAACATTTGATGGTTAGGTAGTAGAAGAAGAGTGAATGTCGAACAATTTTCTTCGTAATAGCTCACAACAATGAATTGGCCCTTCAAAACTTATGTCATAGCAACAACCTTCTAAGCTTTCCAATTAAGTGCTCAACTATACTGTTATAATTTTTTTGATGCTCTGGTTGCACTACCCCATTCATCATTATTTCTTGGGATTTAAATGGATTAGTGAGTGCAATTTAAATTTGATTGGTTTTGTTTCTCTTGGGCTGTTACACTTTAAAACCAATGCTCTTAGCTTGAAAGTCATTATTTGTTGCTGTTTGTAATTCTAGTGCTTCCTTCGCCTCTTTAACACAAGTGCCCACAATCTAAAATCCATGCGCCACAACTATTGCCCACAATGATTCTTCTTTTGCTTTGACATGACATCAATTGTCACCCAACGTGCCATGGTTCTTTGTTCATCCAAGCTGATCAGATTCACACTTGACTGAACTTCAAGGGTGGTCCATGCTTTAAGAGGGTGTACTTCACCTTCCATGTTAATTTTATCCTTGGAATTTGCATTCACACTCATTAAAGTCTGCCATTTGAGCTTCATGTTGGCTACACTTTCAAACAAGTGGGCTAGCTTATAGTCAATCTTTGCATCCCTGATTTTTTCGGTAAACTTGAGAGTTGAAGTAGATTGTAAAGTCGACGGTCCAAAAGGGCCCGACACCACTAACTTTTGTTTTTGGTCATCTCTTTGCAAGCCTTCTTTTTATATCTCCATAATTTCAATGCAGTTGTAATCTTGTTGGAATGTCTCATAGGCTTCCATTGAAGAGACCTTTGAGGAAGTTTGTCTCATCTTCAAAGAACCATTCTAACTCCAAGATCCCTTCATTGTTGGTCTTTGTATAGACCTTATTTTCACTTACTAGCACTTCCTCTCTGCAAGCTATTGGCGTATTAATCACCCGAAGTGCATGCCTTTAGGGGTGCACCAAGAAAGCATTGGGGTTGGATTGTAACATCTTGTGGGAGATCGTTGTGGCATTTACCCATCCTTCTACCGTCCTTCTACCACGATACCACCACTTTATACCTCCGTGCGACCTCCTTATATCACCTTTCTATTTGCTCCAAGTGTCTTCCATCACCCTTCCCTTCCCTCTTTCTTCTTCTTTTAGTGGCCTGTTTACAGCTGATTTCATTGACCTGATCAATGATGTTTTGTAGACTCCATGTCCATTTGACTTCATTGGCCTAATCGATGGTGTTGGCTAAGTGAGAACTCTTACTTTGGGTTACATCCCCTATTTATAAGCGTCATTATTGTCATTTCTGAATATGCATCACCAAATTATCTACTACACCTTTGCTCGCAAATCCGCCCTTAAAGATTTAAGAGGTTTTAGAGTATAACGGAGCTTACTCTTGGAGATCACCATTGGAGCATTGGTTCAATAGGAGCATCAAGAATAAGAGTTGAGCTAGCAAGGTCTACCCTAGTCTTTGGAGTTACCAAATTTGGTCTACCTAGGTCTTCTTCTTATCCTGCTTGAGATCCACCCACAACTATCTCTCACAAGGTGCTACAAACTAAGGGGATTATGGTGCTGAAAGCGCCCACTCATGGCTAAGTATATCTATCCTTGAACTCTTACCTTTATGTTGATTGATTGATTATTTTTATGTATCATGTATTAGACTAGGACGGTGTAACATATCCTCTCTCTTACATTATTGTTCCTTTATAGCACATGCTTACCGCCAAATGACATTACAACTCTTAGTTTAGGATTAGCTCTTGCTTATTATCATAACTCTTATTTATTACCCTTGGGACTCTAGTTAGGGTGTACATCTCTTTGAGTGTAGACACCCTTTTTAGATCCAATTACAGCCACTGTACTCACACTCCTTTGGCTAAATATTTGTATGTGTGTTAGATTTGGTATGCTCTTTTACTTATATCCTAATTTATAGAAACGGATCCTTATACTGACCATCTTAGCTTACATACAAACTAGGATACTGTTCTCCAACCAATCTTTACTTCTCTTGAACTTTTCTTGCAACTGCATCAACCAAAGTTCCAACTATTCATAGTGTTCATGAAATTATTTTGAGTTTCCATTAATTGAGATTGAGTATTTCAAACCTTTTCTACCATGTGTTCCAACCTCTTGAATGTCTGCTCAAGGTGCTCCTCCCAACCTCTTGCTCCCAACCTCTTGCTCCACTCTCACCCTGATAGCTATCTTATTCAAGTCTCCCTGGACCTTCTTGCTCCCAAAAGCAGAACTAGTGCCCTGATACCAAATATGATCTAAACCACTTCTAATGGAAACAATCCATCAATTTACCGTTCATGATTAATCACCTTTATAACTACTTTAAGAATTGTGATTGAAAGTGTCACAACAATAGTGAAAGATAGCTCCAGATACATGAAAGGAACACTAAAAGCCACAAAGCATCCATAATGACTCCTTATTTGCCATGGAAAGCCCATTGTTGGGAGAACTGGCGTAGAAATGGCTCTTGTGGCTTCAATTCAGCTCAAAGAAGTATGCTACATTAGGACTTTAGCTCATATGTGAGCAAGTACAAGTGCAATTCACTTTGAAATGTCTCCTTATACCTCCTACAAAGTTCTGTTTGGTGCACTGAAATGCTACACCATGAAATGAGGTCTCTTATTTGTAGATTTAACACCACTTAGGAGGTGAAGACATGCCAATGAACGTATTTGCCTCTTAGAACTCAGATGATAAAAGAAATGACCATAAGAGATACCAACGCCTTCATTTATCTTGAGTTTTTTTGATTTTTTATGTCCACTTAGAAGTGCTATCAACATATTACATGAAAGACTGTACAATATGACTATCTACAACATGTAAACAGTACTTACATATTTACTTATCCTTCTTGATTGGACAACATTACATTAAAGGAAAGAATGAGGTGTATTAATTTAATTGAACGCCATATTTATGCCTTACCAAAAGTTAGGTATCCAACCATCAGTCAATTATTATACCTAACTAACCCTTGTGACATCCGAAATGGAAGCTCTTAGATATAACTAGATATTCTGATTTAAATACTGCATCCCAAAGCATTATATGCAAAATGGACATTATACTCTAATACTGTTTTCATGTTCATTTATATGATCTCAGAAAAGGAGCATCTTTGAACTGATCGATTCATCTAAAGTCTTCAATGAGTGATTTCTTCTTTTTCTTCTTCTTGCATCTTGGATACAGGTTTGTTGGTTCAGCAATATGTTTCACAGCTTTAAGAGAATTAAAATGCCAAACTCACAAGGCTCCAGAGGTCAACAAAATCTCCATCAAATTCTCTCTCAGCATAAAAAAATTCATCAAGAAAATGTGTTTGAGTTGCCCAATCAAATTACTGCAACTGTCATGAGATTGATGGACTTGTATTCTGGCACATGGACCATGAACCCTCATAGGCAGCCATTCAGCAGAATCATTAATAAAATGCAGCCACAAAAATATCCAAATTTGAACAAAAATGTCACCAATTTTTTTATCAACAAAGTTTTCTTTCACTCAAAATTAATTTTCACCAAAAACTCTAAGCACATATAACCAAAATTCTTTTAAGGGATTTTTGGTTTTAAAAAAAAGAAACTTTATGAAAATTACAAGACCCGAAATTACCTATTGTGCCGGACAGAAAAAGGGACAAATTATTTTAGACAAAGGGATGACAGTAGTGCTTCCAATTTACTCCTCGCCAAGAAGTTCCATGACGTGTCTCCCTTTGAAAGTGCCTCTTGCTAGCTGTTATCTTCCTCTTCAACATAATGCTTTAGGGGTAATGACTCTACACTACACTGTTGCCCGTCAGTCCATATAAAATGGTTTTTGTTCCTGTACCAGATTTCAATCTACCCGATATGAACCTTGGTGATTTCCCTGCAAACAACCCTTCATAAGTGATGCTCGATGCGGGCATCCTTGATTTCTCTGCTAATAACCATTTATAAGTGATGGTGCACAATTTTTCAAACAATAAAAGAATCATCCACAAACTAAAAAGTTCCTCAAATTTCGAGCTAGCTGAACATGAAAGTGATTGCAACCTATTATATTTTGCCTGCAAGACAGCTCTCTCATCAAGAAAAAATGAACAGTGCAAATGAAAGCCATTATCTGCACAACCCAGTCTGATGGCAAGCTTTGAGTTGCTATCACTGGCAGAAAGCTAAGGTTGTGTGAAACATTTTATGGCTGTTCAATGTACATTTGCATTTCGCATGCAACTGTGACAAATCACTACTGAACATGCTACAATTACAGAAATATGGTTAACTTTCTGTTGCATATATGCCCTACAGTGCCTGGAACTACTATGGCTCTGAGATGGCTATTGCTTGAAACTTCTCGACATTTATGGGGTCTTTGTCATCTCTAATCAGAAACAAAGCAGTGGTTTGATTTGCTATTGCCCAGGGATCAGGAAAAATATGAGTTCAAAATTTGATTCAACCTGTTGTAATAAGATTCAATTTTCCATTGCTAGCTGATGGATGCATCGGAGTTCAAGATAAGTTATTTTTTTAATCTGCTAGAGCATTGACAATGGCTCACATTCAGAGTTGTGAAGATCAGGTCATCGTCAATGGCATATTCAACAGAGCATGACTTCCTCAAATGTCAAAGGATTGTTTTGTACCATGACTGCTGCTTCACAACCTGCTGACCCTTTCTATTTCGCAGAGCATTTTCATGTGACTTTCTTGAATGCCATCTTAATTTAATGAATGATTTTTTTTTTTGGTTCATCAGCACTATTATTTTTTGAGGATTTTGAAACTAGTCGATAAACCAACTTGGCTTTTTATTTTTATTTTCTTGACTTTAAAAAGTCTGCAAAAGTTATCCTAATTTTGAACAAATGGCGTATGCACGTTAGTGCCACTGAAAGATTGTACTCATGCTAAGTAGCCAGTTTGTTTTGGATGCAGCGATTTGTTTTAAACCTTGAATATGGTTTGGGTATGACTGTACAAAATAAACACACACAGACACACATATATGTATGTGAGTGTCTGTATATATATAATAAAAATATTTTTAGCCTAATAAATAAGAATCAAGCACATAGTATGCATATAAAAACATAACCACAAAACACTATAAATAAATTGATAATGCTAACAGAATGCCAAATGTTATGATAAATATTTATTATTAGATCAACATTAGTATTCTCATCATCATATTTCTCTTTATTGAGAACAACAACATCAACACCATGATGTGATTCATTAGACTTACAAGCAGTAGCACTTCCACTAGCTAGTGGGTCATGCGATGCTGAAAAAGTCTCCACATCAAGTAATGGAAGGCGGGAAATGAAAGCTTCCAAGCTAATTTTATCTGGGCCTACATCCCAATGCTTCATCGCCCCTTCCTTGAACTCCGACAGTTTGTGCGATAGAAGGTGCAATTTGGAGACATAGACGAACTCCTTGACCTTTTTGCTGCTAGCTTGTTGTACTTCATTGAGAGGATGATTCTGTATGTACTTTAGTTCAATGTAGATGATAATGAAATTGCAACATTGAGGCAAAGTCAATGCAAAATTAACATTTATAAAATGTAAAAATTCATACTTCAATTTTTAAAAAGTTAAAACAAAAAAGACTTAAAAATGAAAATATTATTCATGACAAGATTTTGATTGCAAGAGGCTGCAGGTGTGTGGATCCTTGGCCATGAAGAAACCACTACATATGAGTGTCCTTGTACTTGTCTTGAAGACCACAAAGGCTATGACTTGTGGAGGCTATGAAATTCTCAAACTTTTTCATAACCATGTCTTCTACCTCAAGATTGGGGAAGAGCTTGAGAACACCAACTTATACCTTTCACTGATTTCAACATCCCCATATGGTGGCACCCTTCTTAACAAAGAAAGGTTCTCAATCGTGTAGGATCTAAAAGTCAATGTAACAGGTGTTTTTTTCGTTACACCGATCAATGAGATATAATTGCACTTGTTTGGTAAAGTGTTTCCTTAGGACCTTGCTCTTTTGCATTTGTAATGGCCTACATGTTCTCAATCATTGAGTCGATGCTATCATAGATGTCTCCAAACATAGGTGATTCATGTCGAAAATCGGATCATAATTATATTGTGCTCAATGAAACTAGGCAAGTAATCTACATTAGGCCACCAATCATCATCTAGTATCTTATTGGTCCCTCTCGCTTTTGACTTTCTCCATATAGTCCAGGAGGTCGTTGATGACCATGTAGTTTCTCGCTCACCTTCACAAGTCGTCTCAAGATGATTGTATGTGAGGCCAATCGAGTATTAGAAACATAATAGGAAATTAAAACAAAAAAAAAAAAAGTTTGAGAAGCTACAAGTACTAGATAAAAAATCTTACAACATTGTCTACTTTGTTTTTAAATTTCAACAAAATTAAAAATAGATGATATAAAATTTGATATTTAAATTGTAAATGAAATCTAAATAAATACAAGAATGATCGTTTCACTTACCTTCAATAGCTCCAAGTTCGAGAACAATATGAAGATGGCTTGCAACAAGCAATCGTGACAAGCATATGGATCTCCTAGATCTCGGTATACACTTGCTTGATCCACTCGATTTTGCAGCCCAACATTGCAGCATTAGATTGAGTGAGTGGACAACACAGGGTGCCCAAAACATGTGTCATACCTCGCCTCCACCAACATCCCCACGACTTTGCAATTTTGAGGCCCCATTACCTCAATGGCTTCATAAATATTGTTGGCAATAATATGGCATCTTTGACATGCCCTTGCAATCAATAGCTTTAAAAACATCGCCTTTTTAGGGTACACTGCAACCACATTGATTAAAGACCGATTTCTTGCATCTTTCCATCCATCGAAACGATGAACACCTTGTTTTGGTCTATGAGTACACTTTTTTCCTTCTCCAATAGGGTGGTGTACAACTTCTCATGACCTTGCCTTTTGTATCCATTGGGACCTCATTGATTGTTGTCACTACATCATGCCAATATGGTGACCAAACAACATGTAAAAACAATGCATTTGGGTAAACATATCATGTAACGTGCTTATTGGTATTATTTGTGGTCTCATGGACATTATTAAAAGTGTTCATTCATTCAATGATCTTTTTGTTTTGTTGCATGAAAGAGGATAATCATCTTTGTGCGTGGAAGATGTCATCAAAAATGAATGTGAGGCGGCCACAAGTGTGGAAATGCTATGAGATAGAGCAATTGGTGGCGTCTTCGATTGAGATCCTTTCTTTGCCAAAGGATGATTTCAAGGCAAGCACTACATCTGCTTCTTCCCACTCCTTGAGCCAAAGGATTGATGAAGTTGGCACTAGTGCATCCTTCTTCCTTGGGCAAGCTTTGGTGCCCTAGCTATGTATTGTACACAAGTGGGTGTTCACCCAATTGTACGAGCTAGCGTATTTATCATTGCAATCTTGTGAACCCAAATATAACCTCCACCTTCAAGAACGTGCTGTAACATTGTAACATACTTCCAAAACGGTGAATGCAAATTTGTTTTAAATTGGGGTTGGCCCACAGAGGGAGAACTTTCTGCCACTGTAGTAACTGTAGTTGCAACTTTATAAACAAACATGATATTAACATTATGAGAAAATCCAAACCCTAGGGTATAGCCTACATGTACATGACAATTTGTTAAATAAATGCCAAAACAACAATAAAATGAAAACATTAAAGCGTGTGAAGATTGAAAACAAAATGAAAATAAATAAATAAAATAAAAGCTAGAACCTTACCTTCAATCCAAGAATCCTCCTCCTTTGAAGCTTGCTTAATCAGTCAATATTGAATGGGTACTTGTATTAGCATAGGACGATGATAACTATGTTGCTTGACGAGGTTTAAACCCAATGATCACTGAGAGGTAAGTATGCAATGAGAGATAATTATGCTATGTTTTTGAGATTTTAGCAACTTTTAGGGTTTAGAGTGTGCTTTTCTAATTATTTTCATTACTTTGTGTAATTTTGAAAAAATGGGTAAACATGGGCATTTCCTTGAGGTTGTGCCGAGTTCTTCAGCAACATAGCCCAAACTTACCCGGGCTGCCCTGGATGTACTAGGGACAAACTTGTAAGCCAATTGGACCCAGATCCGTACCAACCAGACAAGTACTAGGGGGAGGTGTGCCGAATTGGTATCCTAGCACTCATTTATCACACCTTTGATATGAGATATTACCAAAGCCTTTGATTGTAACTTTTAACTTAAAAAAATTCTGCAATATGACTTCTACTTTAATAATTATTTCCTTTTGATATCTAATGCAGTTTGTTATGCTGATAATTGACTTGGAGTTCAAAGTAAAATTTATCACTTATCTCTGCCCTTCCAGGATTTGTGACTTTGTCCTCGAGCATGTTCATTATCCTCTAAGTTTTGCCCTAGGATTGCAACTTTCTCTTTGAGCACATTATGTATTCTCCATATAATGCTTAGGGTTAGGCTCTATCACACGTCTCTTCGAAATGCCTTATCCTGAACTTACAACTCAACCCCAAAGATCCATTAACTTGGGCTCTGATACTGTAAAAGAATTGAGCATTCAATTAAAATAGGAGAGGAGTTAACATTAGAGATGAGATTGTGTTATCTTCATTGAATTTTACCAAATGCTCTGAGTCTAACCATCGTTTGGTTATTGTTCATAATTAACCCTTATAATGTCCTAAATAACAAATTTTTTCCTCAGATATTATAACCTATAAACTATAGACTAGCACTACACATTATACTCCAATATTACAATGGTTCAATTGGCATCACATGTAGTTATAGCCCAGCCTTTGGCTTCAAAGAAACTTTTCCAAGATCTGAAGACTATTGGAGGGCAGAAGAATTTGTTCCAGGCATTGTTAGACATCCTTGAACATCATATGGGCCCTGGGGTTTCTAATGCAATTCACTGAAGAATTGAACAAGTCTATTTGTGCCCGACTTGAGCAATTCAAGAGTAAATTATAGAGATTTATCAAGACCTCCATAAATCTTGTAAAGACAATACAACCACATAGGCAGCTCTGATGTAGTTGGAAGAAATAGTGGCAAAATGGTTGCTGGGATTTTACGATGCATTGAGAAATCAAGAGGTTGAGAGGAACCACACTCCCTGCAAATTTCCTCCAAATGATAGGGATGTAACCCTCTCATGATTCTAGATCATAAAAGGGGTCACAGAGATGAAGAGACCATAGTTGTGGCTCTGTAATATCTGCTGGCACTGTTAATGTGGCAAGGCTGACCAGCAAATCCAAGAAAGAAATGGAGGTCGCGGCATCAGGGGCCAACCAGCATAGATTCTTTTGAGGTGTCCCATTCCTTTAATTCCTCTACATATGTAGCTTCTTAATTAGGCGCATTTTCGCCCATATAAGGTATGCCATGGCTGGTTTTTGTACATTGGATTTACTGCTTCGGAGGCAGAAAATTCTAATATTTGTAAATGAAGTATGTAGATCTGGTTTTGGTAGAATCATGGAATGTTAGTTCTCTTAGCCTTTAAGTTTCTCAGGCCATGACTTTTTGTTATAACTAGCAGTAGCAGAACAAGTTCCTGCTTTTTATCCTCTGTAAATGTATATATGTCTTGAATTTTCATGGAGTAGCTGGCTATTGAAAACAAGAAAACTAATTCCTTAGAAACATAAACATTGCTAGAGACAAAATATAAGCCATAGGCATTATTATGGATGTTTTATTTGTGAATATGATTGGATTTTACATGAAAGAACATAGTTCATGGACTTTAGATGGGAGGATATATTTATAAGGATATAAAGACCACATTTGGCTTGTTTCTTTTTATTGTACTAATTATGCTGATACGTGTCCTACAATGGTAGTCGGGGTGGTGTTAGGGGTTGTAATGTTCATGGATAAATAAGTAATGGCACCCTTAAATGTGATGGCCATTTGACCGTCATAGGGTAGTTTCAACCTCAAATTTGACGTCCATTTGATCGTCACTTGGAAGTTTTTTTCTTTTATGCTCTGAGAAGTCAATTGAAAAATCACAATATCGTGTCCATAAGGTGGAGTTGGGAGCTGGTTGTTTTTTCCCAGAAAGGTTTTTTTTTGAGCTGACACACTGGTGCATATAGATTGATGCCATTTTTAACCACTTAGTATGGAATTTTCCGAGAGGTTAATGGAGTTGTTGATCTATATGGTATACTGAATCTAAGATAAGAGCCTGAGATTGATATCTATCAGCCATTTTCTGATAGACGTATTTAAGATATCTGCCGTAGTTTATTAATTTCTCAAGGGCGTGGTTGACAGGAAACATTCCCATACCTTTATACCACAAAGATTGAATGGATAACTAAAGCCAAATGTTTTATTGGTTGCTGTTGGAAATGGGTTTATTGATTATTCATATTGCGTTTCAGACTGATGTACTTAACTGTTACAATCTGTAATGATTCAATGAACCTTGCAATTTACTCCTGTACTGATGTAGCTGGATTTTGGAGTCTAATGAAATGTAGCTTACCTGCACCTGTGAAACAACCACATCAACAAACCTGTCCAGCATTGCTACTTAATGCTATTACAATGTCATTGGTGGACCGTGTACCAGTGAGATTTAAAAAGCTGTTATTTCATATCTTTAGTGAAATGCACACAGTTCGGACATTTTTGAATGGAAGAACTGTTGTCAGTTTCATCATGAATCTTGAGGGCTTTGGAAATGCTCAAGATTTTAGGATTTGTTCCTACCAGAGCATTTTATGAGCGAATTGTATTGCAGCCTAAAGATGCATCCTAAGTAAAAACTTAGATGGATGCTGTAGGGAACCGTGCATGATAAGTAATTATTGGAAAATATCCTTGCATATATGCTAGTGATCATGATGTTACCAATGAAAGGTTTGCACATTCTAGGGAATACTAAATTTGCTAATTTTAGGAAATAAAACTTATTTCTGCAAGCTTGTAACATCCGCTTGAGAGAGGCTACAATAATAAAAAAATGTAAATGCCTCATCAGAGTGTGGATTTACATTAATAAGCATAATGATTTGAATCTCAGAGTGGCACGCTTGATGCCATGCAATCTTAAAATTTCTGCTCAAACGGTTACAATAAATAAAAATATTGTAACTTTTAGTAGTGTTTTCTGGGTTCCATTGCATATATCTTTTCATCATTTTTTGTTTTGAGTCTTATACTAGACTCATCATCAAGGAAAGAAGCTTAAATTTGGGTAAAATGTCGCAGCAAAATTGCCAGTTTAGTCTTTTGGTGTTGATTTATATCTACAAGTAAAATGATCCATGTTTGATTCCCACAGTGACGTGTTCTGCACCAAGCAAGTTTAACTACTGCTTGAGAGGATACAATAAACAACAAAATTTCAAGTGTCATACTGAATACTAGACTGCACGGAAACGCCCTAGACCCCCTTGTACCAGGCTTGGTACGTACCGGGTACTGGTACACTGTGGGTACTCTGTGGGTACGTACCCACAGGCCCTGGGTACATCCTGGGTACGGAAATCCGTACCCAGGGCCTGTGGGTACATACCCACAGCGTACCCACATGGTTTTTTAAATTTTTAAGTGCAAAAAATAAATAAAACTTGAGGGCTTTGACTGGAATTGAATCTTGGAAAGTTCGTGTGAGATTCAATATTGCCAATAGGCTCCGAAGGGTCAAGAGAGATGAAAAGGACTTCATTTGGTTGACTTACTATTTGGGGGCTTTCTTGTTGCTCCTCATGGGTCCTTTATTCTTCAGTCAATTTGGAAGGCTGGGAACAAGTGAAGCACTTGGTGGTTGGGCAGCCTATCTTCTCTTCATTTGACATTGGGTGCCAAGCCTACAAATCGATTTCGTCGAATCAGAAATATAATGACAAGATCCTTGCCTTGACAAGAGGCTGTTCTGCCCTCCTTTGGTTTGAGAAAGGAATTAAAATATTTCATGACTTGTACAGATTTGGGAAGTGGATGGAATGGACAGACCTTAAAGCTTTCTATAAGCTTCCTCAATCTCAGTTCAGAATGTATAAAATGCTCAGAAATTCTTTCACAGCTCCCTCTACTGGACTAATTATGGAGGATGAGACGTCTAACTCAAGCTTAAGGCATTAATAATGAATTATCAAATCTATAATACAGTCTATGTTATTAACTATTATGTTTTGAACATTATGAATCAATACAAACTCAAGTCTCAATTCTCAAAGTATTGGAAATTTGTTTTCATGTTCTATGAATGATTTTAAGTTGTATGAGTATTAAATTTCAATAAGTATGCAATGTATGAGTATTAAATTTCAATAAGTATGCAAATGCTTCTTTAATATATATATATATATATATATATATATATATATATATATAAAACGTACCCAAAAGTGTACCGTACCCGAGGTTTTTAAAATTTTCCGTTTCAGCGTACCGAACCCGTACCCGTTGTCTGTACCAAACAGTCTAGACTGAATACCCGAATTTGTTCTTTTGGTGTGAATTTACTTGTGCAAGTAAAATGATTTGAGTTCAAAGCACACATTGTTGTGTTCTATGTCAAGCAAGTTCAAAACTTCTGCTTGAGAGGCTACAATGAATCAAAAAAATTCAGGTGCCTACCCGAAGACCTTGGTTTGGTCTCTTGGTGTGGATTAACATTTACAAATAAAATGATATGAGATGAAAACACAGTTCAAGATAGTCAAGTAACACATGTTTTTTTAATTTGAATTTGAATTATCATAAGTGGTCATAATTTGCATTGTCATAGAGAGATTTACATTGAGGATTTTTTTGCCAGGTGGACAACCTCACCCGCCGTTGCCAACTTCAAGAAGTTGAACTGGACGCACTCGAAAACAATTGAAAGAGGCTATTGCGATAGCGGGAGAAGAAACTGACAAATGTAAAGCTGCAAAAGAGGTCATTAAGTCTCTTACTGCGCAGGTAGGACTTGCCGGGTTAATACTAGCCATATTTTCTTGATTGATGCATACATCTGTGCTATATGCTGCATCTATTTAGTTCTATTTTCCTTTTAAATCATTAGGCCCTGTTTACATCATTGGAAAGAAAACTGCTTTACTATAGTTGTTTCATTCTTCAAAAAACTATCAGGCAGTTTTTTGTTTATGTAAATAACACTGCCTTATTTAAGGACGTGTTTTATTTTTTTGGTAACGGCATCAGTTTCTGACATACGTGTTCTGTCCGCTATACATCATAACAAAAATAACAGGAAATTATACGATCCAAGCATTATGAACTACTTGACTAAAATTTTTCACCAGATTGAAGCATATTCTGGTCATTTACTGAAATTTCTGTTTCTATATCCAGAGTGTCAACTTATTTCCACTTCAGAATTGGAATAATCTGGAAGACCAGCTTTATCAATATCTTCAATTTTGGCCTTTCTGAGAGTCCCTATTTCAAAAAATACATGGACTCTTCATGCTTGAGTTAGTTCAATAAGCTTGTTTTCCTCCACAATTTTTGCCTTATGTTTATTGTCACGGGATTTTAATAAGCCTTTGTTTATATCTTCATGGCTTCACAACATACACAGACTCATGTATCTACATTTTTTTCTGATGCTGTAAGTTTTCTTCATGGCCATCACTTCAGGGATTGAGATTCTTGTCAAGTTGGAAAGTATCGCAAAGATATCTTAACCACAAAATTTCAGTCCAGGAAGCCTGCCCCTGATTTTTACCTGCTCCTTTCCACCATTGCTGTACTTTTATTTTGAATCACATGCGCGATTTCCACATTCTTTCAAATTGAAATTGGGGCTTCCTTTTTCCATAAGGTCTAGCTATAATTGTGAGAGAAACAGGTCAATGATTGGAGAGTTTGTGTCACTTAAATTGGTAAAACGCGCGTCCACCTTTGGTTGAGGTTGGTTCACTGTCATTGTACTTCTGACATATTTAAGTCTAAATAAGGCTTGGCTTTGAATTGGTAGGATACTTGCTTCTGTAAGCACAATATGGAGTGGTATATTGTTTATTAAATCTATCTCTTTTTAGCTTTGCACTTCACAGACATTGTTGCTAAGTTATAGACTTGTTCTTTCTTTCTAATCTCTATCTTGCATTTTCTTATTTATTCCAACTGAAGAGTTCAACAGTTTTAACCAGCTTATTGTCTATACTATTCATTACTCCTTTTCAGGACAATTCGAATGATAGCCTTATTTAGAGTTAAAAGTTTGCTGGAAAACTTCACCATCTTAAGCTACATTAGAACATTTGGAGCAAGAATTAATTTGGGAACATCCACAATCAATCTGCCCAAACTGTCGCACAGCTTGCTGCTGGTCAAAAGCAAATTAGAGAAACAGGTCTCTCTCACACTTTCAACAGACATGAATAATTACTCAGAACTCTGCTGAGAATTCTCCTATATACAGAAGAAGGAAGTCTCTCTCACACTTTGAACAGACAAGAATCATTACTCATCCAAGAACTCACCTATATATAAAAGAAGGAAGAACAATACTAGGGGAAAAGATCAAGTGAACAATGGGTAAAGCACGGGAATATGAACACAATATTTCCATAAACATGTTCTTACTTGACAGCATATAATTTCCATTCAAAGGATCAAAAAGATGATGGAACAGTCATTCAAAAGGCTGATTATAAGTTGCCTAGAGTTTGTAATGACTAGAAGATGCTAAATGTCCATGACAAGGTTTGTGTTTGTGTTAGACAATGATAAAATTTGAAACAATTTTGTTTGTCAAAATAGATATGCATTTTGTTTGTCAAAATAGATAGATATTACTAAATAGCTTTGAAAACTATTTCAAGAATATGTCAAAAACATATAAATCATGTAAGTTGATAAAAATTAAGTTATTGGTTCATTTTGGGTATATAATCAAGTTTTTTGGTACGACGAAATTTTCCCCCTAGTTATAGATTTGGTCCTGGTACACTCAAATCCCTAGTACCTAGACCACCTTGGGCATACCCGGCTGATTTTTCGAGTGAACCGAACTTGTGCCAAGGGAAGGTGCAGATTCCAGCTACTTAGATTAGACAATAGAACATTGAAGACGTGAAATCACAATTATTAAACTACAAAGTAACAACCTAAGTAAAAAATATTTGTTCACTTTGCTAAATTAAAAAGTTACAAATATTTATAATCTAAAAATCAAACGTATATTTAATAAATAAAATATTATAAGATTAATTTTTTTATTAATTTATTATTTACCATTACCAAATTTTATTATTCTATCTATAAATATCTTTATAAAAATAATTAACTATTGAAATTAAACACAATCAAATCAAATCAATACTAAAAATACCAATTAATATTTTTTGATGGGCTATCAAGGTTTGTAGGGGTCCCTTTCCGTTAATGTTAGGATTTTCAAATATGCATACAATATTAGCTGCAATTTCAACAATTGTAAAACCATGGATCAAAATAGTATTTGAGCTTTCTTAGGCAACCTATGCCTAACAACATAGCTAATATTTACACAAAAAAATCCATTAAGGGTATACCATATATACTATGGTAATATATCTATGAATTGCAACTTTTCAAGGTGAAGAGGGCGTAGCTTTCTCACCCGATGATTCTGAAAAACACAATTTTGCCTCCTTTGCTTACATCAAAACCCTCCTCCGCCTTGGCACAACAAAACCTTGTAGGTGGGCTTAGCTTTCTCAAAGTGAATAGTCATTAATCACTCTTCATCGAGAAGAATTGGTTTAAGTAGGGGCTTCCAAATTAGATATGGTAATGGAGACGGCTTCAAAATAGGTACTCCAACACTTACCGAGTTTGCTCACAAAGTTGAGAAGGATGGAAAACCTCGACTTCAGCTCATGAAAAGTTGCATCTTGTAACATACTCATGAGATAAGGCTCATGATAGTGGCAAAAGGAAGACTCGCTTAGGTTCACTTTTTCCAATGCCTAATCCAAATTGAGTATGTGTTCGTGCACTCGATGAAAATACTTGCCGTGGCCATCACCGCCTCTTATCCGGATCGATTTTCAAAAAATTATCAAGAAAAACAATGGCTACTTCAGAATTCAACCGCGAGCCACAACACAAGTCTAGATAATTGGCACCCAAAACATCTTTAATTGCTTTCTAGACTTTGCCAAAATGGAGGGAAAAAGACAATCTTAAGCCGCTCCTCTGTTATGTTGACATCGAACCCCATCTCCCTATTAAGCCCCTTAAGAAAAAAATCTCGGAAAAAGAAACCCACTCATTGTGAAGAAAGAGCTTGGGAGAAACCAAAAGGTAAATGCCAAATGGCCGAAGCCATTATAGATAAAAAGGTTGGGTACCATGATACAAGGAGTTGACACTTTGAGATCTTCTCTTGCATGTGAAGAAATTGCTTCCTATGTAGTGGATGTGTGTAATATCCCCTTCTCGATTAAAGACCCTTAGCCCGTTTTTGTCTCCCCAACGGCTAAGAAATGAACACAAGAGGAACTTTAGCCATAATAAATTATTATAAAGTGCAAATAAAAAAAGAAATATTATAAAGGCACTTATATTAAATTATTATAGACTTAATAATAAAATAAAATTAGAAAAAAGCTAAAGTCACCTTATAAAGTTTATTTGTCCCCTAGAAAATGTACCTCTTTACGGGTTGGATCAAAAGGGAAAAACATTAAATGAGGAGCTAAAAGCTTATTGGATGTTGAGGGAGGCAAGTTGGTCCATTAGCTCTATATAAGCAAGTCAACTTGCTTGAGGAGGGCATCACTTGTCTATTTTATGAAATTTGATTTGTATGTTAAGCTTTGAGCTTGCATCTTCAATCTTCTAAGGACGAAAACCCTTAGAGATTCACTCTTGAGGACGAAAACCCTCAAAGAGCCTAGTAGAAGGACGAAAACCCTTCTCCTAGTTGAGAGGATTCTCCACCCTGGGGTTTCCATTGCAGATCACTTGATTAGTAGTATTTTTCCAGCAGTTGAAGTGGGTAAAAGTGCAGATTTGGTCCAAGGGTTTGAAGAGGAAAGTGGTGGTTGAGTTTTCTCCTTGTTTCCAACTGGTGCGACTTGCATAGTGGACTATTTTGAGGTATTTTGGGGCTGCTACAAACCAGATCTGATTGCTGATTTTCTAGAGTATCAGATTTGAATATATCTATATGTTTTTGCTGTAATTTCCAGCCCCAAACCCTAAGGGCGAATTGGTGTTTTGGTTGTTTAGGGCACTTGTGGTGGTCATTTGTATGAATGGGTAACATCATTGCATTCTCCCTATTTTTGTGAGTCTGTGCATAGTTTATTTGTGTGGATCGGAGCATTTTTGAGTGAGTTATGAATTTTTAAAGTTGTCATAATTTTCTGCAGATTGGGGTTTCAAAATAAATTCATTTCAGCTGTATATGGGCTCTAAAAATTCAGATCTTTGCACGAATATATTGAGGGTGAAATATTATAAGTTTCAGCTTAGTTTATGGTGAAAATATCATGATTTATTTATGATTTTTATAAGTTTCATAATCAGCCCTAGTCGCATTTTCTATAAATAAATCAAATCTGCATCATAAACAGTTGGTATATTTTTTAAATTGCATTGGGTGTGTGGGAATTGCCTCAAATCCATTTAGGGGTAAAAATTGTCCATTTGGGGACATTACAGTGGTATCAGAGCGATGTATCCTCCCAGCCTGTGAGGAAAGAAAAGAGAAATCAGATCTGAATGCAACAAAAAAATGAAGTGGAACCAAGTTCCTTTTTTGATGTTACTAATGAAATATCTGCTAGATTTTGGTTGAAGGAATTTAAGAGATGTTTGCTATGGAATCCTATGTGTCGGATGATGCCCTCATGCTCATTCTCACAAAAGTTTCTAGAAAGATTTGATGTGCAGGATGGCAAGGATGAGCAAGGAAATGAAACCATGGAGTCTACACCCATGAAGGAAGACAAATTAGATCTACACCCAAGTGAAGAAGTCAAAGGAGACCTTATGGAGGAACTTGCACATGAGGAGGAGACTTCCATGGATACTTGTGTGAAATTGCAGCCTGTTGTAATTTCCAAAACAACAACCTTGGTAAGCTTTTAGATGTAATTAACAGTGTGTAATGCTCCCTACTATGCCACGTCCATTTGATAGACACCCTAGTGGTTACTACAACAAAAGGGAAGAGTCCCAGTTGATCTTAGTGATGAGGATGTTCTCCTACAACAAGGTTATACGATAAGCAGTATATCTTCTCTTTTATTACAACAGTTAGATCATGAGGATATTGAGAGAGGTATATGGTGGCAAGATCTATCGCACTTAATAGGTACAAGAGCTCGGATTCTGGAGCACTTTAGCATGTTTTGTCTCGTGCACTTGGCACTTGAACAGATGAGTTACAATTGCTTGAGGGCAAACAATTTTGGGAAGGGAGGATTGTAATATCCCCTTCTTGGTTGAAGAGCCTTAGCTCATTTTGTCTTCCCGACGGCTAAGGAATGAACACAAGGGGAACTTTAGTCATAATAAAATATTATAAAGTGCAAATAAAAAAATAAATATTATAAAGACACTTATATTAATTTATTATAGACTTAATAATAAAATAAAATTAGAAAAAAATTGAAGTCACCTTATAAAGTTTATTTGTCCCTAGAAAATGTGACCTTCTTATGGGTTGGATCAAAAGAGAAAACATTAAATAAGGGGCTAAAAACTTATTGGATGTTGAGGGAGGCAAGTTGGTCCATTAGCTCTATATAAGCAAGTCGACTTGCTTGAGGAGGGCATCACTTGTCTATTTTATGAAATTTGATTTGTATGTTAAGCTTTGAGCTTGCATCTTCAATCTTTTAAGGATGAAAACCCTTAGAGATTCATTCTTGAGGACAAAAACCCTCAAAGAGTCTAGTAGAAGGACGGAAACCCTTTTAGTTGAGAGGATTCTCCACCCTAGGGTTTCCATTGCAGATCGTTTGATTAGTAGTATTTTTCAGTATTTTTCCAGCTGTTGAAGTAGGTAAAAGTGCAGATTTGGTCCAAGGGTTTGATGAGGAAAGTGGTGGCTGAGTCTTCTCCTTGTTTCCAGCTGGTATGATTTGCAAAGTAGACTATTTTGAGGTATTTTGGGGCTGCTACAAACAAGATCTGATTGCTGTTATGATTGCTGATTTTCTAAAGTATCAGAGTTGAATATATCTATATGTTTCTGCTGTAATTTCCAGCCCAAAACCCTAAGGGTGAATTGGTGTTTTGGCTGTTTAGGGCACTTGTGGTGGTCATTTGTATGAATGGGTAACATCATTGCATTCTCCCTATTTTTGTGAGTCCGTGCATAGTTTATTTGTGTGGATCGGAGCATTTTTGAGTGAGTTATGAATTTTTGAAGTTGCCATAATTTTCTGCAGACTGGGGTTTCAAAATAAATTCATTTCAGCTATATATGGGCTCTAAAAATTCATATCTTTGCACAAATATATTGAGGGTGAAATATTATAAGTTTCAACTTTGTTTATGGTGGAAAATATCATGATTTATTTGTGATTTTAATAAATTTCATAATCAGCCCTAGTCGCATTTTCTATAAATAAATCAGATTTGCATCATAAATAGTTGATATATTTTTTAAATTGCATTCGGTGTGTGGGAATTGCCTCAAATCCATTTAGGGGTAAAAATTGTCCATTTGGGGACAATACAATGTGCCCGAAACATTAATGAAAACCGCCACCAAATCAAGGAGTTATTACAAAAACATGCGAGCCTTATAATAATGAGGGTGGAGGATGCTCATTATTACGACTTAAAGTTGAATCACTAAGTAACAGGTTGGCAAGGCCCAGCCATGTGTCCATTGAGTTGTCCACTTAAGATTCCGCTGATTGGTCTGCTCCTGTATAAGCTCAGCAGTCTGCCACCCGATTTACCTCCTGATAGCAATGTTGGATGTTTCAAGATCTGAAGTCAGTGAGAAGATGTCTTGCAAGGCTGGGAATGTTATCTATTTTCCATGTCTTTGAGTTGCCTGTTTTCTTTGCTCGGACGATAATTTGAGAATCCCCCTCAATGATTAAACTTCCAATGCCACAAATTTTAGCAAGTTGAATACCTCCCAGCAAAGCCGAAGCTTCAGCTTCATTGTTCCATCCATTTGGTAGATGGATGGAGGTAACACGTAGTAGGGACACGAACAATCCCTAATGACACAACGAGATCCAAAATGCCTGAATTCCCTTGAGAAGATCCATGAATTTGAAGTTTGAAAGAACCTGGCGGAGGGTTCCACCTAGAGTTGGTCATTCTGATATCTTTCCAACTTGGAAGACATATGCTTGATGCACTAATGGGAAAAAATAGCTATTAATATATTATTAATAAAATAAACATAATATATCATTATTAAAAATACGTATTTATATATTAATAATTATCAATAAAATAAGCAATCTTATAAATGTAATAAAATATTAATACTAAAGATTAAGAGTCAAATCAGATAAAATATGTAAAACATAAGGCGAAGGCCTAAAACAGAAACACAATCTAGTCACATTAATAATGTAATCAAACAAGTTTATGAGAAAAAGGTCAAGCCTAAATTGTACAACGTAAACTTGAAAAACATAAAGCCTAAACTAAATGTCAGGGGAACGTTGGCACAAGGCACAACAATGGATGATTGGAAACTCCAAAGGGAGGGTTGAGACAGCGTAGATTTTTTTTTTTGATGAAAGGGTGGTATTGGGCCTCCTCCACCTCTGTGTATGACAGCAAACTGCAGGATTTTTCGTGATGCCCTGGATAGCTATTTGTTTTAGAAAAGGGAAAACAATACAAATTTTAGGGTCGAATTTCAACAAGTTTAATCGGGAATTATGAAAATCGCTGATTTTTTAATTTCGTTGATAAAATTCAGCGAAACCTGTGTCTTTACTTTCTACAGATTCTGTACTCAAAAGCTAAGTCACCAGGTTCGTGTTCGTGTTTGTGTTCGGCAAGGATAAAATTTGCCAAAAATTCGTCAACCAATAAAGTTCGAGAAAAAATCGTCAATAAGTTCGGATTATATAAACTTGCATTTTTTATTATTTTATTTTTAAAATAAATAATAAATATACAATGGTTGAAATATACAAATATTATTAAATGATAAATAATAAATTACATTGTTAATTTTCTAAAGTCCAAATGTCATCTAATTATAAATTTATAAATTAAATTTTAGCTTTTAAAAAACGATAAAAATATATATTAAAAACTACAAGTTAAATGATAATTAAATTATTAATAATAAATTATAATACAAATTTATACTGCTGACCTAAAACAAATATATTAAAAACCTAACACTACATAATAGCTATATATATTATATATTTATAATATATATTATTTACATTGTTTACGACTTGCAAAATACTTATTTAATTAAACAATCAAATCGCATGCCATAAATTAATAACATAATATAAAAACTAAAACAATACAAACTAAACTTAATAAATACCAATGAAAAAGTAAAAGTTAAACTTAATGCTACGAAACAATAAAAAGTAAAAACTATACTAAATATATTAATATAAATTTATAAAGCAAAGACTGGTGCGTTGACGTTTAGGTTTTAACCGACCTGTATTGAACGCAGTCGAGGCCGCCATAGTGAGCATTGAAACATGGATATTCGCTGGCTCGGGACGCATAATGGAGGGCAAATGGAGGGAGCATTGAATGCAAAAAGAATCTTCCACCACCGAGCTTTCAAACACGATTTTTTTTTACGATTTTATGCGCCACAGTCCCAATTTTTGGGGGTTTTAAATTTAATGGCATTAATTATTAGAGTATTCGAATTTCATGCCGAATTTTAACGAATTTTTGTTGTTTCAACAGAGTTCGCCGAATTTCGAATTTTTAGGTTCAAATTCGGCGAATTCTGCGACTTAGCTCAAAAGAACATAAATCAGCAAATTCTATGAGGATATCCTCTGGAATGCCTTTTCTCAGATCAACATCAACCATATCCGAGGAAAGTAGAGAAGAAGTCTATCTTTTAGTTTTTATTTGACTCAGAAAATTCACAGTATCATTCCTAATGTCAGAAATTTATTCTATCCAAAGAACAAAGCATAAAGATTAATTTGGATGCTTAAATCGTAGAAGAACTGATGTTAAATGTAGAGAAGCTGGATTAAATGCAGAAGCTAAGCTATCACTAACAGTTTGATGATTCCCAAAAACCAGTTGACACCCTCTAGAGCTTTTTAGTTTTATTTCCCTTTATCAATGAATTCAAATTATTCAATAGGAAACAAGCTTCTTGAACAGACTGAAAGTTTATTCCCAGATAGCTATTAGCATAATGCCATGCAAATGTGTTTCGCAAATTTGCTCCCATATTCTCCTAAGAGGTAATGCAATTCAATACTTTTTTAGCCTGCACTGCTCGACATGTATCATTGTATATGCTAAAATGGATCTATAATATGGTTTCTTTTCATGATTTTGACAGCTGAAGGATATGGCTGAAAAATTACCTGGAGGAGCATATGTTCATAATAGACCTGGTTCCTTGCCTACATTTACTCCTAATGGTGTTCATTTACCATCTGTAAATGATGTTGCAATTGCAGTTGAAACAAAAGGTACAGAACCTAATGGTTTTCCGGTTGCTCGTAATTCAACTTTTCCAAATGCAGAATCCAATGGTACTGTTAGCCCTTCGGTGGTAGATGGACCTGTCATTACAAACAATAAGATTTCTTTTCAGCCAGTTCAAAATAGGTCCACGGAGTCAAACATGCTATATCAAACCCACAGTATTGATGAAGCCCCAAGAAGTGGAGCGAGAGATTCAATGGAAAGTAAGCATGATCATGAACATGAGACAGAGCGGGTTGAACAGGATGAACCAGGTGTCTATATAACACTTGCTCAATTACCTGGAGGGGAAAAAGATCTCAAGCGCGTAAGGTTCAGGTATTATATTTTGTCACTGTTACAGCCCCTCTTTTCTGACATAATCTTTTGGCTGATTGCATTGTCTTCTGACCCTGACTGGGACAGGCTTTGCTTGGTGTCTTCTCAGGTTGTATCGCTTTATTGGCAGTCTTTGCTTGGTGTCTTTAAAGACAAAATATGTTTTGTATCATCTTCCTGCGATAGCAATGGGTGTTCATTGATATTGGATGACTTTACTCATTTTTATTTTATTGTCTGAGAACTACATAGATTTTGATTATTTTTAGTTGCATGTTCACAGCCGGAAAAATTCAGTGAGAGGGAAGCTGAGCATTGGTGGGCAGAAAATCGTGCCCGGGTATATGAGCATTACAACGTTAGAATAGTTCAGAGGACAAACATTGTCCCATCATCAACATCGGGAAGGCTAGAGAATATTGGCAAAGCTTAGACTTTCTTCATGGATCGATTTTACTTGTCATGCTGATGGGCATGCACAACAACCTTATGTTACTTGTATGAAGTGATATTGGTGGGCTTGCTTCAGCAACCTTATATTACTTGTATGAGGTGATATTGGTGACACATTGTATCCTTGCTCAATGTTGTGTATTAAAGAAATCTGTTCACGTTTGTGGCCAGAGTATTTTACTGGAAAATCTGTAATTTGATAATGGAGTTGGAAGCTTGGGTGCAATATGTTTCTACTTCTTGGATGAAGGCATTTTTGGATCTGGCATGCAATTTTGTTTTGTCCTTGATGTGTTGTCACTGGCAGATCCAAAATTTTGAATTGTAAGAACTGGTTGCTATTGATGTTGACAGAGAAGAATGGTGGACCTAATTATGAGTTGTGTATCTCAGCAGTTTTGGTGGGAGTCGGAAGTCTATCAGGGTCCTTGGAAATGTCGTGTATAATACTGTAATGTTGTGTATAATCTAGCAAGTTTGGATCTGACTGCCTAGATGGGGTGGAGTGCCAGGCAGCAAGGGTAAAACTTGCAGTTTCTCATACATTATACTTGGGCAATTATTTTTGCCCCTGCAAGTCTTCGGTTGTGGCTTACTCATCTGGATGACAGCTTTTATTATAACTGAAGCATCCTGATTATAATACAAAGGTAAGCATTGTTATTATACAAGTTTCCAGTTGATGACTATATGCTTCATTAAACATGCACTCATTATTTTCAATATTCCATTTTTAACCCATTGTATCAGATGTTGCTAAGTCTTATCTGTTTACCCCATAAATTTTCAGTTTTTAAAATAGAAACTGTAATTTTTGTTTATTCCACTACCGTATTAAATGGTATCCCCTAACAAGGATTTGTTGATTCTGTTTGCAGGTGCTTATTCAGCTATAATAAGTGGTGCAAGCCACAAATCATTCTTATCTAGACTTTCGTAATAAAGATTGTAGACTGGCACATCCCCTTTTCTACCAGTTTATTGTTCTCATTTCCATTCTTGTATGGGTTCACCCAATTAGTGCGCTTACAGAACATTATGTATTCTTGTCTTCATATTCTTGGTGCTAATATTACCCATGCCCTTGTTTTCAATTTACTTCTATCTTAATTGGAGGATTAATAGAAACGTTCTTTGCAAGGAGGAATCAGAGCCCTTCTTTTGCATTCTCTAAATCATCATCTTTTACAATTTTGTTGCTTTATGAGCTTTATGGATGTTATTATAGATTCTAGGTTGTTTTACGCTGATGAAGTAGTCTCTCCTTACAGGTACAGCATCCTTAGCAGAAAAAGTGAACCTGTTTGATCTGCCCAAAATTAGTATCACGGCAACACACATTCTCCACTGCACTTATGTATGCAAAAATTATATTAACTCGAAGATCAGAAAGACGTGATTCATCAATGGCGTGTTTTGAATTGTATGTGTATTAAAAAAGTGTTTCGCTATGGGTTTGTTCTCGAACGGAGATATAGGATAAAGGTATAAAAGGATGTGCTAGAACTACCACACTTACAATGAAAATACTCAAATAATTGTGGGAAGGGGTGTTAAGACTGTAATAGTGGAGCGGAATCCTTGACTAGTAGGGTATGCCACTCTTTCTAAACTGCATTAGATTAGAAAATTGTAAATTACATTCCATGATAACAATCATAAGTTCGAGAAGTTTGCAAATTACATCATAGGATAACAACCGTAAGTTAAGGAAGGCTCACGAGGATAACAAATTACATTCTGAAATCTCTAGCAATGTTAGTACCGAAGAGAAGGATCCTAACACATTATCCAAGGGCTTACATCAAACACTCTTCCTTTTGGATTGGCAAATCTTTTGGTGCGGATAATGACTCAAACCACCTCATTCTAGCAATTGTTATATATGCAAGGTTATTCACATTCAGAACACACTGAGAAACACACATGCTGATCATACAATGAGAAGTTAAGAGTCAAACATAATCCTCAATTAGTAGGATATACCACTTTGCGGTATTATTTGCACACATACAATAGACACATGGGAAATTAAAAGAGTATCAAAGTGAAATTGTCCACCTTTTATTTGTAATTAGATAGGCCTTACGAGACGAGGTCTACCCTAGTCTTTGGAGTTGCCGACTTTGGTCTACTCAGTTCTTCTTCCTATCTTGTTTGAAATCTACCCACAATAATCTTTCGCAAGGTGCTACAAACCAAGGGGATTAATTTGCTAACAATGCCCGCCCATGGCTAAGTATATCTAACCTCAAACTCTTACATTTATATTGATTTGATTGATTATTTTGATGTATCATGTATTAGACTAGGATGGTGTAGCATATCTTTTGTTTATTATATAGCACATGCTTACAACCAAATGACATTACAACTCTTAGTTTAGGATAAGCCCTTGTTTATTATCATAACTCTTGTTTACTACCCTTGGGTGTACATCCCTTTCATGAGGTTAGTTCCTTTCTTATTGTTTGATGCTTTATATCTCTAACATATTTGCAGCCTTTGTTTTCAATGGAGAGTAGATGTTTCCTCTAGTCATGGTCGGCTTTGGCTGCTATCAACCAACCATGATCAACCAATGCATTTTGGAACTTATTTTGTAATGAAATGGCTGAAATTCAATAAGGGTTGGGTTTCGCTAAATGTTATTTGTGGCACAAGTACACCCAACACCTTTAAGCCATACTAGTCCGCCTCCCCATTTGGAAGGTCTAATTAGTTAATTGTTTTCTCCATACTTTTTGAGTTCCCTCTTGAAGGACAATGCCACCAAAACCACCATCCATAATAGTGTGCGTTAGATTTCTTAGAAGTACCTTCATATGTACTATTGGAATTTGAGATTAGTTCATTATCATTTGCATATGATTGTTCACTTGATCACTTGACAATGTGGGCTTTCATTGCATGCTTCATATTGGAGCCATTGTTGGGTACGGTGGTGGTTGTTTTTCTTCAATGCTTGAATGCTTTGTAGTAAATCAACTACCTTTAATCCCATCTTATGCAAATTTGTGATCGATCGAATGATCTTGGGAGTCTTAGTGAATCCGATTACCAACTCCACAATTATTTTGACGTTACTTTGTTGCGTGGAGGGTAGTGTCAATCACCGCCTTGTGTGTGGATCACTAGGGTACAAGAAATTCTTGACTGCATGCCTTGTAACTTGACAAATCTCACAAAATATTTTCTTTGGGTGATTTACCTTGGTGCGTCTTTATGTAATATCCCTTATGGGATACCACTCAAAAATGCACCAAATATTGAAAGTTTGTAGCCAAATAAAATACTGATTTATGCAGATTTTTATAGTAAGGACAACAAACTAAATAAAGTCAATATCTCTCAAAATATCCACTTGAATTACTTGAAAATTTAAAGGGAGCTTGATATTATTATAAAGGACATAATAAAATTGTTTTTGGAATTTTACACAAATTAAAATGCTACCAGAAAAAGCACAGCGTGCCCTAGACAACTGGAAAATTTCAGAGGGTCGTAACTCTCTAAATACAAGAGCAAAAATAAGGGTCTTTGTAAATAACATTAACAAATATAGGAAATAATATTTCCACCTTTAGATATGAAAATGGCCGACTGAAAAACTCCCAAGTAAAGGTTGCAAGTCACCTCGCTTGGAAATGGGTCGGAAAATGATGGAGGCGCCTTCAAAGTGATGCTAAGCCCAGCCCAAATGGCTGTCGTAAGTCTGATCTGGAAACCCTTTGATTATCTTTCCCAAATGCCCCCCAAAATTCCTCAAACCATTCCTCTAAACCCTCGATAATATCTCTGTACACATGACCCAAAAACGGCTCCAAAATGATAGACTAGGGTAGATCTCTCACTATCGAAGAATGCCCTGCTAGCTAGGAACGGTCTCTCACCACCGAAATTAGGGTCCTGTGGGATTTGACTCAACAAGTTGTAGATGCGCAACAAACAACCGCACATGAAGGAGGCTAAAAATGTATGCGACAAAAGTTCATTTTCCTTTCTCCCCAACTCCTTATATACTTCTCCAAGGCCAAAAAAAGCCCCCATAGACCTAGACGCATTTCTTTCCACCATGAGAGGGCCAATAAAATAAAAGTAACTAAAGTTACTTTTTCCTATTTAAGTCGCCATGGTCCAAAGTGACCCCCAAATGCCAAACATGAATATTAGTACCATGCGGCCCCTTCTCAATAGCCCCCAGCATCCACAGCCCCTTGGGTATGACCCGACTTGGACTCGACTTGACCCTTAGGCCTTTGGCATAGAAAATGGGACATTATAGTCCTCCCTTCCCGAGAAATGCTTGACTCCAAGTATTATCTGTCATCTGTAGAGGTTGAATACCATGTCGTAAGTTTCTCCACCTCACCCTGCAGTCAACTGATGATCGGTGTGATGCGAAGTAACCAAGACACCCCATGTAGTGATCATGCTCTCCATGCCGTGTAGAGAACAATGTTACTC
The DNA here is from genome assembly GCA_018340775.1 of Taxus wallichiana var. yunnanensis. Taxonomy (NCBI): domain Eukaryota; kingdom Viridiplantae; phylum Streptophyta; class Pinopsida; order Cupressales; family Taxaceae; genus Taxus; species Taxus wallichiana. The sequence goes on from CM031237.1 coordinate 422,985,471, forward strand.
CTAAAGTAGTATGATGCCCACACCGACTCTCCCTGGTACACACACCGAAATTGCCAATCTGTCCAATCCCTGCCAATGCAAGGCTATCATCATGTGATCACTCACTGCCTCTCCAATTGACTCCTGGGTATGGAAGTTCACTCTGGATCTGTAGAATCCCTTGAATCCACTTGTGAAACAACCTGTATACGCACAAATGGTGCTAACTCTCCCACATGACCTGCACTCGTGTGAGAGGAAGGCTCCTCATAATGTATCTCAACGTGTGTCCGTGGAAGGAAAAGTCCCAAGACTCTAGTAAACGGTCAGCCAAACAATATCGGCTCCACATAGTCCACCTCTTGCATTGAATGCAAACCTACTTTGAATAACCATGAGTCAATTTTGTCTCTCCACTGACTAACACGTGGGTGAAGTGCTCACCGGGCATAGAAGCAGTAAAATACATAGGAGTGTTATCCAATGTCGATTAAAAAAAAATGATGAACCCGTACGATTTGACTTGTCACAGTGACAAACCATATATGCATGTATAAAGTTGGGGATATCCTCCCTCAACCTATGCCATATGAACCTCTTTGACATGAACCTGTAGGTCTCATCGAAGCTCAAATGCCCAGTCACGGAAGGACAATGCACATGTCGCAATATCTCCATCCTCAACCATGAATCTGACACAAGGCTCAATCTTCCCTGATAGAAGATCATCTCATCCTCCAATCTGTAGCTGTCATCATGTATGTGACCATCCAAAATCTCACAAGTGTGTCGGTTCTTGGAGTACTCAACAAGCAAATGAGGTCTCCAGTCTACCGAAACTTCAGATAACCAACATAATGATAAACTCGGATGATCTGAACTTGTAATCCCAATCTCAGTAATAGTCTCATGTGCATTGTTGGCCACACCCACATCCATCATACTCCACATCGATCCACAATAATAAAACTCCTCACCATGCCGGATCGTCCTCTCCATCCCCTCAGTTGTAACCACCCTTGGTGCTCCTATAGATACTCCCCTCAAAATCACATTCCTGCCCTCGAGACTTAAACTTCAGCTCTATCGTCTGAAAAGTTAGTCCGAAACTCACCAAGAGAGTGAAGCCACTGCACTCCCAACACTATGTTGGTCACTCCCATACCAACAATGTGGAAATCATTGGTAACTGTATAGTTACCCATCGTGATGCTCACTTGGGGAACCCGTCGTGTGCACCTCAAAGACTCTCCATTGGCTATAACCCCGTTGAAGCCCTCAAAATCCTTTGTCTATAATCCTCGCCTCTCAACCAATGAGGCATCAATACAGTTGTGGGTTGCCCCACTATCAATGAGTACCCCAACTCGTTGACCCTGCATAACTCCTCTAATCCTAAATGCCTTGTACATCAGAGTACTAGACAATGTGGCTATAATCTCTCGAGGAAAAGTCTCCCCTCTCCCCGCATCAACACTATCCAACACAACCCCATCTCCATCATCCATCTCGCGAGTCTCTAACTCCTCACCTCTGTCACCCTCACTCTCCTCGAAGACCCCAATGAATTGGGCCTTCCCTCTACCTCTGCAATCATGCCCTGGAACCCAAGGTGTGTGGCAATCGAAACATAGTTTCTTTCGCCTCAACTCATCTTTGTCCTCTCGGGAAATGATTGGCTTCTTAGCCACCTCCGCCTTGGTGGAGGCTCCCTCTACTGAAGTTCATCTGATCTAGATGGAGGTTCCCTTTGCTGAGTGTGAGGTGGAGCCCTCGGCTTTGGAGTGGATAACTCCAAGTCCCGAGCTTTCCTAACAGCCTCGTGCAAAGAAGAAGGTTCAAATGCCTTCAAACCCAACGAGAGCATCTTTCAAACCTGCTATGAATAGTGAAATCAACCTCATCTCCGTGACATCAGGTACCATGACTGATAATCTCTGAAAATCTGTGATATACTGATCTAGGGGACCGGTTTGTCTCAAATGAGTCAACTCCCTGAAATACCCCATCCATGGTCCATCCTAACAAATATGCTCCCGACCTCTACGCGAACTCAACAAAGTAGTAATGTGTATGTGTCCCTATGTAATCAACCCATGATGCCACCAATCATGAGCGTCTCCCTCGAGATGTAAGATTGCAAACTTAATTGCATCTTCCTCACGCATAGGATTCAAGTCGAGTATGTCTTCAACTTCGACCCAAGATTGTGTGCGTACACTTCTTAGAACCATTGAAATGTGGAATGGAAATATGTCCCAACCTCCTCTGTAACTCTGATACCTATGCCTGATGATCTCTCTTGGGTCTACTACCAATCTTCATTTTGCAATATTCTTGGTATGACATGTTGTTACAAAGGCCCTCACTCAAGGTCTGGTACCTCTCCCAACAAGACTCCTCATCCAAAATATCTACTAGTTGTTGTACCTGTGAAACTTCCGGATCCTTCAAGAAAGAAGGTTCGTGAAGCCCCAAAGGCTTGGCAGAAGAATGGGGAGGCCGCTGCCTTGAATGTCCACTCTCACCTCTTTGACCCTGTTGTCCCATATTGCTATTTTCTCCTCTCATTATGACTGCTGTTATACACAGTCCAACAGGCTGAAGATGATTAAAAAATATTCTCTTACCCTTTTTAGCAATCATAGAACCAACGCTAGTACCTTGAGAGGTACTCTCCCTTCTTGCACCGAGTCTCCAATGAAGAAATCATGCTTGCCAACACTTGTAATCCCAAAAGACACATTTGAATTCCTTCTTTTGCTTATGAAATCAGTCACAAAGTTTTTAAAATCAAAATTGATAGTTTTGGATAATTGCCACATATTACCAGGATCCCATACCTTATAATGCCCATGAGCCCTTGTATCTGTTAAGTGAGCTAAAACTTGCCACCATATATCATCCACAAGATGCTCATATACACATAGTTGGAGCAATGGTCAACAAACTCCATGATGAAGACTTCATCATCTACCATACCATGCATCTCATGATGGAAATAAATTGGAATAAGCAACAATAAATAAGACACATTAGTGTGCTCTTCATACCTTTCAAGGCCATCAATGTCCTCCGTGTGTTCAAGATAGACATATGTTGAGTTGCCCCCAACATTGTTGCCTAAGTGCTTGTTGAAAGTATCTGAAAGCTGATCAAAAGTTGTTGGTTTGGAAATTACAGTAGGCTGCAATTTTACACAAGTGTCCATGTGAGGCTCCTCCTCATGTGCCCAGCTGCTCCATAGAGTCTTCTTTTGTGGGTGTAGACTTCCTTGCATCAATTGCCCTCATCGTTTCCTTGAACTCTTGTAAGTGTTGTCTTGCTTGAGTCACTATCAACCTAGCAGCTCTAGCTCTGCTATTCCATTCCTCACACTTTTTAAGAGTTTCCATTACATCCTCCTTGCTTGCATAAACAAATTTCTTCTCCTAAGCTGGAATAATTTCTCTAACAAGCAAAGTTTCACTAATGCAATTATTTTGCTCAATGGAAATCATACCCTTTTGTCTAGAAGCTTCTTCTACAAATGAGTTCTTTTGTAATTTAGGTACCGGTATATGATGATCTTGCTTGGGCTTGCTACCAATCTTCATCATGCAATAATCTAGAAATGACATATTATCTCTTGAAACCCTTACTCAAAGATTGGTATTTCCTCCAACAAGAATCCTCATCAATCACCTCTATTGGCTGCCCTTTATCATTGTTCTCACCATGTTCCTTATTGTCCCTAGATATGCTTTGATTCAAATTCTGAGTGAGCTGACTCAAATAAAAGTTAGTGGCTTCTGTTGTTTCACCATGTTGGTGAACATTTCCTTCATAAAACCCACATTGAGATCTTTCCAAACTATCATATTTAACCCACACAGGCTGGAGGAACAACAACTCTGATACCATTGTAATATCCCTTATGGGATACCACTTAAAAATGCACAAATATTGAAAGTTTGTAGCCAAATAAAATACTTGATTTATGCAGATTTTTACAGTAAGGACAACAAACTAAATAAAATCAATATCTCCCAAAATATCCACTCGAATTACTTGAAAATTTAAAGAGAGCTTGATATTATTATAGAGGACATAATAAAACTATGTTTTTGGAATTTTACACAAATTAAAATGCTGCCAAAAAAAGCACAACGTGCCCTAGACAGTTGGAAAACTTTAGAGGGTCGTAACTCTCTAAATACAAGAGCAAAAATAAGGGTCTTTGGAAATAACATTAACAGATATAGGAAATAATATTTCCACCTTCAGATATGAAAATGGCCAACTGGAAAACCCCCAAATAAAGGTTGCAAGTCGCCTCGCTTGGAAAGGGGTCGGAAAATGATGGAGGCGCCTTCAAGTGATGCTAACCCAACCCAAATGGTTGTCGTAAGTCGATATGGAACCCCTTTGATTATCTTCCTCAAATGCCGTCCAAAATTCCTCAAACCCTTCCTCTGAACCTCTCGATAATATCTCTATGACACAACCTTGACTTTGAAAACGGCTCCAAAATGATAGACTAGGGTAGATCTCTCACTACCAAAGAATGCCCTGCTAGCTAGGGACGGGTCTCTCACCACCGAAGCTAGGGTCCTGTGGGATTTGACTCCACAAGCTATAGATGCGCAACAACAGCAATTGCACGTGAAGGAGGCTAAAATTGTATGTGACAAAAGTTTCTTTTCCTTTCTCCCACTCCTTATATACTTCTCCAAGGCAAAAAAAAAAGCCCCAATAAACCTAGACAAATTTCTTTCCATGGAGGGGCCAATAAAATAAAAGTAACTAAAGTTACTTTTTCCTGTTTAAGTTGTCATGGTCCAAAGTGACCCCCAAATGCCAAACATGAATATTAGTACCATGCGGCCCATTCTCAATAGCTCCCAGCGTCCAAAACCCCTTGGGTATGACCCGAATTGGACTCGAGTTGACCCTTAGGCCTTTGGCGTAGAAAAGGGGACACTTTCCTTGAGACAAATCTCACAAAACATTTTCTTTGGGCGATTCACCTTGGTGTGACCTTCTACCTTACAATTGATACACCGGACATCCTTTCCTTTATTTTTGGTATCTCCCTTAAGCTCATTCATTATTTGAAGTATGCCTCTTCTTATGGCTTGCACCAATCTTGGTTTAGTGTCCTCATTGGTCTTTGGATAATCACATTTTATCTTCTTAAGCATGTACATGTCTTGTTCTCACTTTCTATATCCATCCCCTCATATATGCATCTTCATAAGACGAAGGTGGAACCACCTTTATCTTCCTTTGTAGTGAGAGTATATGTCCCTAAATGAACTACCAATTCTTTAGGTTGTTGCCTAGTTCTTTTCAAGTTTCTCCAACAATTCTTCAAGTCTTTTATGATAGGCTTGTACACTCTCATGTTTTCCTTATCGATTGTTGTCGATCTCTATGACAATTTCCTTGTTTTTCTTTGAGGAGCTAAACTCTATTTGAATTGTCACTTGTTGGCATGTCCTTGTACCAATCAATATCCACCCCTTTGATGAGAGTGATAGGAAAAAACTACCGGTGACTTTCGTCTATCCACCCATTAATGACACAATGGGTCTTCGATTAGTCATTAGTAAACATCGACAACTTTTGAATCTCGAGTCCGGACTTGGTGGAGTGCCAATAGTTGAGGGCCTTGTGATTCTGATGTGGCTCTTTTGGTACAATCCTCAAGAAGATCTATGTTGAGTTTTCCTCTCCTCTCTTAACACTTTGAAACACATCACTATACTCAACTTGTCCTTCAACTTGAGTGAGTCAGTATGCCACTTTGTTAACTATCAAGTTCATTTCTTGTGTTACTTGTTCCAATTTGTCCTATAGATTGTAGTGGTGTTCTGGTTCAATCTCTTCAATAAACAAATCTTCAATTCCGAGAATATTTCTTGCATAAGTCACTCTTTTCTTTCATGAGGATGTAGCTGAATTCCTATTGGAATCAAGACTTATTTCTATGTGAGGGGACTCGATTAAATTTGCATTGATTTCCTTTGTGGATTCTTATGCAACATCCACCAACCTTGTCCGATTAGCAAGGTTTGCACTTCCTTCCTTTATAAGGGGCAATTATCTTGTGTTTAACCCATTACTCATTGTACCCTTCCTTGGTTTTTGCTTTGGCTTATGCTTTGGTTTTGACTTTCCTTAAGGGGTTTCTAGAAGTGGTTGTCCCTTGTAGTCTTTTTCATCTCTCTTATTGCTCAAGTGTCTAGTAGATTAATTGATTTCTTGGTCCATTCCCAATTGCATTGTCTTCTTCTACTTTGTTCGTTCATGCTCAACAACATCAACTCTTTCTCCTATGATGTTGGCCTTGCAATCTTTCTTCTTGATTATGCTTCTCTACGTATTGTTGTAAAATCTTTTGTCATTGTGCTTCATGGCTACATTCAATACATATATTTTGCAAGGTAATATAGTGCATTATTGCCAATGCTTATTGTTAACCGACTCTATATAATACCCCTTTTCCCCATTGTTAACTAAAAATAATATTCTTGAAGTAGGACTTCAAGCGAGTAAATTGATTATGGCAGTGGAAAGTGGGTGAAGTATTTCTCGGGGTTTAGTCCCACATCAATTAATATATGCACACGTATAGACTTTATATGTCGCAATGATTTTATAGAGAGAGAGAGAGAGAGAGAGAGAGAGAGAGAGAGAGAGAGAGAGAGAGAGAGAGAGAGAGAGAGAGAGAGAGAGAGAGAGAGAGAGAGAGAGAGAGAGAGAGAGAGAGAGAGAGAGAGAGAGAGAGAGAGAGAGAGAGAGAGAGAGAGAGAAGAGAGAGAGAGAGAGAGAGAGAGAGAGAGAGAGAGAGAGAGAGAGAGAGAGAGAGAGAGAGAGAGAGAAGAGAGAGAGAGAGAAGAGAGAGTGAGAAATGATGGAGAGAGAGAGAGAGAATTCGAACATGCTCTAGATTTTAGTAAAATGGAGATCAAATCAGATTTTAGTATAATGTGAAATATAACAAAAATCACCGTTTTTGAGATTTCGCCACTCGGTGTAATCTAACGAGCTCAGAAGCTTAGGGAGGTTAGAAGAGTTGATAGGGTTGTAAATAGCCTATGGAGTCTGTGATCACTACATTGTGAGAACTCTGTCACAATCTAATGCGTTTGAAGTCTTGTGGATGGAACAAAGAGGGAGGCAAGATTACAAAGTATAAATACGCCTTGGCGGGACCAACCTCAAATCATTTTAAATTAATTAAGGTAAGGCCTTAAATCATGGAGATAGAAAAGGAATTTAGATAGGTTGTTAGATTATTATAGGTGGCATGATCTAGTGCTTTTAGGTTATAGAGTAAAATGGAGGTGAATTGAAACATAACAAAAACCACCATGAAATATAACTTCGAGATTTCATGAATTGGCGTAATCTCGTGAGCACATACTTAGGGGTGAGAGGAGTTGATAGGGTTGTGAATAGCCTCCATAGTCCGAGATCACTAGATTGTGACAAGTTTCATAATCTAGTGCGCTCAAAGTCTTGTGGAGGGAACAAAGAGGGAGGAATGACTACATAGTGGAAATACTCTTCTACTAGATGTCTCAATGTTGATTGTAAAATGATCAATGGTGAGGTTGAATTTCAAGTAGCTATGTGCGTAATGGATTTGAGGCACATGACATCATCGAACTTACACAAGGCTTAGATACACATGAAGAATGACTGCTGAGGGAGAATACATAATGATCAAACGCTCCTAAGTTTCTATAACTTGCCACATTTTGTAAATACGTTAGCTACAAACTTGACCTTGTTTCGGGTCTTTGATTACTTTCATGCGGCTCCATTCGATAGAGTGGCGATAAGTGTCCATACCTAGTAGTGTCAACGAAAATTCGTTAAGGGACTGGGACAAGACATTGTAAGGAGGTGGTCCGAACACATAACTAAAAGGCGACACACATGGACTAATAAAAAGTTGTATGGTTAAATCTACTAAAGAATGGATTTGCCATTTTAATAGTTCATGTAGATTTTTACGAGTTCACCATTTATAAACATAGACGGTGGTCGGGACATAAATAAGTAAACGGTGGCACGTGGACCAATAAAAAGTTGTATGGTTGAAGCCGATAAACATAGACTAGCACTCTTGGAGAAAACTCTTCAAGGGACTAGAATGAGACATTGTAAGAAAGTGGTTGGGACATAGAGAACTAAAAGACAACACGTGGACCAATAAAATGTTGTATGTTTGAATCCAATAAACATAAAATGAATATGATATTTTAATAGTTCAAGTGGATTTTTACCATAATTGGGCTGAGACATTATAAGGAGGTGGTTGGGATACAAAGAACTAAAATGTGACACGTGGACCAATAAAAAGTTGTATGGTTGAATCTGTAAACATAGAATGAGTATGAAATTTTAATAGTTCATCTAGATTTTTACCACGGCCACCATTTATGAACTCATTTGTTCATATTGATTCATATAATAATTCTATGAAATAATGCAATATGATAAGAATTCAAGGTTGCAACATATATCTTTATTTATGCTTGAATCATTCAAAACACAATTAAATGTTAATAATCTCTTAAGGATAAAAATACATATCTTTTATCTCAATTGCTTCAGTGCTCCACTTACCTATTGTGTGTATATGTTCAGCACCTTAGGCTATGATCACTATACATGGAGGGATAAAGTATTCGATAAGTTATTTAAGTACCACAGTTAAGAACCATTTGGGGTTATACTTTGTACCCCAATTAGGACACATTCTTTGCGCCCCCTTCTCCAAATTCCACCACATGCCTTCACCTTTCCACATAAAAGATATCTCTAAAATAATATATCACAAGCAAGTTATGAATGTAAGTGTCCTTTTTCAAAAAACTAGTGTTCAACTTTTATATGAACTTAGCCCCATGTAGTTGGCAACTAGCACAAATTTTCATAACTAAATAATTCATTTTACTCCTTTTAGTTGAGTTTTTTCAATACTACACTCCCTTTGAACAAGGGTATTTTCATTATACTTCCTTTTGATATGGGTCAACTTTATCATACTCTCTTTTAGTAGGGGCCTTTTGTTATACTTCATTTTAACAAGCGTCACTTTATTACTTAACTTTACCAAAATTATTAAATGGTGTTTTTTCACGTATCATTCCCCTCCCCACCCCCTCCTCTCACCCCTCCCCATGCCCATCCCCCTCACCGTTGAATCAATTGTTGTCCTTAATAGTGCAAGGTTCATCCCGAAACACAATTCAAAAGTAACAATGCTTATTCAAATAAACGTGGACAATGATATATATATATATATATATATATATATATATATATATACCATACCCTACCTAAATCTTTTTACTCCGTGGTCATTTTGAGTCCTTCTTTATATCACTCTAATCCTCGAATCAGTCCTATCTCATCTCTCCGAAGTAATCCAATGTGTCGTGTCAGTATGCCCATAGGTGATTTAGGGGTACCCGGTCATTTTAAGTGCTTCAAAGAAAGATCCATCAAAGCGACTTTTGACAAGCTTAAGGAAAGGCTATTCTCTAGTCTTCCTGAGGTTGGTGCACACCCCTAGAGCCAAAAGAAAGCCTCAAAATAATTAAGGAGGTGTAAAAAAGAGCTAAGAACATTGTGAAATTGGTTCTGGAAGAATATAGGAAGCTTCAAAAGTTTTGGAGCAGTTTCAACAAAAGTGGGTCTCGAAGGCCTAAGCAGTGCACAATGCAAAAACAACTCCCGAGATTCAGGAAGTAATTTAGAGAGCTTCGTAAGGAGTTAGGATCCAAAAAAATATATTCAGAAATATAATTAAGAGCCCTAGAGGATGGTGGTCTCATATTTTTCACAAAACCTAGGTGTATTATGTCCACAACCTATTTTTGGTGTGCAAAACCTTGGAGCCAAAACAAAAATCCAATTTTTAGGGGATTTTATGAGGAATCAACAAATGAGACCATCACCATTGGATTAAAAATTCCATTTTCATGCGAAATAATATAAAGAAGCATAAAAAAATCCTCCGGAACTCAAGTTATGGCCTTAACAAGTCGCTCCCCAAGGTACGACTTAAGGAGTTAGTCAAATTTTGCATTGAAATTTGAGCCAATGGGAAGGTGGCACACTTTTGTGCACCAACCATCCCAAGGCTTTGGGATGGATGGTGCAAGAAAATGTGCCCCCATCCCATTTAAACCCCGGAATCCAATATGACCCAAGTTAAGCCCCTTTTGCAAGTTTAAGCCCATGTGCACATTTTTCTAGCCCCTCACCTCCCCGCCTCAACAAATCATGCTTCACCAATTGTCAAGCCGTGGTGAGGGAAAATTTATGTGTCTCATGTGCATCGAAGCTTTGGGACAGTTGGGACACAAAAATCCTCATCCCCCATTTAAGATTTTGGTCACCCACATGCCCACATAAGTTCTAAGGTCGTTTTTCTAGCCTTCCTCTCTGTCACCCATGTCAAATCAAGAAGTGATACTTGGACCAATGGGAAAGGGGCGTAATTTTGTGCACCAAATGTCCCAATTTTTGGGACGGTTGGGACAAGAAAGTGTGCTCCTTCCCAACTTGTGTAAATTTGTGTAATTTTTGTTTAAGTGATGCTTCTAGCTAATTTCTGCTTTTTTCTTTCGAACAACACACATGAAATCTCAACTCGCCGAAAAAATACTTCCTCTCCTCCATTGCTGCTGCTACCACACCTTTCATACCACATTCTACATCCTTTTTCCACCATTACTCGCTTTATGCAACATAGAAGATAAGGATTTTTGAACCAAATTCATGCTCGGGTGTTGCTTTTCACACCCTAGTGTCAAAAAAACGAAGAATTGCTCGTATTTCCCAAACCGTTCATCGAATCCACGTGAAATTTTGGGAAAATATTCCTCATCCAAATGCCTTGAAACTAAAAAAATTGAATCTTAAAATATGTCTCTGATTTTTAATGGAAACCGTCTGAAAATCCATACCGTAGAGCGCTCATTTGCCATTTGCGTCAATCCAGAAGTAGGTAGAGCTGAAATTTTGAAAAGAAAATAGTAAGCAAAAACCCAGAAAGAATCCAATGATTTTGGTCAATCCAAGACCCAGAGTTTCATATTCTAAAAATAGTAAGTGCCGTTGGTTCACACTTGCATTTTTAGTAAGTTTCCAAAAAGGAAAAACCCTCAAGAAGAAAGAACACTGAAAATCATACAAACTAAAAATTAGGGCACACGGGTCAAAAAAGAAAAAAAAAAAGCAAAAAGCAAATTTCTAAAAAGAAAGTGCTTCAATTGACCCCAAAACATCTCGCAAACATTCTTGGAATGTGAAGGAAAACACTTCAAAAAACAAGGCGGAAAATAAGCATTTCCCAAAATAACAGCTCTTGGATCCCGATGGCTAAAAATAGAAAGTTCCAGCTTTGGAAGCAAGACTGGGCATCACAAGGTGCAAAGGGGATCCATCACCATCACTCGGTGAGCTAGGTGATTTGAAGTAAGTTGGTCAAGTTGAGCTCAATGAGCTAAAGAGGTTCATCAATCAAGTGTCAAGGAGGATTATCATGAGTATTGTCCGTGTTCATCCTGGACTCACATTGGAAGGTCTTGAAACAATGTTTTTAAACACTCTTTTCATGGTCCAGGGTGTCTGTACATCATCATCATCGAAAATTTCTTCATCTAAAGTAGAAGTGCCTCATTCATGTTATGGAGCAACCTCTCCCTTCTTCTCTCTCTTTCTCCCTCTTCTTTCTCTCCCATTTCTAAGTCTTCATTGGGTGTAATCATTGTGTTTCATCTCATTCACTTAAGTGAATTTATAAACTAACATTGTAAAATTCCCTTTAATTTATAAAAAGGGAACTTATTTCTCACTTTCTAGGAAGGTGAAAAGTCATGAGTTGAATGAGACAATGAAGAGTCATGTGGGGGTAAACAAAGAGTCAATCCACATTGCTATAAATTGGGATGGCTTCTCCATTCCAAAGGATCCTAAAAATTTTGTACTTTGTGGTAATATTGGATTGTGTTTGTTGGACTTTGTGTCATCAATATACATGAAATAAAGCTACAATTTCTTCCACTTTCTTCTTTTCCCTTGCTTTGTACAACTTGTGTAAATTTCAATCAAGGAATAGATTTTTTCTTTCCAAGATGTATGAATGTGTGCAACTTTGTATGCATGGTTTCCTCTCATCATTGACGTAATAAACATACTTTTTTATAAGCATCTTGTGTTTCTTTTACTTCTCTCTTTTATGCACTTTGCAAGCATAGTGATGTAAGAGCTTTGTATCTTCGATAGATGAATATGAGAACTTGGTGTCTCGAGTTGTCCATCTCACTAGATAGCTTCATTGTGCTTTCCTCTATATTGAATGTTTGAACTACTTTGGTTATTGGGTGTGAGATCTGTAATTATCCTACTCATGACAATAACTCTCCTTTCCTAATTTCTCTCTTTCCCCCTCATCGTTGTGATTTCCTCCTTGTACCCCATACAAGCATTTTTCCACAGGTTCAATGGAGTGTCCTTGTGTGATCCTTGACCTATTTGGCCAACCCACAACATTTAGTTTAGGATTAGATTAGTTACATTCAATAATGGGAGCTGTACCATTCAATGTAGAGGGGCGTAGCCCCGTGAACGTTGGTGGAGACACCTAATTTTCCATACCGACAAATTTTCTCACCAACAGTTTTGGCGACTCTACTAGGGAGAGATTTTCCTAAGTGCACCCAAAAAATCTCTCCCCAAAAATACAAAAAATATATATTTAAAAAAATCAGATTTCAAAGGAAAATCATTTTTGAAGGTGATTCCACAAGGAAGAATCCTTGTCACATTCGTTTCTCGTGCACAATGAAGAAATTTCCAGATTGGAGTGAAGTACTAATGAGTGACATCGAAGAAGAAGAATATCGTGACAGAGAAATAATATTGACGATTAGCCATGGTTTCAAACCAATTATTATTAAGGAGGGAATTCAAGAACAACAAAAGGGTCTCCTACTTCAAGTAATAACCTACAATCAAGAAAAGGAAAGAAAACAAAACTTGCTTGAAGAAGAAAGTAGATAGCTTGTTGAAAAATATTCAAAGAAAATACAAGATAATGCACAAAGCTCAAGAATATGCCGAGGTGCTACTCTTACTCATGCACAATTGAATGAAAATCTTAGAGCCATGTCTTTCATCACCCTCCCTTGGGATGATTTCCTTGCATATAGAAATGACGAAATGACAACCTTAAAAATTGAGTATATGGAAAGAATCATAAACACTATGCAAGGAAATTCCAGTCCCAAATCTACCTTGAAATTTTGAAATATGCTAAAGCTTTACAAGATATGTGTGAACAACTTGAAGCACTCCCTAGAAAAGAAGAAGAAGAGGAGATTTGTCCTATGGAGGAAGATCCGCGGATCATTCATACTATAGGGTATTCATCCCTGAAAGGTTCTTGAACACTGTTGACAAAAATCCTATCCTTGAGCCTTCCGATGAAGATCAAATTAACACCATCGAAGATGATGCAAGATCCAATAAAGAAGATTTTTGTAAACTTGCACAACTCATTGTAAAATTGAGAACATTGTATTTTTTTCTCCTGCTCTATAGATGACTTCCTTACATATGCTGATGAAGAAATGAACATTTTGAAAAGAGAATATGTGGAAAATCTCTAGACTATAATAGAAGGAAATTATGATCCTGAATCCCATCATGAAATATGGAGGTATGCTTTAGCTCTAAAAAGAAGGTATATGCACCTTGAATCGCTTCATGTTGTCAACAACGAAGAAACTCAAGAAGATCTTGATGATTGTCCACATTACAAGGTGTTCATCACTGAAAGGTTCTTGGATGCTTCTGAGGAATGCATTCTCCTCAAACCCTCTATTAAAAATCAAAGAAACACCTTTGAAGATGATGAAAAAGACATGAATGCAGAACCTCCATTCATTAATACTTTCATGCTCAAGCACAACCCATTGGAGGAGCAATGGATTCAAGAGAGGAAGATTCTTATTATATAATGTATGATTTAATGCTTTTCAAATACTCCACCAACAATGAAGAAGTATAAGATGATGAGTTTGAAGTAAGCATGAATAATATCCTTTCAAATTTTGATCTTTCAATTAATGATGGAATGGAGATATGTGAAGAAATGCAAAAAAATCCGTCCTTCCCCTTGGACTTAAGAGGATGAATTCAAAATGGTCATGGATAGTTTACCTTCCTATGTTGATGAAGAAATGGAGATAGTCAAAGAATAAAATTCCATTCCAATCATGGATGATCGAATGGAAGAGGCCCACTTCCTTTCTCAAGGTGACAAGAATGAAAAGTTGGAGTATAATCTCTTCTTACCCAAGGAGCATAATGATCATCACGATGAGTATGAAGTTTTTCATTTTCCATATGAGAAAGATGATTCCATAATGAATGGTAAAGATAGAATTTAAAATTCTTCTCATACTTCCACCTCAACATGGTCCCATTTTTTCCATCAAAGGATGATACATATTTTGAGCTTGAAGGAGTGCCCTTCCCACAAAACATGGACCTATTCTCCTTGTCAGAAGGTGTTGTGAGCCAAGTATGCCCATGTTTACAAGAAAGTGAATCCCGGGCAACAAAAACATGGAAGAGGTGAACGAGGACGTTTCAAATGAATCACATGTGTGTATGGATCATATTTTTAACCATATCCTGGAGACACAATTGAGATATTATTTCAATAAAGATGAAGATGACTCCATGGTGAACTTGGAAGATCCATATGTGTAGAACATCTTGAAGGCTATCACAAACAACACTTTTCTCCAATATGTTTTCTTAAGTCCCCCTCTTGTAGCCCAATCATCTACATTTTATAGGCTTGAGTAGATCTTCATGGGCTGATTGAATGGATATCTAATTCCCAAGTCCTTTCTATTTTTGAAGACTGTGATTAGAATAATATCTATAAAGAATTTGAAATCCAAGTCTAGTTCCATCAGGACATAAAACATGATATGGAATAACAAAAATTTAGACATATTGATCTATTGTGTTTTCTAATGAAAATAATTGTTCTATGTTAATGAAATGTACTCACACAATCGATGCATGTTCTAGATAACAGAGTAAGAATGAAAATCTTCGTATGTTATTCCATATCAAAGGTATTATCGAAGAAGTGCTCTGATCTATCAAGGTTGAAAGATTGCACATGTGAATGATGCAAGACATGAATTGTTCCAAGAAAAACATTTCAAACATACAAAACTGTAAAAATATGAAAATTCAAGAGAGATAATTGTAATAACACAAAAATAAATCCAACTCAATATGATCAAATATAATAATGCAAGAGATGTACATATAGGAGGTGAATGTGTAACCTCCTTTTAGAATCATGACAATCTCCACCTAGAATAGTGGTAACCAATAACTAGAATGGTGTAGTCAAGTGGTGATAAACACCTAGAATAGTGTAGTCAAGTGGTAACCAACACCTAGAATAGTGTAGTCAAGTGTACACCTAAGCAATCATATACCATACGTGTAGGAAAACTCCAAGTGAGGTGGAATATCCCGAGTAGGATAATACAAATAAAGTGAGGAAAATAAATCCTACACTAACACCCCCCATAAGCACAACTTAGGTGGGCAAGTGAAAAAAAAAGTGCGTCCCAGAAACAAGGCCTGATGAGGTACCCAAAATAATGTAATCTCTCATAACATATAGTAAAAGAGAAAACCCAATGGGAAAAAAACTCTCACCTAAAAGAGAGATATAGAAGATAAGGTAGGATTATAAAGCCCCACTCAAAGCTATAGTTTCCTGTAGCCATCTAATATCCTGCAAAGTAACCTCATGGAGTGAATGTGGCTCAGAAATAGATGCAGTGAAGAGTGGATCACCATGGAAAAGTGAAGGTAGCCACCAAGTGTCTGATGGATCTCCAACCAAGGTGTTGTTCCTATCCAAGGAACTATGCTCCTCATACATGGTAGAAGTTCCAACTGCTCCATGATGGAATGATATATCTGATGCATAAGAAAAGAAAGAATGTGGAGGGTCTTATAACTGAGTAGAAGACTGCCTAATGTTTGATGAGTCCTAAATCAAGATGCCTACTCCTTAAAAATTATGAGGTGGACCAGAAGTAGGTGGATCAAGAAATAACTCCTCTAATAATGGAAGGTGACAAGGAGATGGTGGAGGTGGGTCCCCATCACTACTGTAGTCATCTGTGCTAGAAGAGAAGTTCTCATCATAAATGTGCTCAAGCTCAAAAGTTTCATCAAGTACAAGTGAATGTGGTGAAGAATTTGAAGGAGGAACAAAGTGAGAGAAGGAATATAGCCAAGTCTGATGATCGACTACACCCACTGCAATGATAGTGTCACTATGTAGCTCTCTAACATAGACTGAATCTGGAGTGAACTCAACCCGCATGCCCTGACTAAGGTGAGTAATTTGGTAGACTGATAAGAGATTAGTTGATAGTGAAGGAATACTAAGAACATTATTGAATGTTCCTCCATCCACTTCAACAAACCCTCTCCCAAAACATGTGAAGAACTATTGTCACCCAATCATATAGTAGACATGTCACATGGTTCTAATGAAGTGAACTCCATGTGTGAAGAATCCATGTGATGTGAAGCACCATAATCAATAACCCATGTAGGAGGTGGTGGTACAATTGCAACAAGGGCTCTCCCTTTTTTCTCCTTTCCCAATTCTTTCTCTTTCCTTTTCCATTGGTATTTGTATTGGAGGATTCATTGTTGATGAAGACTGTTTGGAAGACTCGGGTTCACCTATCTTGTTCTTCTCAAGAAGACTTGTGAGGTGGTCAATCTTTCTTCTTCAAACATTTTCTTTCATCATGTCTTCCTTTACAATACCCACATTTAATCCTTTCTTTCTTGGACTTATCACTAGAAGAGGAAGTTTCAAAGTTTGGTGTAGATGTGGAAGAATGTTGATCTTTCTTTCTTTCTTGATCCTTGTTACTCTGTTTATACTCTTTGTCTAATGAGGCTTTCTGTTTTCCATTCTTGGCAATGAGAGCTTGAGGTTTGGATGACTTCAAGGTACCCATTTGAATTAACTTTTCTTTCTCCTTATAAAGTCATCTAAGGATGGCATAGACCATGTGGCTCCAAGAGCCCTCTTGGTAGCATAAAATGTAGAAACAAAGACAAAGTAGTCAGGACCTAGTTTGGCAAGCACAGAAAAGAACAAGTTGTTCATCCTTCTTTTCTGTTCCACATTATTTTAACTATAATTGTAAGGAATTGAGCTTGGTAAAGAAATATTCCAAGGTGTCAAAGTTTCTAGGACTTAAGCTGATAAGTTCTATTTCTAGCTCATGACCCTCATAGTGTCAACTTTTCCAAATAATTTTTCTAAGGTTTTCCACACCTCGTTGGGAGATTTGGCTGACTCTATGTGAAAAATGAGTTCAAGAGACACTGAAAGACACAAAATACCAAATGCTTCATCACACTTATTATACCACTTAACTTTATCTACAACTACAATAGGTTCAGTTTTAACCCCATTGTGATATGGTACAACCCTTTAGTCCTGATTGTAATGAGCATTTTTTATTTCCATTCATGGTAGTTAAAATGTGTAAGTGGGTTAATTGTACTTAGATCCATGACTGTAGAAAGAGAAGTTGTGGTAGTTTTTATAGAAACCAAAGAAATGTGCGAAAGAAAGAAGTTCTAAACAAGAGAGGAAACACATGGTATAGCCCCCAAAAACTTATATCAAGAAACCCCCACAATTTGGCACTTTATAACTTAGTGTTTTACAAAATAAATAGGTCCAATGCTTTGGGAAATAAAAAATATATTTAACTTTTGTAAAAAAGGAACTCAATATCGAGCTACCAATCAAAAGTTTTACAATAATTATTTCCCATAAATAAGCCCTATTTTAAATGAATTTGCACTAAACTTGAAATGCACTTTTTTCACTAAAATTATAGTTTTAGCAAAAGGAGGAGGGTTTGATGAACCCAAGCTTAAGAACCTTCGATTTGCATGCGCCGGTGAGACCAAAGGCCAAAATATGTTGAGTGTCATGCAGGGGGGCCGAGCTACCCAACTCGCACAACCAAAGGCTATTCGCAAGTAGTCATTTAGGCCAAGACGGATATTTTTTTTACCGTATATACAGTAGATACAACCACATTTTTACACTTTGGATCTTAAATTTCCATAGATTTGAGTGTAACAACAACACTACCATGAGACCCCAAAAATAACGACTCAAGCTGGATCTTCAATGTGTGTATGGGTTATAAACTTTGTTACATGTATGAAAATGCCTCTGATCATACAAAATGCCATTTGCAAGTTTGAACAAGCATGCAAAGCACTACCATAGGTGAAAATGCCCTTGATATGTCTGAAATCACCTAGATCTGATAAATCTTCTAGGATCCTACAATAATGATTTAGGGCCTACAAAAAAGCAATCTCTAGAATCAGTATATTTACTATGCGGGTTTGTAAACCTCGAATGACTCGCAAAAAGGACATATACCTAGAAATAAGGAAAACCAACACCAAATAACACCCAAATACTTACAAATATTGATCTCAAATGAAAATAAATTTGCAGAATAATAACCAGACAATCTCAATACCAACTCGACTCTGATACCATATCGAGAAGCACTCTGGATCTACTGGTTCAAATATTACATAGGTGAATGATGTGAGACGTGAATTGTTCCAAGACAAAACAATGCAAGCATACAAGACTGCAAAATACAAAAATGCAAGAGAGATAATTACAATAACACAAAAATAGCTATAACTCAATACGATCAAATATAATAATGCAAGAGATGTACATATAGGAGGTGAATATGTAACCTCATCCTAGAATAATGGAAAAATCTACCTAGAATAATAGTAACCAACAACTAGAATGATGTAGTCAAGTGGTTACTAACACCTAGAATAGTGTAGTCAAGTTGTAAACAACACTTAGAATAGTGTAGTCAAGTGTACACCTAAGAAAGCATATCCCATAAATGTAGGGATACTCCAAGTGATGTGGAATATCCCGAGTAGGATAATACAAATAAAGCGAGGAAAATAAATCCTACACTAAGAGGTATATACGATGCTCCCCGTCTCCTTTCCATCCATGAAACACATTAGTTTAGAGAATGAATGGCTCCTAAGAACTCAAATTCTATCTCATCATGCTACGAGTTTTGTGATGGCAAATCAAATCACAATAACACAAGTGATGGGTTTTGCACAAGTAGAGGAAAGAATTGAGAAAATTAGGAGACCATTATTATGGGACAAACAATACTTAGTCTTACATAAAAGGCAATGGAAATGCTTATAGAGTTAACAAGATCCATCTTTATTTGCATATTGAAGTACTTGAACAAGTATGTTCCCTTGGATTGGAATCTAGTACCTACACTACCATCCCCAAAGCAAAAACATGAAAGAAAGAAAAATGTATCACATTGCTATCAAAATAATCATATAAAATAATTCTACGCCTAATTTGAGAAGTCAATACATCAACTTAGGTTGGCTCATAATCAACGATGTTATGTATTTCAAGTTGTGCAATGATGATAGTACTAAGCGCATATCATATAAACTCTACGATGACGAAGCACAAAAACAACTCCGATAAAAAAATCTACGTGGGACAACTTTGTTGTTTTTCTCAATGGCAAGCAGTAATTATAGACCACATACATTATTTCATTCCCTCCTCGCAAGGTGGCTGATCAATCACTAATATACAAAAGAGAAAAATATAGAGAAGATCATATCACACAAACAACATCCACCAAAGGAAATGGACAAGTGAAGGTGAGAAAATATCAATCTATTTCCCCATTCTCATTCTTACATTGAACCATAGTTCACTATGAAGGTAACCATATTCTAACTTAATTATATGCAATAAGAACAAACGTATATATAAGAGAACATGAGGGGAAGATAAGGGAAAATGAAGGTGTAAGTACAATTTCTCCTTTCTTACATTTTCTAGCATGCATTCTCGTAGCCTTTAAATTATGCCTTACGAAATAATATTATGGCTAAGGGGCATGTTCTTCAAATAATAATCGAGTTGGGTTTCTTGCAACATTTGGTCACTAAATAATTTCTACTATAATTTAAGGTTGTTAGCGCATTTAGTGCTTTTTGGTGATAACAACAATTTTCAATCCATAACAAAGCATTTTATCTTTAGGAGATGAATGGAGCCTATGATCATGATCCAAAGGCTCTCCCCTTTCTACAGCATGAAACAAATTCTTGACCAATCATGTTTTGTCATGATGGCCATGTTCATGAGCACCACCTATTTGGAAATCTATGTGCTTGTGGATATGTTGATGAGCATCCTTAAATTTATGACTTTGGTTATGTTTGTGGTTGTTCTTAGCCTTCTTAACATGATCATGTCCATGATCATATAATTTTTCTTCAACGTGACGATGAATTTGACCGTGTGCATGAGAATGGCCATGGCCAAGCAAGAAAATCATGAAAATATTTACAATTATCCCAATTGTAGCAATAATAAACATAAGGCCGCTTATTAACTCAAATCAGTATTGTGACTCATCTTGTTGATAGCATTCTAGAAAAGAATCCCTTTGAGAAGCCAAATACATTGAATGGAAACAAGTGCTTACATGGTTCAAAATGAAATAATGGCATGATGATGGCTATTACACTACGCAAAGTCCACAAGGATAATAAAAATTCAAAAAATAATGATAATAAAAATGAATATTTTTCCATGTTAGTCCATAATCCCATGTACTTTAAAATTCTCAATAAACATATTTAATTTTGCTAAAAAAACATAGTCATTCCAACCAAGGTTCAAAATATAATGATTAATCGTTAGACATCATTAACCATGGGCCATAGTCGGTCATATTGAGTAATGACATGGGCTATCTATAGTCCCTTAAGATAAGTGAAATCTAATGAATGATTATATACATAATCAAATGAAAAGTTAAACTAAATTACAACGAATGAATGACAACCCATTAAGTGTTATTTGTGCAACTTTTAAGTATCAATCCTAAAGCCACAAAGGGCAGTTACTTCATTGTCTTACAAAAACAAGCAACAATCATATTGTTCAATGCTATACAAAAAGGTCCTCATGATACCTACAATGAATCAAACACTCTTAACTTTAAATGTGCTAATCATAGTCTAGGAAATGCAACTATTACTATAATAAATGACGTACCAAACTAATCCCACCATTAAAGTAGTTCCCGCCTTTCAACATCATGCACTAATCAAACAACACCTTCAACATATAATTATATGCCACAAGGTTTCCAATCACACAATAATTATTTCGCATCAAGGTTTATATGCAACAAGTGTCCCATCTAGTGGTGAAAATATCTATTTAATGGGGGAATTGATTTCTAAGGTTCTTTGAGTTTAGGTTTGGGGAATGATCTCAAAATTGGCACTCTTAAAAGGTCTAAAATTGGAAAACGATCTCGAAATCAACAAGATAAATATTATTTTAAGAGTAGAATATTAATCATATTTTCCGTGAGGGTATTAATTAATATTAATCCTATTTTTCGTGATGGATTGGGAATGCTCGAGTGTAAAATAGTGGATTTTATTATATCATTAATGCCACTCATTCTTCCATTTATTGGTGAAGGTCTATTCTAACATGTGGTCGAGTGTAATGTGCTTTTTTAATGGGTTAACCGAGATTTTAATTATAATATTTTTCCTTATGCGTTTTGGTCATGGAGTCTCCCATGCTTCCACTGCTTATGTTTTCCAGTTTAGATCATGAGATGACCTTTTTATCTAGTATTTCAAAACATAGACTAAGTTTAATATTTTATGTTGATTTTGATCAATATGTGGTAGACATTGAAAATATTTTGGGAGAGAAATATTTGCGCTTTTCGATCGTTCCTGTAAATTATGAAGTAGCTTATAAATTTATTGAAATCATTTTGATTATTAGCCTTGATAAATGTAAGGAAGTGACGATGGGTCGAAAATGGATTCAGACAAAACATAGAGTGGGTATGGAGGTGAATTTTGAACAAGCATGTCTTGCTTCATGGACCCTTTTCTCGGTGGACTTAGCTTATCAAGTTGAATAGGTGGACATGTCTTCCTTCATGGAATTAGGAAAGAGAATGGATATCATCAAGTCCTTCACTAAGTCAATGATTAATTTCTATAAGAAAAAGGAACCCGATGTCCTTTAGATACCTTTTCTAGATTTGGCATCCCTGTTTTCTCTACTCTCCTTGCCTCCCTACTAGTGGGAGGTTCATGTGGCTCGACGTTGGGGTGTATTCTTAGCTCATTTATGAGGTTGGGTCAATCTCCCCAGAAAGTATCTTGAGATGTTTGAGGTTGGGTCTACGGTAGTGGAGCTGATCGAAGTCATTGACATCTCCTATGATTCTAAAGCTTAAATGGGTGGTGGATCTCGTTTATTCTATTTCATATCTACATAGATGTAAATAGTATAATAATGTAATGAGTAATATTTTGTGTGGTGCATAAAGCACTTCTTTTTAAGCTTATAATGTTTACTTATAAACAAACATCAACTCATATCCATGTCTTAATCACTCTTAGGTCATTAGTCCAAATAGTTAAGTTTTCTATGTATGATGACATTAATAGGTCTTTAAATATTTGTGTTTGCTTGGTTTTCAATCTTTCTTTCCAGTTATCTTTATTTTAAAATTTCTTATCAAAAATAACACATATGATAATGAAGACAAAATAATGAAATTTGTCGAGCACATAATTATATTTTACTTTGCAAAATAGAAATTGTTATTTTATGAGATGTTGTAGTTGCAAGTCTAAAGCCACGAGGGTACTTACCGTAGACTCCCAAAATGACATACTTGTTTCCAGCTTTATCTTAGTTCATATCCCCTTATTAATCATTCACCTTTTGGGATTAATTAAATTATTCCCCAACACATTTTAGCTAAGTTAATTATCATTTATTAAATAAATGGTTAATTAATTGTCTTGCACTTTGTAGCTAATTAAATTAGTTACTTAATTGGGAAAATACACCTATTTTCCTAGTCAAATGCCACTTGGATTCCACTTCCCTATTCTAGTCAAATCCACTTCTAGAATCCTAGAAAGGTGGGGGAATTGAATTACATATGTAACCACTATCTTGGATATAACTTATGCCAACTAGATAACCATTGCCCCTTTAAAGTCAGTAACTTCACATACTAAGTCTACTTGCTATTTCAGGAAAGTGCATTCATGATCTTGGAACTTAGTAAAAATATGACCGACATTCCATGGACTCACCCTCAACTATAAAAATAGACCATATCCTTTGTAAATCTACCTAGAGAATCCTTGGAAGCTTATGTAAATTATAGCCAACTTCTACAAATTGGACATTTGCAACCTTGTGTATCAAAGATCATAGTATTTGCATTCATCCTTTGGAGAATAATCAAGAGTTTTACATTTTAAACATCTTCAATATCATACAAGTGTAAGAGCTTCACGATCTTCTTTGAGGTTTGCAAAGAGATTTACTTGAAAGGTATATTGTTGTTTTTAATTTATCTTTCATTGTCTCGGTATTTTTGTTGCTTAAAGTCTTCACAAAATATGAATCAAAAGTTCTTAATCATATACATCCCAATAAGTAATTTAGCTGCTCATGTTAAGAGAGACAACAATTCCTTCAACTGGATTTTTCCAATCAGTAGGCCATCAATGGATCTAAGTCTATTCAAAACCTATAAAGTGAAATCATCTTGAATCGGTCGATAATCTTGACTCGGATGAGTTACATTTTATCACAAGGATCATTTTTAAACCTTGTGTCTTGGCATCCATCATCTTCATTTTCATATCACTATTCACCTAGTTTTCATGTCCTTCTTGGCTCTTGATGATGAGCCCTCACATCTTCCTAGTTACGTGGAGTCATGAGTGGAGTGAGACATCCTATCATTACATCATCTACATTATTCCAATGGAATGAAATGCTTATAATAGTTTGACCATAAGTTCAGAATGTTCACCTTTTTACCGAGTCAAAATAAAAAAACATTTGAATATGTTTCAAAAATTAAAAACATACAAATATGTTTTCAAAAATAAAAACATTCAAATATGTTTCAAAAATACAAAAACATTCAAATATGTTTTAAAAAACAAAAAGATTCAAATATGTTCAAAACTAAAATATCAAATAATTCAAAATCCAAAAACAATATAAAATCAAGACAAATCAAAACATTTAGAAAATGTTTGACCAAATCTCAGCAATTGTGTAACACAATTCAATAATTTCACCATTTGATGGTGCTCCTCATGATCGTTTTAGATCATCTTCCGATAATCACTTTTCTTGCTTGTGGTGTATATCTATGCTTGAAGCAAAACAATCAATTACCTTTTTGCCATATAACTTTGCTTGGGACACATTTGGATTTAAAATTTTAATCCAATACAGATCAAAATTCAATGGGATATGACAAGAGTATCTTTTGAAGTATCTAAAATCACTCGCTTCTTTGGTATGATCCAATCCTCTTGCGTTCTAAGCTATCACTCGGGGAATTCATATTTTTCTAATTCTTCAATGTGGAACACATTAAGAGTGTCATTAGATTATTTTTATAATTCTTCAATGTGGAACACATTAGGAGTGTTATTAGATGTTATTATTGCAAATTGTGTTGTATCACAGTGATTTGTCAATATTGTAATGATACTTTTGTTATTATGTTAGTATTTTTATTTTGTTGTACTTTGTTTTTGTAGACCAATTGTAGGAAACTTTTTTGCATCTTAGTTCACATGTACTTTGGTGTAGTTCCTTCCTATTCATATTGGGTTTATTTGACATGCTTGTTTTATGATTTAAAAACATCCATTATCCATAATAAATCAAAGGCGTGAAAAAATGCTTCTCCTTTTCCCTTTCGTCAATTTTTTCTAAAAACGTTGGAAAACCATAAAAAAATATATATCCAAAAATTAAAAAAATCACAAAAAATTGAACAAACATTCACTTATCATAGAAATCCTACAATTGGAAAACCCTTGAAATTAATATTTCAACTCAACAATCTTGATAAAGTCATACTTTTATCTACTACCCTAGTGATTGCTCCAATCTTATGACTATCACTACACTTTCTTCCCTTTGCATGATTACTAACTCGCTTGGGGAAAGTCACACAATTGTTTTTCCTTCACGATATAACTTTTCCTGAGGAAATTTATCTTAGATAAATTTGCAAAATAGATCCAACAAGAATATATTTTGGAGTATCTAAGCATCACTCCACTCTTTAGTCTGATCCTATTCCCATACATTTCATAAGTTTAGTGCTTGGGGCATTTTCATTTGCTTAATCATCATTATGGCACACATTAGGGGCATAGCTAATTGTATTCTTTTTAATTTTTTTGCATTGTCGATGTTTACTTTTCAAACCAATTACACATATTAGTATCATCTTGGCTTCTTCATAGCCATGGTGCATACTTTTGTAGCGTATATTGGGTTTACTTTCCTTTTTTAATATTTTCTTTGATGTGTGTGTGTTTTTAAGCGCATCTGGGTTACCCATTATGATTCTTTCATAATCATGGTGACAACTCTATTGTGCAACAACAAAATAAGGTTTCTCTAAATTTCACTATCTAAATGACACTCATGCTATGAGCACAATCCTTCTTATCCTTGTTCAAAATCCTTGTCTTCTTCCTATCAAGTGGTTGTCCACCACTTTGTTGCATCACCCACTTGCTTGGGGGGCATTCCCTTACTATTCTACTTTTTGGGAAGCTTAATACTTCACCGGGAAATTCTTACATCTACCTTGCTTTCCTATCTTCTACTCACCGATATACGTATGTATACTATCTTTAAAATTCTATTACTTCATAATAAATCTGAAAAGAGGGGAAATGTATACACCCCAAAATCAAATACTTTTTTCAAGTTTATCCTAGTTTATATCCCCTTATGATTGATTAATAAAATTAATTAATCATTCAACTTTTGGGATTAATTAAAGTATTCGCTAACATATTTGAGCTAATTTAATCATCATTTATTAAATAAATGGATAATTATTTGTCTTGCACTTTGTAGTTCATTAAATTATATAATTAATTAGAAAAATACACCTATTTTCCTAGTCAAATGCGACTTGGAATCCATTTGGACTCCACTTGGATTCCACTTCCCTATTCCAGTCAACTCCACTTCTAGAATCCTAGAAAGGTGGGGGCAATTGAATTGCATGTGTAACCACCTTCCCGGATATAACTTCTGCCAACCAAATAACCATTTCCCCTTCAAAGCTACAAATGCATAGACTAAGTCTACTTGCCATTTCGTGAAAGTGCATTCATGATCCTAGAACTCAATCAAATTTTGATCCACATTTTATGGCCTCACACTCATCTATAAAAGTAGACCATATCCTTTACGAATATCCTTGTAGAATCCCTATAAGCTTATGCAAATTATAGCTAACTTCTACAATTTTGACATCTGCATCCTTGTGTATCAAAGCTCATAGTATTTGCATTCATCCTTTAGAGAATAATCAAGATAATCCACATTTCAAACATCTTCAAGATCATACAAGTCTAGGAGCTTCACGATCTTCTTTGAAGTTTGCAAAGAGATTTATTTGAAAGGTATATTGTTGTGTTTTTCATTTATCTTTCATTATCAGGTATTTTTTTGTTGCTTATAATTACTTCACCGTCTTACAAAAAGGGGTAACAATAAACCACTCTTAAGTTGCAATTCTACCTTCAAAGTTCAAAATAAGAAACAAACAACGAGTTTTTCCTAAAAACTAGAAACATGCGGGGAGATTAAAATTGATTTCATACATTTGACATTTGTAAGTGAATTTGAATATTTAACGACATTCACCTTTATATATTTTTTTCGCACAAGCCCAAAATTGGACATATAATTAATATTTAACTACTATCTTAGCTTTACTCTTCAATTGACTAGACCAATATTAAATATTTAAAATATAGGTTTTAATGTTTATGTTTTTTTGAGAAGCCTCATTAGAGAAAATCTCCCTTCTTTTTATCCTATGAAAGGTGCGTAAAATGTTTGACAAAATGTGTGCATTGGGTACCAAGTGTTTGAAAAAATTCATTCTTCATGTATCTTCTTAAAAAATTCTACCGTCCTTGAATCTTCCTTGTTACCAACCATAGACATTTAATGAAATGAAGACAACTTAAACCCCACCTAATATTTGCTTTAGGTCAATCTTTTCATACTCAACTCCACTTTAGCATTAAACTTTATGTGCATTGTATGGAATTATCATAGTCATAGAAAAGTAAGGATTCTAAAATTTGAACGACTCAATAATATGCTTGGGCGAGTTTCTAAAGATTGTAGCCTCGTACCTTGCTAAGTCAGTATAAAGAGTATTACGAAGAAAAGATGTATAGGTATGAGCCTAATAGTCATTAACCATGAAAAGAGCCCTTCATAATGAAAAATCCTATGGATGTGGCTAGCGGCCACTAACCAATATAACTATATTACTAATCACCTCGCCATTACAACCACACTCATTTCCCACCTAATCTTTCCTTGTTAAGTCAAGCATTTCATACTCAACTCTACTTTACCATTAAAATTTATGTGCATTGCATGGAATCATCCTAGTCGTAGAAAAGTGAGGATTATAAATTTGAATGACTTCACAATATGGTTGGGTGAGTTTCTAAAGGTCATAGCCTCATGCCTCGCTAAGCTATACAAATATTATTAGAAAGAAATTATGTACAGTCCGAGCTAACCTATGCAAAGAGCCCTTAATGAAAAAAATCCTATGGATGTAGCTAGATACCACTAACATATATAATTGTATTACTAGTCACCTCTCCATTACAACCACACTCATTTCCCACCTAAGCTTTCCTTGTTAAGTCAAGAATTTCATACTCAACTCTACTTTACCATTAAAATTTATGCCCGTTGTATGGAATCATCCTAGATGAAGAAAAGAAAGGATTTTATATTTCAATGACTCCAAGCCTAGTGACCTCTAAGCATTCCTCGAGTAGGCTATTTCCCTCAAGTGACTAACATGAAGAAAGGAAAATATTTTATGGATCCGAAAATTTATATTGCGCTTTAAGCCAATCTATCTTGACTATAACGTCAATCGCAAACCTAAATGAGGGTTATGTTGAATACTCCTACAACATATGCAACATGTATTTCGATAGGCATGAAAATGCCACTAAACTGAAAAACAAGAACAAGAGAAAACACAAAAATCTTAATTTTGTAGATTATTCAATTGTCAATATAATGAACCAATTAAAAATAGTCTAAGATAATGAAATTAAATTATAAAGAAAATATATATAGGTTTGAGCCTAGCGACCGCTAAGCTATATAAAGAGTATTATGAATAAAATATGTATAGGTCTGAGCCTAGCGACCACTAAGCTATGCAAATAATTTTTACAATGAAAAAATCCTATGGATGTGGCTAGCGGCCACTAACCCGTATAGTCAGTATTAAAAAATGGGGCTAGTGGCCACTAACTCCGTATAATTATATTAAAAATGGTGCATTAGCTATTTTAAAATGATTTTGAATAATGAAACTGAACTGTAAATCCTTTCGGTTAAGACAAAATAAATGTCACCTAGTGTCATATAGGATACAATGCTACTATACCAAATCCCACTTGAATCAAAAACATTTAAGACATGTCTCTACATCATGATGTTGTATGAGCACCATGCAAAATTTGTTAATAATCATAATTTTTCTCTACTAAGAAAATCCCTTCACAACCTTTGAGAGTACAAAATGTCTATTACACACATATTTCTCATCGAAATATATAAGTTAAAATGCCTAGTAAACTTAAGATCTCATTCACTATGATTTTTATTCGATTGCTATTTTAAAATAAGAAACCGCCAAGCCTAGTGGTCATGTTAAGCCATTCCTTTCAATAAGTAATGGAGCTTAGTGGTCGCTAAGCATTTTCTTTGATATAAACCAATGTGAATTATGTGTTATACATAATATATCTTATGAGAACTACATAAGGCTTGATCCCTTTCAAGGGTATGTAGTGTAACACTTGGCTCCATCAGGATAGTCCAACCAATATGATATAATTATAAACAATAAAAACACTAGCGATCCAAAAGTTGTACATATAGTTTTTACAATGACTAGATCTAATGGTTGGAGCCTAGTGGCCACTAAGCTAGACCATATTGTTTTTATAATGATAGAATGCAATAGATAGGCGATAATTCATCTAATTGCATGACTAAAGGGGGTTTTATCTTGTTTATAATGGTCATGTATTATAAAAGGGTGTATAATATAATCTAATATATCCTATAATTTCACCAAAGGATATATAATAAAATTTCCAACTAGTATTTTACCAAAAGGTGTGTAATATATTACCCTATACAATAACAATTTTTTGCCTATATGCAAAATCAAGAGATTGATCCTAGCGGCTGCTAAGCTATATAAATATTTTTTTTTTACAATGACAATACCGAATAGATGAAGCCTAAGGGCCTCTAATGTAAACTTGTTGTCTTACTTAAGAGGGTTATGTATGGTTTCAAATAATCTTATTTAAAGAGACTGAATTATAAATATTTGAGTTTAGAAAAGTACAACTATTCTAAGTTAGGGTGTGTAATGACGAAAAAAATGGATGGATGGATGATATAAGCTCTCCATGTTTTATGTATACAATATGGAATATATATATATATCTATACATATATGTGTATAATTGTATATTTACATAATTTATTGCATAAAGGCCACAAATTTATGTGATTTTATTCCATATCCTAGAGGGCACAACGTTTAATATGTATTTATTATTAAATATATTGATATTGATATTTATTATATTTTCTCGTGCATATATATAAGTTATTATATTTAAATATAATTTACATGTACATAGGAAAGATGTAAAAATATCATTATTTTGCTTCCACATCTTCTAAATTACCAACTTTAGAAATTGATATTTTAGGAGTGCCACTCAATATTGACAATTAAGTGTAATAATATAATGAAATTTAAGTATAATAATTAGCTACATTTATTTGTAACATATTAATAAAAAAATTAAAACTAACATATAGGAAGACCTAATTAATTACTTCCCAAAATAATATACTATTAAACACTTTTTTGATTGTTTTACAAAGATGTAAAAACTAATGACTTTCATTTCCCAAAGCATTACTACTTCGTAAACCTTTATCATTGTGGAGGAAGACATTCATTATCGGGAAAACAATCGATGAGACAAATCAAGAAAACACAAGGTGCAATGTAATAAATATTTCAGCGACGTAAAAAGAGATGGAAAGGAAGGACATGGGTTTCATTAGGGCACAAAAAAGGTGGTTTAACAAGACAAATAAAGGAACCGAACATGTAGCACAACACAATTCATTTGGGGCAAATCAGGTTTGGATTGTGGTGTAACACCGTTATTTTATAGGACACTCGATTAGAATGATCTCTCAAAAAATAGGTGCACAAACCCCTTTGATTTCAATAAATTCCTATTCTAAAAATGTATGGAATGAATTTTATGGATCTGAAGTATACGGTAGATAATTTTGATAAATACCTGTTTTAAAGTTGTATGGAATTATTTTGTGTTTACCTCCCTTGTTTGCATGGCATTTAAAATTGTCTCATGTGATCTTCTCTGCAACCTCCTTTGTGTACATACTTACTCGCAAATCATATTATTTAAAATGCATCATATTTTCCTTGTAAAAAGACTGCAAGTCCTACCATCGGTTCTATGAATATTGTTTTTTTGTTTCTCAAATTAAATTATGGTTAGACTAAAAAAGTAGAAACCTTGATAAATTTTTCTTAGGGATATCTAATAAACTTTCATTGTGCATTTCGCAAGATATTGAAATCTTAAAATTTGAATTTCCCCCTCATTAAGAAAAAAGAGCGAGAGGTTGAAATTTCAAACCATCCCAAATATGGGGGAAATTGAAATTTGAAAAACCATGAGGGAAAATAAAATTTAGGGGGAAAATAAGATTTGAAATTACTTTTTAAAAATGTGTGGAACATTGTTTTTACATAGGCATTTGATATTTTTTTCAAATACACAAAACCTAGTTATTTATCCAAAATAAACAAATTACATTAAACTAAAACAATATTTTTTTTTTTTTTAAATTTTAAATTGATACGACACACATTTGCTAGATAGTGTACACATTTTTAAATAGAATTCTCCAATTGAATGTGGCACATATCAATTTTTAAACTGTAACATTAGTTTCAAAAATAACAAACCAGCTTAAATCATGAATAAATCAGAACATTATTATTCAAATAATACCCACTAAGAAGATGACACATGGCTTTAATTTTCTAATAGTTCCTTATTTTGTTCAAGAAGAAGTTTAATATGATTACATATTATGACATTATATTCTAAGCCTAATGACCACTAAGCTCGATGTTTATTATATTACTTTGATATAACATAACGAACATTTCGATTAGTGGTCGTTAGGCTAGTTATTGCATTCCACAAAAGACAATGACGAAAAAGCCATTTTATGCAAACTATTTGTATGTCAGATAGCATAATTAATCGACACATGTCCAAAATAATTGTAATCCTTTTAATATGTGCAAATGAAATATGATCCTTTCACGACATGAACATTTTCCTAAATACTTTGGGATAAGTTACATTAGTAATGATTTGTTAATCTAACCAAATATTTAGATTAAGAGACAACAAAGCCTTGCTATTGATCTATTAAAAAACAATGTTAATCATTCCCATTTGTATTTGATAGCTTGTTAAGGCATTGCCTAGTGACCACTAAGCTCTAAATATATTACATTGATTTGTTAAAGGCATATAATCCTGTATAATATAAAATCTATAGTATACACATATTTCTTAAGGGCGTACATAAAAGACAATGATTAGCAACCACTAAGCTCCATCACTATGGTTAGATATTAAAAATGATATTCTAAGCCTAGAAGCCACTAAGCTCAAAGTTTATTACATTACATTGATGAAACATAACGAACACTTAGGATTAGTGGCCGCTAGGCTAGTTATTACCTTGCACACAAGAAAATGATGAAAAGATATTTTATGCAAACTATTTATATCTCAGATAGCATAATTAATAGTCACATGTTTGACACAATCATAATCCGTTTAATATGCGCAAATAAGTTATGCTCCTTTCATGACGTGAACATTTTCCTGAACACTTTGGGGTAGGCTTCGGTAGTAATGATTTATTAATCTAATCAATTATTCGATTAAGAGACGCCAAATCCTTACTTTTGATCTATTCAAAAATAGTGTTAATCCTTCCAATTTGTATTTGATAGCTTGTTGAGGTATTTCCTAGTGATCGCTAAGATCTAAATATCGTACATTGATTTTTAAAAACATATAATCTTGCATACTACGAAATGTCTATTATATACATTTTTCTTGACGAATTACATAAAATACACTACTTAACTACCACTAAGCTCCATTACCACGGTTAGATATTATAACACAATATTCTAAGCCAAAGGATTACTAAGATCAAAGTTTATTACATTGTTTTCATTCAATGTATGGAAAATTTAAGATTAATGGCCGCTTAGGATAGTTATTACATTTCACACAAGAAAATGATGAAAAGACGTTCTATGCAAAGTATTTTTTTTTCGATATAGCATAGTTAATAGCAACATGTATGAAACAATCATAATATATTTAATACGTGCAAATAAGTGTTGACCCTTTCATGACGTGAACATTTTCCCCGAACATTTTGGGATGAGTTCCAATAGTAATGATTTATTAATCTAACCAATTATTTAGATTAAGAGACGATAAATCCTTGATTTTGATCTATTAAAAAATAGTGTTTATCCTTCCCATATGTATTTGATAGCTTGTTAGGTATTGCCTAGCGATTGCTAAGTTCTAAATATCTTACATTGATTTTTTAAAGGCATATAATATTGTATATTAAGAAATGTATATTATACACATATTTATTGACGAGTTGCATAAAGAACTTGTTACAATAGGACAATAAAGGGTTTGATTTCCTATCAGACTCAAAATAATGTTTTGATAAGAAGGGGCCAGTTGAAATTGTAATATTTTCTCCCCCATCATTCATTCTTCAATCACAAGAACCTGCTACCATGGAAGAGAACATGCAAACACAACCTGCAGTTTGCAACATGCCTCCTAAATAAAAGTTGGAAGATTTTTATCTTCCAAAAGTCACACCTATTGTAGAGGAAGAGAAAGAGTATGAGGCTATCATTCCTCCCACACCATCCATCCATGAGGGTCAACAAGAAGGCTCCATTCTTGGAGTTAAAGTTCAGAACCATGGGCAAATTCAAAGGACCAGACCTTTCCCAATCAGGTACTTGGCTTCATTAGAGCCAAGGGAGAAGCCAAAACTAGTCATGCCTACTTCAGGGCATGAGGATGAGTATCAAAGCACCAAGGGTCACCATCAACACCTCCAAGAGTCCAATGCAAATTATCTTGAGGAGGTATTTTCCATTAATGTTGATACCTTGCTGATATGGGTGGAGGATTGGCTTAAAGTTAGTTTTTCACTCATACAGGAAGCTATATTTAGTGTCAAATCATTTGCTTGGCTGCCCCTCTTGAGAAAGGGAAGCTACTTCTCCCTGCTTGTAATAGGCTTTGTTTAAGCTTTTCTTTCTCTCTGGTTAGTGTAGGGGTAGGAGTAGATTTTGTTTTCAGCAGAAGAAGTGCTTGTGCACACTCTGCATGTCTCATTTGAGGCATGTATGATTTTGTCTTTGTACATAAGTTTTGTTCGTATTGCTCTAGAGCTACTGAGGCCAGGCCCTTCACTATTCATGGAGAAGACTCATAGTTGCATGTAATAGTTGCTATCTTCAAAATAAAACAAATGTAGAGAAACTAAAAAGTCATCCTAAAAAGTCCATTCAGGGACAGATGAAAGCCCCAGGTCAAAACAATCTTCTACTCTCATAAGCCTTGTTTCAGGATTTCTTATGAAAATTGAGAGTGCAAACGGTCAAGCTCACGGATCGGAGGTAGGATCAAGATCAAGCCATCATTCTCGACTCCATGCCCAATGGATATAATAAGGCAACTGGTCCTTTCATCTAGTAGGAAGATACCCTTGCGAGTCACCAAATTGTTATCCATATTTTTCCCCTCAGTAAAATTGGATCAGCCATGACCCCGCACAGAAGAAACTAGAGAAATCACGTTCAAATCTTGCAAACAGGTTGCAGAGGGACTCTATAATGGAGTGGTGGGGCTTGCGAAAGATCAAATGACCCCGCAAGAAGAAATTCAAGAAATGGCTCTGTCAAGTGAATATGTGCCTCAAATCCAGCAAACAGATTACAAGCGGGCTCAGAAATGGAATAACAGAGTCGGGAAGGAGGAGACAATGTCAAAGAAGCCAGAGGATCAAAAGAAAAGGAGCGGTGAAAGTTTTAAGTCTTCAGGCTCTGAAACAGATTCAGAATGAGCCCAAAAATTGACTAAGTATGGAGGAGATAGCGGATGCTGCCAAGTGTCCAAGCAACACACCTCCAAAGGTAAATCCAAAAGGGGATACTCGAACAAGCACCAGGCCCCCATGTGTCCTAGACCCAAAGAGGAGGTAGAGTCAATAGTTAAAAGTCAAAAGGCGGATAGGGCAGCCTAAAAAATAATAAGTATAGAAGCGTTAGTAGAAGTTGCCACACGTTAGCTTGGTGCATCCCCAAAGGTAAATCCAAAAGCGGAGGCCTAAATGAGCATGGGCTTGCCACGTAGTCCAAGTTGAAAAATGGGACAGAGCGGGCCCAAAAATTGACTAAGTATGGAGAACGAGTGCCAAATCGCCACGTGTTCAGGGTCTAAAAAGGTAAGAGAGGTTGTTGAAAAGTCCAAGAGTCTATGGAGGCCTCCATGTGTCAACCCAATGCTCCTTCAAGGGAAAAATCCCGAGTAGATTTTTAAGTGAGCGTGGAGCGTCCATGCGTCCGGTTCCGTAAAGGGACAAGGTTGGGTTGAATAGTCAAAGCATTGAGAAAGTCCAGTGGAGGGTGGCAAGTGTTAGCACGATGCTAATTTAGGAACAAAATTAAGGGAGTCTTGAACAAGCGCCGAGCCTCTGCGTGTCCTCGGCCTATATGACCCGGCCGAGCATAAGGACTTAGCCAAAAACATGAAGAGACTGAGAAAGCTGTAGAAGAAGCCACATGTCTTCCTAACATAACTCCAAAAGCAAAATATAGAGGCTGCCCTCAGACATGTGCCAACCATCCATGTGTTTGGTTTCAAAAGGGGGCCCGTTTTGGTAGCCGGTCCTCCTGCCATTTTTTACTACTTGATTCAAATTTAGAATGAGCATATCTTTCGACTGGGGCTCAAAATCCAAGAAATCTGCGCACCGTTGGAATGATCTCGGCCTCATCTACGCCATGGAGATCTAAAAATTTAAGTTTAGACAGGTTAGGTGGGGAAAATTTGAAGAAATGTCTCCGCCATTAATACAGGATCTATTTACCCCAACAACCAGATCAGATTTGATTTGATATGTCATGTCCTCCTCCTTCAAGGTGTCGAACAAGTAATATATGCAAGCATAATAGATTTGAGGTAGATTTTTACAGGAGGCATTGATGATAGTGGTTGAGATTTGAACTAGTTTTCCTGCTTCTCTCTCCTTCTTCCCTCTATGATGAATCTATAAAAGGAAGGGTCGGGGATCATTGTAAAAGGTTGGATATTTTTGCTTTTTGCCTTCCCTTATTCTTTTGTTCATAGAAGGATTTGTGGAGCTTTTCTAACCTCTCCTTTGGGTTGTAATGTAAGTTTTGCCTCTTGGATACTGCAGTATATTGTATCAAATCCTGAGCAATAATATATATGTCTGTGGATGTTTCTCAACCCTCTCATGTATTCATTATTGTCTCCTTGATCTCTTATTATGATTTGGTCATCTGTGCATGTTGTTTGTATTACATTCTTGTGGTCTGTGTTAAACTAAAAACAAGTGTCTAACATTCCTTTGGTGTATCACCTTGTTAGCTTAGGTTTATTTTCTTGCATCTCTCTAACCCTGTCTCCTTGGTAGATAGAATAGACTTAGAATAGATCCTCTGTAATTTGTTTGTGTACACCTGAATAGAGGGATAGGAACCAACCTCAATCTGGAGATCTCTCTCAACTCGCAAGGTCCCACACCTTGAGAGATGCTCCATGTTGTGCAATCACACCGAATTCCCCACTTCACCCCGGCCATTCGGGGGTGCTGTGATTATGCACTAACACAACCTTCACAGATTAGAACAAATGAGAATACTCATGATGACTCTTGATAGCAACATCAATGACATTTAACAAAAAAATTATACTACTCAAGAACATCAAACACACTTAGCACACCCCATAACATTTTTGACAACTAACTACAACTTAGACTTGATCACAAACTACTCACAGCTTCATGATTCCTTCAATTATTGTCAAAATTGACACAAAGACTTGTGAATCAAGCTTCATAGAATGAAAGACCATTATATCATGAATAAAAGGCTCAAGAACATATTCAGCCAACTTATACTATAAAATTACATGTCATAAGAACTTAAAACTCGTAGACTCGGGACAAATTTCAAGATTGGTACACAAGACTCATCGCAGAGATCCAAAACTATCATCAAGACTACATGACACATTACTATGAACCAACAACAATGAATATAGCATGATTACACATATCTTGACCTTGTGGAAGAATCTCACAAGGAATTAGACAACTCCCCTCTCCTAGATGATTCATATGTAATGATATGCCTTCAAGAAGCATAATGAAGGCATATAGGTTCTATGGAGACCTAAAAGAAGGTCTTGAAGAGGTCCCAAGCCTTCTTGGGAACCTACAAAACTCCTTCATCCTCTCTTTTCTGATATGAACATTGTATTATAGATCTCTTCTCAATATCAATTGCTCTTGATGGGACAACATTGTCTTTCCTTAGTTCCCATGTTCTTCTAGAGTCATTACCTTGCATTCTAGCTCCTTGAAAGTTGTTCTCATACACTCTAGGTATTTGATTTATATGTTTTTGTCTTGAATAAGCATGAAAACACACTCTTGCCACATGAAAAATCTCATTACAATAGTAACAAACAACTGAGTTCTTCCTTTTGAGTCCTTCATTTTGACTAGGTCTATCATGTAAACAATACCTAACAGTGTGTCCTTGTTCATTACAATTATAACATACAATTATTTTAGAAAAATCACTTCTATTTTATCTCCAAGGATGATCATCTCTATATTATCTCCTACACTCATTAGCTCTATGACCAAAAGCATTACAAGTAAAACAATAACCATTGAAAGATCTTTCATACCTTGAAGCATTGGGTTGTCTAATAGGTCTTGATATTTCATTGTTCTTGATAGGTGTCACTTTATTTTATTATTTCACAATAGGTTTATCTGATTCCTTTCTTGAAACACCAACATCTTGCTTTAGTTCTTTGTCCTTAGACTCTTCTTTGAAGCCCAAACCAGTCCTATCATCTGCAACTCTTTGTTTTCCAAGTAGGTCATCTAAATCCTTAACACTATTTTAAAATTTTTGCAAGGACAATATTATTATTGATTTCTAACAGCTCAAACCTCAAAAAATCTATATCTTGTTCATACTTGGTGCACAAATTCTCCTTATCCTATAGGTTAGAGACAATAAACTTCACCTTTTCTTCTAAAGAACTTGTTTTCTTCAATTAGTTTTGTAGACTCAACCACATATTTCTCATCCAACTTATGAAACTGATTTTCATATTCCTTAATCTACAAAGTCATTTTTTGATTCTCTTTTTCAGCTTGTTCAAGTTCCCTTTTGACACTCTCAAGATCATCTATGTCATCTTCACATTCCTTATCAGAATAATTACCATAACCAGAAATAAAATCCCCTAATAAAGAAGATCCATCACCTGAAGACCTCATAGATTCTTTAGTCATGAATAAGGACTCATTTCCTATGATTTCATATTCAATTTCAGATTCAGAGTCTAATACACCACTACTTGCATCTGAAAAAATCATCATTTTGATTTGAATAAAAACTTCTTTTATCCTTTTTATGATTAGGCCTCTTAAAGTTATTTTTAACTTTTCCAAACTTGTATTTCTTCTTCTTAGGTTCTTCCTTATGATCTTCAACATCATCATTCTCCTTCTCATGCCTTTGAGGAATATTTGTAGCAAAATTCCATACTTCTCCACAATTAAAACATTTGAATGGAAGTTTACCTCTATACTTACTAGAACCTTGCTTCAATATTCTAGCCATCATAGAAAAGATCTCTTCATCTTCAATCTCTAGAGTGGTATCATCCTCCTTACCTTCTTGTGAAATATCCTTCTTGGCTGGTTTTGAGTCTCCTATCCTCATTTCATAAGTAGTCAAAGTACCATGCAACTCATCCAATTTCAAAGTGGTTAGATATTTTTCCTCTTCAATAATAGAAACCTTAGAATCAAACTTATAAGTCAAATACCTTAGAACCTTTTGAACCAAAACTTATTATTTTACTTCATCTCATAAACCCTTTGTGATATTCACAACTTTATCAAATCTAAGAATGTATGAAGACATTTATTCATTATCATTCATTTTAAGACTTTCAAACTGATTTCTAAAGGTTTGAAGTTTTACGATTTTTACCTTTGAATTAACTTCATAGAGAACTTGAAGTTTTTCCCATACCTCCTTTACATTCTTATAGTGCATCAATTTTCCCATTTTTGATTCTCCAAGTCCACTTAGGATTGCATTGAAAGCCTTTGAGTTATTGGTATAATCAGTCTTTTCTTTCTCAGTGCTTGGAGAGTTTGCAGGAGGAACATAAGCCTTTTCTACAATAACCCAAACATCAAACCCTTGTGCCATGATGAAATTATTCATCCTCATGCTCCAAAAACTATAATTAATTCCATAAAAAAATGGTGGCTTTCTAGTTACAGTTTTGCTAGCCATTTTTTGCTTCAAGGATCTCCTTTCAAGTTTTCAAACTTTTGTAAAAGGACCAACTATGATACCAATTATTAGAAGCACAATGGATTGAGAGGGTGGGGGGTGAATCAGTCCTTATAAAAATTAAAATTATATTTCAGATCTGAAACTCAAAATATCATACACATTCAATCAAAATATCCACTTATTTAACAATTTATGTGTGCACACAATAAACCATCAATGAAGCATGTAACCATGAAAGAAAATAAGAAACACCCTAAGAACACAAGATATAAGTGGGAAACTCTCAAGGGGAAGAAAACCCACTTTGAAACACAATATTATATTGATATATTTCCAAATTTAGTGAGGCACCAACTGCACAAGGAGCATAAACCCCTATTTTAGTGGAGCACCAACCCTATAAGGAGCACCAACCCCTAGTTTAGTAGAGCTCTAACACTACAAGGAGCACCAACCCCTAATTTTGTGAAGCACCAAATCCACAAGGAGGATACAACCCCCAAAGATGAATAAGCAAAAAATAAACCACCTTATGTTGTGTAGATCTATGATTTTTTTCTGCCACAACTGATGGAGATCCAATATCCAGCTCACACTTCTTCACTCAAACCCTAGGTGATCACACTTCACAAAACAAGCTCATCAAACCCTCTAAAAATCATCAAACTTTCTCTCATGTCCTCTGATTTTTCCTCACCTATAAAATACTTGATTCATATCTAAATCATGATCAAACACTTGCAATTAACTCTCACCTGGTTGCTCCACATGCACACACTCAACTAGTTCTAAAAATCACCCAAAAACATGCTTTTATATGCTTCTCCACATTTCAAACTTAGGCACAACATTTTCCATCCTTTTGTTTAGACCCATACATAAAGGAAAAATTAAAATTTTAAATACAATAGTCACAAGTGACCCAATTAGGTTGGCCTATCTCAAACCATCATTTCATGTGCCAAAAATGGCTCAAAACCCCATGGGCACAATCTTAAAATTTCCTAACATTAGTACCATAATTTTTCATGACCCAAAACCCTTACATATGAATAAAATATCATTAAAAATTCATACATAGTCTTAATTAATATCAACCAATCAAATTATTTCATTTATTGGCCCTAGTTCCCTTTATAATTCTTAAAACAGTTGTTTCATGTACCCTTCATCACCTTGGAAACTTCATAAGGTCACAAAATCACTTAAAAAAGAAAACCATGCCATGTGAAAAATTTATGGAAATGGAATAACCTTTATAACACTTATAAGAAAGTTATAAGTCATGAAACATCCATCTCTTCAAACCAACGATACTTTTGCCTTCACCAAAACAACCTTACAAAAAGGATGTTTTCAAAAGTTATCTCATAAAAACATTTATACATAGATTAAATACCTAAAAATGGATTCATTGGATACCCAATTCATCCCTGTTAAAATTTCAGGTGATAGAAAACATCACCCAATGCATATCATGCTTCAAAAAACATAAAAATTGCACCAAAACCCATGCTGTCTTGAATTGCTAAAAATATTCCTATCCAAATAATGCCATGGAAATCTTGAAAAATGACCTTATCATGAAGAAAAATTCACATAACTGGAAATATATCTGAATCCTCTTTCCAACACAACTTGAATCACCTTGAAACTCCACCTGTAGCTCAATTTATGCTCATTTTATTGAACCCTGCTATTTGAGATCCCAAAATTGCCCTTTGAAAAGTAAACCTATTTGGACATAAAAACACCATGTACCTATATGAACTTGTCATAAAACCTCCATGTAAATAAATAAAAACTTCCAAAATCATGCACCATCAATTTTTCATGCTACTCCTTTGGACCATCTTTTCCTAAAATATTCTTCTTCAGAAATTGTTATTTTTAGGTGGGGCCCACTCATGACCATGACCTCAACCATACATTTATAGAAATATAATAGAGTCCTCTACAACATCCAATCATCAATTTTGATGAAGAAATAAAAACTTGGGTCACTATACTTCACTTTCTTCTAACTACTCCTAGTTAGGGTTTTAGACCTCTTTACCTTCTTAACATTCATTCTTAAAAACGTGATGATCAACTCGACCTAATTATTTTT
This sequence comes from Taxus wallichiana var. yunnanensis, assembly GCA_018340775.1. Taxonomy (NCBI): domain Eukaryota; kingdom Viridiplantae; phylum Streptophyta; class Pinopsida; order Cupressales; family Taxaceae; genus Taxus; species Taxus wallichiana. Next base: position 423,026,742 of record CM031237.1, read on the forward strand.
GTGAAACATTATAAACTTACCATATAAGCTTTAATGAAAGGTAAAATATCCCATGAAAATAAAAATGTTCACAACGAGCATCCGAAGTTGAACTTCGAGCTGGAAATACATTTGATTTTGATTGTCTCACAAAATCAGTCATATCTAAAAAAATACACATCATGGGCACCTAAATTTTTTCTGAGAGAAATATGAATGATCCTTCTAATATCTCCAATAATCAGAATTTCAATTCCATAATTAAATATCTCTAGTCGCTAAGACTTACCTATGCTTACATACTAGATCCTCATTATAGAAGCTAGGGTCAACTGAAATAATGCAATAACTGAACAAGAAACCTCTAAAAATGACCCAAACATACCTCATATGCCATGCTACATCTGAATTAATGCTTCCATGAGATCATATAGCTCTAAACCACTCTGTCACACCTCCAAGCTACCATACCTGATCCCAATGAGCATCTCAGATCAAAGTGAAACACTTGATCTACTATGCCATTGTTGTGAGTGCTCAAGTACCCTCAAATAATTCTATTAATCATGCCAACATGCTTCTCATGCATCCAATAAGATCACACTATCAAGCTATATATCCTAGGCACCTGTATGGGCTTGCTAGAGCAAGCACACCTCACTAAATCCCAATGTAGTCGTTGATATACATCTAAAACATCATGTTAGCACCATAAAAACATCATATGACCTCAATGCAACATTCACTTTTTCATTAATGTGGTTTTACATCAATGAAAACACATATTAGGAAAACATGCCAACACTCCTACCATCTTCCATCTCGATCCCACCCCAACTCCCCGCTTCCCTAAAATTTTAACTCCTATCAACCTCTCACTTTGCCTAGCTCCTCAATTGAGATATTTGGTTTTGTTTATTTATATTTCTCTATATATTCCAAGCACCGGGGTGCCTAATGTAAGCAACAAAGGAAATACAGATTTCACAACCCATAGTGACATGCAAGATAGATGTATAACCACAATTTTTTTGCACCATTTCCAAAATTAGTTTTCCTTCATTGGAATTTCCACCATGTAGCCTCAACCCATGCACCCCACGTGGATCATTCCCATCCCCCTCACGAGATCCACTCGCCACACACCCTGTATTCCCCCTCCTTGGCCATTTGTCCATACAGCCGTGCTCAGACCCCATACTCTTACTTCGGCTCACCAAAACCGACCTCCAACTTTATACTTTATAACAACTTGCCCATCATCTGAAAAACTTAGAGTTCTACTGTCATTGGAAACCATTCCAGAAAATAATTTTATTGCTTATTGAGCATTGTCTTTTGTTACATATTCTGCAAAGGCATCAACAGAAATCCATTTTTGTAAGTGATTGGGTCAGTTTGTTTCCTTTATCTCTCGAATATATGCATCAACACCATGTCCTTCATGAATCAAAATTTCATAGCGAAGAACTGGTCCTTCCATCTCACCATGTAGATCCCTCAGCCTCCCTCCTACACTCAACCCTTCCTACCAAACAATGCAATTTTTAGGTGATATCGTCTATCACGTATTAGTAAGTCTAATTTCCACATAACATAATTTACATCTACTTTGAATGAAATCAATTTAAGGTCACATCCATCCAAAATCAACGAAAATTGGATAGCTTCACTACTGGGGTAAAGTAGACATTCTTGTCAGTGCTATTATTTTATCCTTGCCCACTACAACATTCAGATCCATCGTGTCAACATAATCATTCAAAATCTTATCGTCTACACACATGATCGATTCGATAGGTGTTTTATGTTATACCCAAAAAGTTATCCTCCCTCTTATCTACTCTCCTGAGTTCCATTGTTGATCTCCATCACAAGCTCCGTCCCAATCCCACCCTTCACATTACCAAATTGCATTCTCATTTACACATTTTTAAGATTGTATATCTTTTTATGTATTAGACAGTCTACTTTTCCTTTACCTATAGTTTATTTAGTCTTCTATGTGGCACATTTTACATTCATACTCAGCTTTATGGACTAGCTTTATCATATAGACTAACACTTCAGTCACAAACCAATCTCTCTATTGACTTATCACATTTCCTTAGACTTTCCTCTTTTGGATTTTTGCTCCTTAGTGTCAACACTTAGGTCATCATTCTCCTATATAGGTTAAAATTTCTTATTTATCGGCTTGCCATCTTCCTTCAAAGTCTTCTACTCTCGTCACCCTCACATATAATATACCTACCTTAAAATTTTCCATTCAATTTGTCTTTGTGCTCCTTCAAAGTCCACCTTATTGTCATATACATCCACATTTTCGTCTTAAAAGTCGTATAAGAGCTTATTCAAACCAAAAGTGTTTCACACTCCTGCCAATTTCTAGATTCGAGTTATTTTTATTGATTATTTTCTCTTTACTAAGATTTTACTTATATTCCTATTTAATTACATCTTTTGTTGTTACCCATTTTCATTGCTTTTGGTGAATTTGTGCATAATAGTTCACAATTTTTTCCCTTGATTTTTTTATTATCAATTTTGTCACTTCTTGTGTGGTTATTCACCATTGTAAAAAAATAAATTAATTATTTTTTTGTGATCCATTTTCTCGACTAATAATGTGATATTTATCATTTTTTGTGATTCTTTTTCGAGATCATTCTTATAGTGTTTTGTGATTTTTGAGTACTAATTCACAATCTCCACATTTTATTTTTATCAATCTAATTTTGTAGCTTTTAACACTTCATACTTTTAATAGATTTTTTAATGATCATTTTGATATCATTGTATGTAGGTGTAAACTTCTAATCGTGTTATTGTAGGACCTTCACACCAAGATTTCACAAACACACCAAAAGCCATATGTTGTGCATTCTTCATCATATTTTCAACACTTGTGGTCCCTTGAGCCCAAGTAAAAACAAGAAAAATTACCTTACATTTAAATTTTCCACAACCGCACCCACGCTCTATCATCTCGCCATTTTATTGCTTTATTATCTTGTTGAATTCATTAATATAGTTCATCTTTCTCGCTAGCTTTATTTTATCTGATTTCCATCTTATTCATTATTAGATTTTGCTTAATTTTCCTTTTCATAACTCATAGTTTAATTTTGGAACTTGCATTTACAGTTTTCTTGGACGCTCTCAATCTCTACGTTGAATCTTGTTGCGATGCCCACTACTACTTGGTAAGGGTTCTATGCTTATTCTTTTTGTCATTTTTCTTTTTTTGTGAAGCTAATCATTATCACAATCATGCAATCATGATTAATTTCTAGATTTATTCAAATTCTAACAATTTCTAATTTGATTTTGTTCGTGTATGATATTTTCCTGCGCTTTCGAGCGATATGGAAAATAAAAAATGGTCACAATTGCTTCGTTTTATCTAGCATTTCCTACAAGATCCTCTATCAAATAGAAATTTAAAATTTAAATCAACATTTTGCATTAACTAGTCCTTTTGTTATCAATAGATTAATTAATTCACTTTGTCTAATCTCATAATTTTTTCATCTTTAACTATCATCTTGATTATTAATGACATTTTTAATATTTGTTCGATTGTTGGTTAATCACATCATCATTTGTTTTTACACGTAGTAGAGTGGATTTCATCACCACTTATGCTACACCGGTGATGTGGACTTCACTACCACACACCACCAACATTCATTTGCATTGCACTTTGAGACCTAGTCTCATCGCAATGTGTTTGTATCTACCTCACCTCTGGTCCCCACTTACAGTGATGATGTACCATCTGTGGGAATACTACAAGTAATGCCTAATATAGTATAAAAACGAATTTGGGCATCGTCTCTATAAATATTTTGAGATTAATAAGGACACCATACACACTTCCATCCCCCATCACCTTCCACCTTTTCATAAAGCTTGCCTTGGATGTGGTGATTCACTCCAAAGTAGGTAAGTAAGAATTGGTGAGTCTTTTTGGAGTGATAAGAGCCTGCATCTGCCCATTTCACAACATATTGCATGTTGCATAAAACAATGATTATTCCCAACATATCTACTTCTTGAGCCAAAACAATCAAATGAACATGACTACTTGTTGTTTGTAAACAAGTTAGTTTAGCATTGTTCTTATCATAAAACTTGGATGATACATATGTGTCTATTGAAAATTTCAAAGTCCTAGAGTGTTCCACAAAACATTTCCAAATTACCCCAACATCAAAAAAAAAATGAATCAAATTGAAACAATGAAAAATATTACATTAATGACTCATTAGCAAAGAAAACAAAATCATCATAGCTCATTTTAAGCTATATCAAAATATATATTGAGTGACTTGCTTGAGACCACTCTTTTGATCAAGCTTGTTTAAGCTCCCAACACAAAAACAAAATCCTCATAGCTTGTTTGAGCTATATCCAAATGAGTGACTTATTGAATTTGTTTGATCTCACTTTGTATATCATCATTTCTATTTAGCCTATTTAAACACTACCAAAAAAATCCCTCATAGCTTGTTTAAGCTATATAACTTACATTGAGTGGCTTGTTTGAGCTCACTCTCACTCCATCACTTTATTTATTTAAATCTACAAATCCCTTCATAGCTTGTTTTGAGCTATATCACAATATCATTGAGTTAACTTGTTTGAAGTTTACTCTTCCCATCAACACTCAAGAGCTTATTCAAGCCAAAAAAAACTTGTGATAGATTACACCTATCTAATCATGGTGTTCACATGCAGTCATAGAGACCCTCTAAATCATGAAAATGATGATGAAGAGGTTATGTAACTAGAACTCACTCACGAAGAACAAGAGCAAGTAGACAAGTTGTTAGAATAAAAAAATGAATACCTACTACGTATCCTAGCCATGGGAGAAAAAATACCTCCTGATTTTGGGACCGACAACCTAAAAAAACTTATAGACAATGGTGAATCGAGTCACCACAATGAAATACCAAATAACCCAATAAATCTTCAAACAATGAGTTATTTACCAAAATCCAAGAGTTGACAAGGCAACTCAAGCAAGTAACTTCTAAAGTCTAAAAGGTTACATGATCACAATCCAGAACCACCTACTCATGAAGTCCTTGATACCCCATCACATGATTCTCCATTTGCACAAGAATGGAAACATATGAAAGAAACCATTCAGGGGTTACAAAAAAACAATCAAAATAGTTCAATTTTGAGGAACTATGCCCCTACCCATTTGATAAGGAAATGTTATGATTACCATTTCCGTCATCCTTTGAAACTCAAAATTTGACAAATACAAAGGAAAAGGTGACCCCCGTGAACATGTCAAATAATTTTTCATGCAATGTCAGGAAGTATCTTATCCATGACATATATATTTTATGACTATTTCCTAAGAGTTTAGGAGGACAAGCCTTAGATTGGTTCCTTCATCTTCCAAAAGGGTCAATCACAAATTTTGTAGACCTATTGAAAAAATTTGTTAAACATTTTCCTTCAACCTAGACTCAGAAGTAACCATGCTTTGATCTTTACAACACTAAGCAAAGGCCCAACAAAAATTTTACATCCTTTTTGCAATGTTGGTGAGGGATTACAAGTAGATTCCCTTGCTCAATACCAAAAGACAATAATTGGTTAGCATCTTCATCCCAAACCTCATTACAAGTTATCATTTCATATGCAAGATGCATTGTTTAAATAATTTTGAAGAAGTCATTGAAAAAGGGACACAAATCAAGAAAAGCCCTCATTTCTAAGGGCTTACTTAAAAAACCCTTTAGGGACCAACCTCCTAGGGATGCCCTCAAAGCCAGGAAAAATCCAAATTCTTTAATCGAAATAGAAATATAGTCAATGATGGCATCACCGATTCTCGTTATGTTTAAAACATTCAAAATAATCCACCCAACACAATTAAATCCAACAAAAAACCAATTGTCATCCCTAAAGGAAGGCTCCTCCTCGTGACAGGTGAAGATAGTTCACTCCACTTGGAGAAATCCTATCTAGCATCTTCCATCACTTGGAAAATGCAAACATGATCTCATACCCCATCATGAAAAAATTCAAAGAAGGGAAACCAAACCAAATTGTATAAAGACAATGAATATTGTGAATACCATCACATCAAAGGGCACTCTACAGATCGATGTATGCATGTAACTCCACCATTATGTACAAGACTTGATCAAATGTGGAGATATAGAGGTTAAAAATACCTCTCGATATAAAAACCCCCAATGAAAAACTCAACATGTTCAAAAACCCTTCCCTAAACACGATGATAATTCAAGGACAAGGGCCAATCATCAAACAATGTTGAGTATGACTCAGTCATCTCAACCATAGACTACGACCAAGATCTAGTGGCTACAATAAAGATCAAAGTCATTGTGTGGTCACCACTAGACAGAAAAAAGTATGGGTCCCTACTACAAAACAATCCTACTTCTTCTCCCATACCACCTCCTCATCCAACATCTAATTCCACCACCACTTCCACTTCCCAACCTATGCCTTCATTCAACATCATCAAACAATTGAAAAGACCACAACACAAATTTCCATCATGGAATTACTTAAGTCTTCTCCCATTACAACGTATCCTTACACAAACATTGAATGAAGCTCATGTCCCACAACATCAACTCACAACAATTCCAAGCTTTAATCACCAATATTTCAACACCCAATCCCATTCTATCATTCGATCCTATTGACCTTCTTAACCCCAACCTTACTAACAATCAGTCATTATACGTCAAGCTTTTATCACCCATCACAAGGTTAAACATGTACTAGTTAAAATGGGGCAACATTGAATATTTTCTCCATGAAACTACTACGATGTCTTGGTTACACTGAAAAGACTTACAAAATGATATCATAACCATTCGTGGGTATGATGGTAATGAAAGAAAGTCCAAAGGAACAATCACATTGCCACTTATGGTTGGACCAATCACTTTAGACACGTTATGTCATGTGGTAGATGTAGAAGTCTCATATAATGTTCTCCTCGGTCAACCATGGATTCATGCCATGAAATCCTCCCCCATCCACATTCCACCAATGTATTAAATTCCCCCACTTGGATAAGGAATTTACATTGTGTGTTGATGTCCAACCCTTCAATATTGCAAATTCCTCAAAGGATGGTATCTAAATGCTCACTCATATCCATCGTTGGAGAAATATACGCTCCCCACACATAATCCCTTCTTTGATAAACACGTGTTGATCCAGATACGCTTCCAAAACATACTCCAAAATCATACAAGAGTCATCCTCATGAATCTACTAGTCAACCATCATCTTCTAATCAACCAACATCTCCCAATCCATCCTCTTTACGCTAATCAACCCTCTTCATCTAACAACAATTCCCTTCCACTAAACAATCATCTTCTTTACCTAGTCAACCTTCTTCATCTAACAACACCTCTTTTGTTAAAATACCATCCCCTTTAGTTAATCAAGCTTCATCCTCTAATCCACCCTCCTCTTCTTATAACCCATTCTCTCCATCTTTCAAAACTACCAAAATTCCTTCCACATGCATGTGAGGTATCTACTTGGTCCCTCAACACATACATTCAAAATCATCAACAAAGGTTATGGTGAATACCAATTCCAAGACATTGTGAAATTTTTTTTACATCAAAAAATCCCCACAAACCTATGGAAAACCAAATGCTCCTCATCTTAGAATCCATCCCACTTACAAATTGGGTCAATCAGTTTGGAAGAAGTTCAGTTATCTAGACAACAAACATATTCCAAGTTCTTTAGGATCTTGGTTATATGATGACGAATTCACTTCTTGTTATGAGTCCCCTCAATTTACTAAAGCTCATCGAATGATGAAAAACATGTGATGGAAGGGTAAAGGACTCAATCCAAATGAACAAGGTCATTTAGATCTGATCACTTACACCAAAATCATGGTAAACATGGCCTTGGTTTCAAGATACTTAATGCAACTCCCGTATTAATCTCAAGTGACAAATGATGACACCATTTTGATAGTGACACAGGGTCTATGCACATCCTTTTTGAAAATCTTTCCGAAAAAATCTCCACTTTGAACATTTATCCATTAATGTCATTGATTTTGAGCTTCTTCATCTAACTCTCATTGACCATGACCAATTACATCATGTGGCCATGGACATGTTTCAAAATGATGAGCCATTGAAGAGTTCTTTGGAACTCATGATCAAATTCCCTTTTGACCATAAAAAGGATTTGAGATTAACCTTGATGAATTTTCCTACTTTGGTAAAGAAATAGAATATTCGGATCCTCTACCTTGGGAAGCCTTAGATAAGAAGCAAAAAAAAAATTTCTCATAGTAAAAACCTTGTCACCACCTTATCCAAAAACATATCAATAAAAGGACCAAATCACAAACAAAAACCATGTGTTAATTCCCTAAATCACTCCAAAATCGATGAATTACATCAACCAATAGCATCATTTTCAGAAAAAGATACATCCAAAATGTTGGTTGAGGAAACCAAAGATATTAACATCGGTACCCCGAACAACAAAAAATTTACACAACTCGGCATCATCTGTCCACCAAAATGCATAGAGTTCACAACACTGTTCCTCATCAAATTTCAAGACATTTTTGCATGGACCTACAAAGATATGCCAGGCTTAGATCCATCTCTCATAGTACATCACCTTGTGGTGCATCCAGGATGCAAAGCCTATAAAATAGAAATTACGCAAAATGCACCCCAAGGTAGCATTGCTTGTAAAAGTTGAACTTCAAAAACTATTAGAGGTAGACTTTATAAGACCTATCACTACTTTGAATGGATATCCAACATAGTTCCTATAGCCAAGAAAACTCCCGACATTAGGGTATGCACATATTTCCATGATATCAATAAAGATTGTCAAAATATGACTTTCCTCTACCAAACATAGACATGATTGATCGACTCCATACATAAGGCCATGAAATTCTCTCCATAATGGATGGATTTTTGGATATAATCAAATACACATCACTAAAGAAGATCAACACAAAACAACATTTACTACACCATGGGGCACCTTCTGTTATAAGGTCATGCCTTTTAGACTGAAAAATGGTGCCACATATCAACGAGCCATGATGTTATCTTTCACGATATGTTGCATGATATCATGGAAGATTATGTTGACAACATATTAGAAAAATATAAAACATGGATAGGACATCCAGGTGTGTTGAGACACATCTTTGAAAGGTTGCGTGAGTATAAAGTTCACCTTAATCCAAAGAAATGTGTATTTGGGGTGACTTTTGAAAGTTATTAGGATTTATTGTCTCACGAAGAGGTATAGAAGTCAATCCCAAGGTCAAAGCCATCATGGAAATTCCTCCTCCCAAAATCTCAAATAATTACGTAGTCTCAAGGAAAAATCCAATCCATTCGATTTCATATCACAATTAGTTGATAAATGTCATCATTTTAATCAATTTCTTAAGAAAGATGCACAATTCCAATGGAATCAAGATTGTCAAGATTCTTTCACCAAACTCAAAAGAATACCTTTCTAGTCCACCTATCCTTATGTCACTAATCATAGATAAACCCATGCTTCTTTATACATCTTGCCATTGAGCATGCCATAGGATCTTTACTAGCACAACACAATGATCAAGAAAAAATAATGGTTGTTTATTACCTTATTCGAACACTTATTGAGCATGAGGTAAGATATTCCCAAATCAAAAATTATGCTTAGCGGTCACTTTCACATTCCATAAGCTATGTCATTACTTTCTTAATCACACAACTAAATTGATCACTAAGGTCAATCCCCTCAAGTATCTCTTGTCTTGACCTATTCTCATAGAAGAATGTCTAGTTGGGTCATCCTACTTAGTGAATTTGATGTTAAGTTTGTTCCTCAAAAAATTAAAGGAAAAGCCTCTCATATCAACTTGTTGAGGCACCTCTTCTTGGAACAAAATGCTTCATTTTACATTTCCTAATGAAGATCTTTTATACATAGACATCGCACCAACCTGGACTTTATTCTTTGATGGATCTTGTAACCTCCATGGATCAAGAGCTGGTATTTTTCTTATCACACCTGTGGACATGTTATCCCCAAGTCATTTTGATTAGCATTCCCATGTACCAATAATATCACAGAGTATGAAGCTCATAGTAGGATTAAAACTCGCTATATCATGGAACCTTAAAGAGTTGGTTGTATTTGGTGACTCTTTACTTATCATTAAATAGGTTACTGATGAATACCAAGTCAAGGATGAAAAACTTATTCCATATAAGTGCATGGTAGATAGCCTCTGAAGCTATTTTTGATTGATTAGTTTTGACCAAATCCCTAGAATTCATAACAAATCCATGTAGATGCTATGGAAACTATTGGATCTCTGTTAGAAATCACATCCAATCAACCCCAAGACATTTTCTCATAGAACATCTCTTAATGCTACTTATGATCTACCTGAAAATACTATGGTATGTGAGATCATGGGTCCTAATGACCCTTGGTACCATGATATTTATAATTTCATCCATGACAAAGTGTTCCCTACCAACATGAAACCAAGTCATAAATGCACTTTAACACACGTGCCTCTCGTTACACCATTTTAGCATAAACACTCTCTATATGAGGTTACGATGGCACCCTACTTTGATGTCTTAATCAGAGGAGGCCTCTAGCATTCTAACTAAAGTCCACTCTAGTATCTATGGGCGCACACATGAACGGTATGGATCTAGCCAAGAAAATCCTACGTGTTGGGTATTATTGGCCCACCATGGAGAATGATGCATGCCATTTTGTCAAATGATGTCAAGCTTTTCAAAAACATGGAAACCTTATCCACACACCTTCTCAATCATTACAATGATCACCACACCATGGCCCTTCTCTCAATGGGGGCTTGATCTCATCGGTAAAATCAGACCAACATCATCCGATGGACATAAGTTCATTATTACCACTACTCGATTACTTCACTAAATGGGTAGAAGCTATGCCTCTCACCTATGTTACCAAATCCAAATATCAAAGTTCATTTTTAACAATATCATCTGTCGATTTGGCATTCCATCCTCCATTGTCACATATAATGGAAAATCATTTAAAAACTAGATGTAAAATACCTCACCAAACATTTCTACATCAAACTTAAATGGTCTACTCCATACTACCCCCAGGGTAACGACCAAACAAAAGCAACCAATAAAATTTAAAATCCATCATGGAAAAAATTTTTCGATACACATGGATGAAATTGGCACACTCAAATTTACCCTACTCTTTGGGCTTACCACACATCTTATCACACACCTACAGGAGCCACCCCATTCTCCCTTGTTTATGGTTGCAAAGCCATTTTACCTATTGAGGTTGAACTCCCATCCTTGAGAATATCCCTTAAAGATGTAATTAATGAAGATGAATATCGATAATCATGACTTAATGAGCTCGAGTTTCTTGATGAAAAATGACTTAATGCCCTCAATCATCTTCAAGTCTATCAAAATTGGTTGCAACACAATTATCATAAAAAATATGACCTAGAGAGTTTGAGGTTGGTGATCTTGTTCTCAAAGAAAATCAAAATAATACCACTAAAGAGTGAGAAAAAAAAAAAAATTTGAACCTAATTGGTTAGGACCTATGTAATTACAACTAAATTTGGCTCTGGAGCCTATAAATTGGCCACTAAAGATGGTCAGGAACTTGATGAACCATGAATGCAATACATTTAAAGAAATTCTATTCTTGAGGCACTCTCTATTCTAGGAGACAACCACTTGTACATTCCTCTTGTCTTACTCATCTCCAAATAATTTAAAATTATTCATTCCATTGGCAGATATTCTCATTATCAAAATCACATCTTCATATTCATCATCATGAGACAAGTGTTAATATAGATCCTATTAAGTTTTGTGAGTATCATACTTCTTATAATGTCTCCCATTTTTGTTGCTTTTGCCTATGGTCATACCTAGAAGCTTACTGATGGTAATATATTCCCTTTAAATAAATTCTCTCTTTCACAACAAAGCTCTAAACTTCTTTACCTAGTTCATTTGACCATCCATCTCAGTCTTTAGTGTTGAACCCTCACATCCTACTAGTCATGTGGGGCTGAGATTGGGGGAAATGTTCCTTCCCAAATAAAAATCACTATTATACAAGTCAATAAATCAAATAACTTATGAATAATTCATTGTTACACCTTTCATCCTTCACAGTCTTTGGTGTTGAGCCCACACTTCTTACTAGTAGTGTGAGACTGGAATGGAGGGAGGTGCCCTTACTCATCTACATCTTTTATTTTGGTGATAAACCCTTGCCTCTTACTGGTGGCATGGGGAAAATCATAGAGGGTCATTCATAAATCACAAAGCATAAAAATGCAAAAAAAAAAAAAAAAAAAAAAAAATAAAAAATTACTTGCCTATGTTTTTCCTTTGGTGATGAGCCCTTGCTTCTTACTGGTAGCATGGGGAAGACATAGGGAGTTCTTTACAAAAATACAAAATCTTATAAATCTGAAAGTGCTTACAATTTTAAATTCCCAAAGAAGTAATTTAGATGCCTAAGTGAAGAGAGAACTATCCCTTCACCTCATATCTTACCAATCAGTAGGCCACATAACTATCTAAGTCTAGTAGTGTGACCTATAAAGTGAAAGTCATTTTGAAACTAGTTCAATAACCTTAAGAAGAATTGAGTCACAATTTCCCAAATGGATTGTTGTTAGCACTTGTCTCTATATTCATTATCTACATCCTGTGTCCTTCTTGATTCTCGGTGATGAGCCCTCACATCTTACTAGTTGTGTGGAGTCAAGAACAGTTGACTTATTTTCATCATGTCATCACCAACATATCCTACCAATGGAGTGAGAATTTTTATATTATTCAAAGCATGAGTTACCATGAGGAACAAGGTACATGGATGATACCCTAGTTTATCACCTCTCATAAGAAGTTTGCATTCTGTTCCAAAATCTCAAAATCCCCAAAAATAGTATAAAATCTCAAAATCCCCAAAATAGTATAAAATCCAAAAATCCAAAAAAACATTCAAAAATATTCAAAAAATCAAAAATCCAAAAAATATTTGAAAAATCTTAAAAATCCCAAAAACATATGAAAATCTTAAAATTCCAAAAATCAAAATTCAAAAAAATCAAAAATCCTAAAAATTTGCAAAAACATCAAAAAAACCCAAAAATTAACAATCAACACAATTCATCCTTTGAAATATTATCCCCAAAAAATGTTCCAACACCTTATGACTATCAAATTCAAACCACTTCCTTCGTGTGAATCCTCGCTTGGGAAAATTAGATCTCATTGTTTCCTTGTTTGAGGACAATGACCCAATCCATTCTATGCCCTTGTACCCTGCTTGGGGGCACATCCAATCAATCATCACTGATGGAACACATTAGGGACATGTTTAAAGGTTTTTGTGTTTTATTACTAGTTACAAGTTTATTTTTTTTATCTGGTATCTTGATATATTACAGGGGGCATCTTGATTTTATGTATCCTGGTGTTCCCTCTAATATACTTATGTTATATGATTGCATATCATACAAGGGCATCATATATTTTTTATGGTCCTTGTCTATGCTCTCTTGCACTTGCATATCATATCAGGGCATCATACATTTCTTTGGGCCCCTGTCTATGCTCTCATGCATATTATAGTCTAGTCATCCTAATCTTCTATATCATGATGCATCTGTTATGTGCTATATTAAAATTAAGATGCTTTCATCCCATGAGTATCTTCTTGCATGATCGAAAAAACTTACTTTTCACCCCATCCATTCACCCATACTAATACATTCTCTAGTTTGGGAATCCTACTTGATCACCATTACATTTTGTGAATCCTACTTGAGGATCTTTCTCAGTAGCATTCCCTATCCTACAACTCCTCATCCCCCACCATGATCCACATGTCTTTGATCCATTGGTCCTCTCTCCTCATTTCCACTTGCTCCACCACTTATCCCCACATCACCCTTCTCACCATTCATGTCCCCTCTCACCACTTTGTGTTCTTCCCTTTCACTCTTCCACTTTCAGCTTGACAATCTTACTTAATCACCCCTTCCAGTGGGACTCTTAGTTGAGGTATACCCTCTTCCTAAGATCTTCCCATTGTAGAAAATTCTCCACCATCTCCTCTTTCATCAGACAACAATCACCACCACACACATCTTTTTGCTCTGCCTCTTCCACTTATCATTCTTTCCTCATCACTCTCACCACATGGGCATCCCAATTAAGGATTCCCCTCACAATCTGCATTCTACACCACATATATTCCTCCATCCATTCATCTTACACTCCTTTGTTTCCTTCTTTCCTTGTTATCACCACCTCTCACCCCTCATTCTAGTCTCACACACACATTTTCCCTCTTTTCTCATTCTTCCTAGTATCCATCTTTGCTTTGGTAATCTTACTTACACATCCTCGTAGTATGAAAAATTTACTTGAGGGTTCCCCTTCAGTCCATCTTGTCATACCCTCTTCCCACCAACTCCATCAATCACTTACTTCTTCCCATCATTCTTCTTCTTCAGCTTGGTGATCCTACTTACTCATTCCCATCACATGGAAATCTTACTTAAGAGTCTCTCTTAAGATTGATTTTCCATCTGGCCCTCCCCATCCCATCAATATCTCCATCCCATTTCTCCCACCCCTTGGCATCATCATCTGCTCCACCATCCATTCCACCCCTATGCCCAATACATTCTTTCCTTTCACCTTCCATTCACCATCACTGATTAGTTTGGCGATCTTACTTAACCACTCATGCGGCATGGCGATCTTACTTAAGAGTCCTCTCTAAGGATGATCTGTCATCTTGCACTCCCCATCACTCCACATTCTCACCATCCACATTTTCTCTTCATTCCCCATCATCACATCCTCTCACCTCCTCTTTCATTCTCATTCAAACACCACCTCCTACTTTCCCACTTTTCATCTCCATCATCCCTTGCTTGGAAATCTTACTTAACCACTTCCACCACATGACAATCTTACTTAAGGGTCCTCCTTAAGTTGAACTTGTCATTTTGGAATTCTCCCTCACCTCATTCTTCATTCCCTCCATTGATCATTTCTTCCTCCTGGTCTCCCCTACCAACCACATTTTCCTCCTACCATTATCCTTTCTCAACCTATCATATCACAGAGTGTGTCTACCATCTTCCACCTGTAATCATGTTCCTTTCCCCATTTTCCCCTTCTTGATCCATCATCCTTCATACCATTTCCTACCATTCTTTTCATGTCTTGTTTCTTCATCTTCACCTCATTCATCCTCATCCTCCACATCCTCTCCTCTCCTCACCTTCATCTTGTCACAACTCATCACTCACCTTTTCTTTCACTCTTCTCACTCCATCTTCTCGAGTTCTCCCACATATCCACCCCCATGTCTACCCATCATTATTGTTGGTCTCCCCTAACATTATTTCATCATCATCTTCCATTTCCATGCTAATAATTATTGGTGGACTACCCCTAAAATTCACTCATCCTCATTCTGCATGGCCTTGTTCACTCTCTTTGACCTTCTCCATTTTTCTTCATTCCTTCCTTCCTTCTTGCCCACCAATAATTATTGGTGGACTTCCCCTAACATCCCTTCACTGCATTTCCTCTTCTATTCTCCATTCCTTTTTCACTTTCTTCACTTTTCCTCTCATCCTTCACCAATAATAATTATTGTGGACTTCCCCTAACATCCCTTCACTGGCATTTCCTCTTCTATCCCTCCCTCTCTTTTTCTTTGCCACCTCTCCATCTTCCATTCTTCCTTTCCAAATTTCTTTATTGTCTTCATCATACATCCTTTGTCTATTGTCTCGTAATCCTTTTATCCTCATCTCATGCATCTCTCGCATATTTTTCCAATCCATGTCATTCCTCCCCTCTTTCTTCTCTTTACATTCCTGATGCTACCCACTCTACACCAAATATCCCCATTCTTGATTTCCTTCCTTCTACATCATTTTCTCTATTTATCCTCTCCTCCTTCCCACTCTTCATCTTGTTTCATCTTCTCTTTATCATCTTCTTCCCCTTTTTTTTCCTCGTGCCTCCTTCATACTTCCCCATCAGTACCCTGTCTCTTTCTCTCATATCCAAAGTATTTTTTTACCCCATCATCATCCACATGCATCTCCATGTGGTTTGTACCATATTCTCTACCTTGGTCTTCCCCATGATGACTAGGTTCCTTCAATATTCTCCCTGTATCCACTCTATCATCTCTTCTTCCCCCATCATTTTCACCTTCCTCCTCCCCTCCCCTTCTTTTCTCTACCACCCCTACCTTTTCAATCATTTTGTACTAGTTTCTCTTCTTTTCTCTGATCTTCTCCACATCTTCTTGGTCCCTCATAGTTTCTTTTTTTTTTTCTTCTATCATCTCTTTCATCTTCTTTAAATTATTCATCTTCCTCATCTCCTTCATTTTTCCATCCTTCTCTCCCTTTCTCTCATCCCTCCCTCTTCATTTTATCTTTTCTATTCCACTACCTTCATTTTGCACCTTTCTCTCCCTTTTTCCTGATTTCACCCCTACTCTCATCTCATCTTCTCCTTCTTGTTCATCTTTCCTCATTCCCTTCTCCTATCATCCTTCTCTATTATTATCTTCCACCTTTTTTTTTTTTTCTCTTCTCTCTTCTCTACTCTATTCCATACCCTTGTCTTCTTCACCTCCTACTTCTATAGTTTATTTATTTTCTTTCTATCATCTCTTTCTTTCTTCTTTAAACTTCCTCGTCTCCTTCCATTTTTCCATCATTTCTCTCCCTTCATCTCCTTCACCCTTCTTCACTATTCCACTCCCTTCATTTTGAATCTCTCTCTCCCTTTTTCATAATTTCACCCTCACCTTCTCTCTCGTCATCTTCTCTCTCTCATCTCATCTCGTCTTCTTCTTGTTTGTCCTTCATCATTCCCTTCTTCCCCTATCATCCCTCTCTCTTATTCTCTTCTACCTCTTTCATTCCTTTTTTCTCCTCCTCCATCTCTCCATCTCTCTATTCCATACCCTTGTCTCCTTCACCTTTGACTTTTCTTTCCCTTCTCATAATCAACCACTACTCCTGTCCATTCCTTTTTTCTTCTCTTTCCACTCTTACTCATTACATCCTTCAACACATCCTCACACCTAGCATTCAAGGCCATTGAATCCTTTCCCCATTTTGCACCATAGTTGTTTCATTCTCTTACACCCCATTCTCATCCTCCTCTCCACAGTTTGACCTCTCCTCTTTTTGAGAGCTTTGTCATCTCTTCCATTCTCATCATCCCTCTCGAGGGGGCATCATCACATCTATATCCTAATCACATCTTCCCATGACATTTTTTCTTCGAGGATACCATAACATCCATCACCTACCACCTTCTACTCTCCCTAACAAACATCTTGTTCTACTTTTTGTTTAGCAAAAGTAGATTGAATTCTTCCCCCATTCTTACAAGTGAAAGTTTTTCTACTTTTTTCTTAGAGAATGCCTTCTCTTTTCTTCCTCTAATAACTTCTTATCAAAGGAACACCTTCCTTAAGAATAATCTCTTCAAAATTTCAATCCTTCCACTGGGGCATATTCATCCATCTCATCTACTTTCTTTGAAAGGACACTACTTTCATAGTACCCTTCCAAAGAGGGGAAAATGTAGACACCCCAATTTCACACCTCTCCTAAATCAATTAATTTCCCATTCCATTTCCCACAAAAATACACATTGAATTAATCAATGTTAATTGATTAATTAATCCATTTCAACCCCTAAATTAAACCCAATCTTCCTCACATGCCAAATATTCCCCATGTCCCCCACTTGTGAATTAAATATTCAAGTTTAATTCTAGACCATTCCTCATGTCTCCCACTCACCTAATCATGTTTACTTTTCCAAATCATGATTACCCAAAACCCCAAATTAATCCCACTTTTAGGCTATAATGATGTTATAAGTTGTGCGTATTACACAAGATAAATTTGTATTCATTTAGTGTCATAACAAATTTATGTTTTGTTGTTGTTTTAATGTTTATGTATTCGCAAGTGCGGTATTTTGAGAAAATCTGAAAATTAATAAGAAATATTGCTTTGTTGTCTTGATTAATAGTTGTTTATAGGTATTCGGAGAAGCAAAACCAATTATAAAATTCAAACAAAAAAAAATTTTGATTTTAGTTTAACGATTGTTTGCAGATGTTTCGTGAGTACAAATTTATTTTATATCAAAATTAAAAGAACAAAAATTAGTACTTTTTCCACTCGGTTTAGTAGGAAATTTAGTTACTGAGTAGATTTAGCGACTGTGTTAATTTTTTTGAGGAGGTTTGTTTTCTACTTTACTGGTTGTACAAAAACAAATTTATTTATTTTTGAGGTATTCCTTTATTTTGTGTTTTCTTTATAAACCTATATATATAAAAAAAATCAATTCAATTTTATTAAATCCTAACCTATCTACCCACCCCTACCTATCAACTTGGCTCACGGGTTGGCAAGCCGCTTTCAGCTACCCTACCTCACAACTCACCTCACTCCCTACTTAATTTTCTACCCCCTTTGAGTCACCCCAAACCAACTTATAACTACCCAACCCGACTCCCATGACCCCTACCCAACTCGATGACTTACTTGCTGCCAATCCCTATAGAACCCCAAAATCTAACCTCCCAAGCTATCTCCTCACCGACTACCCCAACTCAAACACATCCCATAGACCCCTAAACTCACTTCCCCACTTTCCTAAACCGTACCACACCCCGTGGTCTCACCTCATAGGACAGCCCGTATCCATCCCCTACTAACTTAGACACATGCCGAGATCACCGTTCTCAACCCCCAACTCACGAAATCCCCTACGGATCTTGGACCTTAGTCCTAAATCCCTCAATAAAACTCGTCCCTCACCTCACGATCCCTATCTTGAGCTCACCACCAATCCTTACAAGCCCTCCCTTGGCCCCAAGTCATTCAATTCCCAAAACGAGTCCTTCTATGTGCCCACCACTCTCGTGCCTACATATGCTCAACTCATCCCGAGCCGTTCAAGCTCCCCGCACACTAAACACACAAACAATAACCTAACCTACAACCTTCTCTAACAAACTTACGATTTTAGGTTTACGACTTTGTTTTAATTAGGACTAGGATATATTGGAAAATGCATCTACATAGATTGATAAGAGTTTACATTTTCCCATTCGACAACATACCACCTATCACATGATTTAAAAAACAATGGTTCTTCTCGGAAGATCTACCTTTTGAGCCAAAACATAACATAAACATGATTTCTTACTGCTTGTAAACAAGCTATTTTTTCATTTTACTTATCACTAAAATTAGATTATACAAGTGTGTTTTTATAGATTTCAAGTCCTAATTATGTTCCACAATTTTTTTAAATGGCCTCAATATCAAACAAAAAATTGAATTAATAAAACAACGAAGACCTAGACCTTAATTTGATTTTAACTCATTAGCTTGCTTACGCCAACAATAAAATCGTAATATATTACTTATATACATTAAACTCATATCAAGTGACTTGAGTAAGATCACCCCTTATGACCTCACTTGTCAAGCTTGTGTAAGCTACCTTCACAAATGAATCCCTCATAGCGTGTTTTGAGGTACATCAAATTGGTTCTTACGCCATGTGAGGCGCCTACTAGTTCTTCGACACATACATTCAAAATCATCAACAAAGGCTATGGTGAGTACTAATTTAAGAATATTGAGAATTATTTTCACATCAATTACTCTCATCCTGCAAAACTATAGAAAACCCAACACTTCCCACATAAAAACCCCTCCCATTTGATAATGAGTAATTTAGTTTGGTAGAAGTTTGGTTATCATGATGAAGAAAATATTCCAAGTTCCCAGGATCTTGGTTGTATAATGGAGAACTCGCTTCTTGTTATGATTCCCTAAATTTACCAAAGTTCATAGTATAATGAAAAACATGCAATGGAAAGGTAATGGACTCAAGTAAGAATGAAAAATGTCATCTAGATCTAATCACTTATATTGAAAATTCTAGTAAACATGACCTTGGTTTCAAAAAATTTAACAAATCTCCAGTATTAATCTCAATTAGCGACAACGATATCGATTCTGACAATGACACAAGCTCTACACACAACCTCTTTGAAAATATAGTAGAAAAAAATCTCCCCTTTGAACATCTATCCATTAATGTCATAAAAATAAAATACATCATGTTGCCATGGAAATGTTTCAAAATGATGAGGCCATTGAAGATTTTCTTGGAACTCGTGATCTAATTCCCCTCTCTGATCATAAGAAAGGATTCGGTATTGACCTTGATGAATTCACCTATTTTGGTGAAGAGTTAGAATATCCCAATCCTCAACCTTGTGAAACTCTAAAAAACATATCAAGAATAAATTTTCCATACCAAAAACCTTTCCGCCACACTCTTCGAAAAACATACCAATAAAAAGATAGAAACTCACAAACAAAAACTTGTACTTTCCCTAATAACAATTCATCGAAACATTTGAAACTGATAATTTACATAAACCAATAACATATTTTTCTAAAAATAAACATCTAAAATGTTGGTTGAAGAAAGCAAAGATATTAACATCGGTACACCCGAAAAACCAAAGATTTTACAACTTGACATTAGTCTATCTGACCAAGAATGCATAGAGTTCACAACACTCCTTACAAAATTTCAAGACATTTTTGCATGGACCTATAAAGATATGCTAGGATTAGACCCATCCCTTGTAGTACATCACCTTGTAGTACATCTGGACTCAAAACCTATCAAACTAATTTTAAATAAAATGCATCCAAAGGTAGCATTACTTGTAAAAGATGAACTCCAAAACTATTAGAAGCAAAATTTATAAGACCAATTGACTATTCTGAATGGATATCAAACATAGTTTATGTAGATGAGAAAACTCCTTGCATTAGGGTATGTAAAAATTTCCACGATATTAATAAAGATTTTCTAAAAGCTGAATTTCCCCTAACAAACATAGATATGATCATCAAATCCATAACAGCACCATGAAATGCTCTCCTAATGGATGGATTTTTTTGTTATAACTTAATACACATCATGAAGAAGATCAACATTAAAAAATTTACTACACCATGGGGTACCTTATATTATAAGGTCATGATTTTGGGATGAAAATGCAAGCACTAAATATCAATGATCCATGATGGTTATATTTCATGATATCATGGAAGACTACATCGATGATATACTAGAAAAATCTGAAATGCGAGACAAGTATGAATTATTCAAGGAAAAATACAATCCATTCATCGCTTTTTATATCACAATTAGCTGATAAATGTCATCATTTCAATCAATTGCTCAAGAAATATGTATAATTTTGATGGAATCAAGACTACCAAGACTCATTCGACAAACTAAAAGAATACCTCTATAGTCCTCCCGTCCTTATGTCACCAATCTCACAAAGTGGTATATAAGTTGAAATCTCAAAGGTTAAAGATATCATCTAGGCATGTTGAGACTTATCTTTGAAAGATTGCACGAGTATAAGGTTTGAATCAATCCAAAAATGGGTATTTCATGTGAACTATAGTAAACTATTAGGATTCATCGTCTCACAAAGTGCTATGGAAGTTGAAATGCCTCGTCTATAGATTCTCAAACAACTATGAATTATTCAAGGAAAAATACAATCCATTCGACGTTTTATATCACAATTAGCTGATAAATGTCATCATTTCAATCAATTGCTTAAGAAATATGTATAATTTCAATGGAATCGAGACTACCAAGACTCATTCGACAAACTAAAAGAATAACTCTATAGTCCTCCTGTCCTTATGTCACCAATCACAGACAAACCAATGCTTCTTTACACATCTTCCACTTAATATGCCATAGGATCCTTGTTAGCAAAACAAAACGATTAGGAAAAAGAATAGGAAACTTATTACCTTATCTCGAACACTCATGGATCATGAAGTAAAATACTCCCAAATCGAAAAGGTATGCTTAGCGGTCGCTTTCACGTTCCATAAACTATGCCATTACCTAGCTCAATCACACAACCAAACTTATCACTAAGGTAGATCCCCTTAAGTATATCCTATCTAGGCCCATTCTCATGGGAAGAATGTCCAGTTGGGTCATCCTACTTAGTGAATTTGATGTCAAATTTGTTCATCAAAGAGAAACTAAAGGATAAGTGCTAACAAATCAACTTCTTCACGGCACCTCTTAGGGACTAGAACCTCTCCATTTAAAATTTCCAGATGAAGATATTATATACATAGATATAATTATAGCTTGGTATCTATTCTTTGATGGATCTTGTAATCTCCATGGATCACAAGTTGGTATCTTAATTATCAAACATGATTAGAATGTTATCCCCAAATATTTTCACCTAACATTTCCTTGTATAAATAATATTATAAAATACGAAGCTCTCATTCATTTGGATTAAAATTACCCATATCATGGACTCTTAAAGAATTATCCGTATTTGGTGACTCATTTATTATCATTAAATAAGTTAACAATGAATATCAGTCAAAGATAAAAAGCTTATTCCATACAAGCACATAGTATATAGCCTTCGCGACTATTTTTGGTTGTTTAATTTTAACCAACTCCTAGAATCTATAATAAGTCTACGAGATGCTATAGTAACTATTGGATCTCTTTTAGAAATAATGTCAAACAAACCCCAAGAAAAATTTCTCGTAGAAAACCTCTTAACGCCTACTTATAATTTACAGAAACTATTATGGTGTATGAAATAGTTGGTCTTGAGAACACTTGGTACCATGGAATTTACACTTTCATCCATGAAAAAATATTCCCGCCAACATGAATACTAGTTATAAATGTGCCTTAGAACAATGTGCTTCATGTTACATAAATTTAGTAATCACTCTATCTAGATGAGATTACGATGATACTCTACTATGATACCTAAATCGGGGAGGAGATGCACCCAAAATTGCACAAGTGTCACATTGGTGGTAAGGTAAAAGTCTTCAATGATGATTTCCTATTTTTTATAATAAATGATAAAGTACATATCCTTTCCCCTTTCTCTTAGCATGATTATTTTTACTTATCCTTGTCTTAGATTTTTCTATCTTTTTGAGCCATTTTATACTTGTTGCGAGGTTACCGTGACTTTAAGTCACACAATCGCCATGGTGGTTAAGAAACTACTTGTCTACCTAGAATGGTAGTTACATAACCACCGTAATAGTCCTATAGCCATATCGGTGGTTGCATAAGCGTCGAGTCTACGCAAATTGGTGGTTTTGTGTGCATTTACTTGAGAATCCAAACTGAGTGTTATGTATGTGTGTCTCAAGTTTGAGAGTGTCTTTCTCACCTGTTTCTTGACCATTTCACCTGATTCCTAGATTGTTGGATACATATGGAACTCCTCTTCTTTGTTTACTATTATTAGAATGTTGACTGCCTCTTCTTAGGATGATTTGGCACTTCTTGATTGCCAAGTGTGCTAGAATTCTTCCCTACCATTTTTCTATAAAAACAAAGTTTTTACCCGTATGATGGGTTGGAGATTCTTGATTTGAATTACACCATTACTTTGCTAAAATATTTCTAAGAAGTACATAAACAAATCAGTTCATTTCTTTGTTGCTTCCTTATTATATTTGTGACCAGACTTACTTCATGCAACTAATCTACTCCAACATCTTCTTGAATTCTTCTCTAAATCAACCAACTCTGTTTTCTCGGATCAATTGGACTCTCATCTGTGAAAAGGAAGTTGAGGATACCAAATAAATCATCACCACACTTGGATATTGTCATAGTTATACATATTTAAGTTGGGGATGCATTTATAATTCTTTCAAAGCTTTCATTCTTTAGAATATTGTAGTTAGATACATTTTTCTTAAGGAGTAGAATTTACATATTGTAAGAATATTTCTGTTGATATCTTATTCTTGGATTATCCTTGTGGATTTTTCTGGAAGGAATTTATAGGAAGGTCTTGTGTAGGAAGTTATTCATTCATTTGTTTAGAATATATGTGTGTTTCATTTCTTCATTTCCAATTTTTTGTGCACATAGAAAAACTTCTATTGAAATATTCATCCCTACTTATCCCTATAGATTTGCTAGAAAATAATCTTGAGGAAGATTATGTGTCTATGCTTGTTATTTTAATTCTTCGTTATTATTTTGTCTATGCATTTCATTTGTTTTACTAGGGAAGTCTCAAGGGAAGAGGAAACTGCTTCTTACGAGAAGCCTTATTTCTTCCCATGATTATGAGGTGAAGCAATTAGAAGAAGTTAAAATCCACAATTACAAATTATAAAACATATTTTTTAAATTAGATTAGCTTCACATCCTGCAATAGAGGAATAACCACATCCGACTATTCCTGTTTAATTTAATTTAGTATAGAAGTAGATTATTTATTTTAATTAGTTTCTTTGTTTTTAGATTTCTTTTATTTATTTCCCAATAACTAGAAAAATAAATAAATAGATTAGAAGCAGTATATCCATTTTGTTTTTTTCTTTCAAATCTTCATTGAAAATACCAAAAGTAGTAGATAGTTTATTTCATTTGGTTTTGAATAAATGCTTTCAAATAAAACTTAGTTAATTAAAAGAGGAAATCAACTTTCTTTTATTTAATTCAAGTTTATTTGTTTTGTTTGTTTAAAAGTAGGAATTAAAGTAATTTAGATTGGAAAGAATACAACATCTACTCCCTTAGCGGCCTAGGCTACTAGATCTTAGTTATAAGTCCCTTTAGATTTCAATTTTTTTAATTTCCGATTCTCTTGATTTAGTGCCCACATGACCATTCCGGTCCCACCATAACAACACATTCAAATATTTGACCCTGCTTATTAGACAACCAAACATTGAGCGAGACTAAATTGATATTGACCAAGGCTTGCACTAATTAGTTTTCAAAGCCACACTTGTGCCTCCTACAATCATTGGCAAAATCTCTTCCCTCAACAAGGAATAAGATATTATTGAGGAATATTGTGATGATGAGGTAGACCAAATTAGACCCCATAACCCTTGATTTGTCCTTATCCCATCTTTTGTCATATCTTCATGACCCTCTTCAGAGAGGAATTCACAGACGACGAAGGAAAATTTCCCCATGTTCCATAATCAAGTAGAGTTTTATTTGTTTCTATAGATATTGACAAAAACCTATGCATTGGGATCATCCTTGATTGTACTATCACCCCTTTGAGTAAGTTAGACAAACATTCATTGCCCTCAACAAGTAAATTTTTTCCATTTGAGAATATCTAGGTGCCTTGAATTCTTGTTATCATTCACATCTATGCTACCTACAGGTATATCTGTCTTCCAAATTATCATTGCATCCATTGCATTCTCAATGTCCCGAGAATGAACTCGGGAGGTCACGTGCGTCTAAGATCACATGTTGATTTTTAAGCGTACAAAATTGGTGAACCTGATGTGAAGTACTAGTTCCTTTTCATATCCTCTTTATTTTTTTTTCATCTACCCTTCCCCTCTCCCATTATTCTATGGGTATTTATACACCTCGCAAATATGCCGGGTTGGGAGTATGGCATGCCTATTTTAGGATTTGAATCCTATTACCACCAGATGAATATGTAACAGTCACCCTCATTGTCTAGGTGGGCTAACAACTACTCACAAAACTTACTACCTCCTCACACACCTCCTCTTCAGGACTCAACACCAACTCAATAGTTATAATTGATGAGATAGATCAACCTAACTATAGTACACAACCAGAGTTCTCAAACTCCAACAACATGAAATTTACAGGAGAACATGGTTTTTATCCATGGGTCTTATCTGGACTTCATATTAGTGTGCGGTATGATTCCTATTCTTCCTATTTCCCACTAGATGATGAACTTCTAGTGCGTATCACCAAAATTTATAGACAAAGAACACACCTAAAAGGTGGGATCTACATATGAAAAATTTATAGCGGTATCATATGCCTTTGCGACCCAACAATATCCAACACACGCCTAAAAAAATTTGACAACCTTCACCTGATGATGTAATCTCAACATTGGTGGGTAGAATTAAGGAATTAGAAATTTCTCAATCTTCATAGCCTACACAATTTGTGGGTTCAAACAATGCTTCCCATCATGTTCAAAGAAAAACTATACCCTTTACTGTAAATGCCTACTAACAACCACCATCGGAGGTTTATTTGGGTGTTCCTAGCCCAGGCGACCTCCTTATAGGATCGGGCACACCGTGAATGTCCCTCATCCCTATTATGTGTATCCTACACTAGGCCCAATTGGAAGTGCATTCGGAATACCGCTACTTCGGAAATGTGAAGTTCCATGGATTCACACCCACAAACCCATATCCTAGTGTTGTCCCCCCTTACATACACATGCATTCAAATTATCCTCATATGGATATGTATTCTTTCCTTGGTCCTTATACTCAGTAACAAGGGGTTCCTTATGCCTCAACTAATGCTTACAATGCACCTTATCAAACTCTAGTTCCAATTCCTCCTTCGCATCAAGGACCTTGATGGTCAAATCTTATGCAAAGTGGGAACTTACTATGAATATGTAAAAGAGCCTCTAGAATTTATAATACGAGGTGTCATGATTCCTCATCCATTTTCAAATCTTCCCAAGTTTAAGGAAGAGGGATAACCCAATGTGTATATTAAGGCATACATTATTGCCATTAAAGAGTTACTCCCTTGGGATATGATCATCATGAAGATATTTATCAAGACCCTCGAAGGGATTTCCCTCGATTGGTATTAAAAAGTCCTGAAGCCTCTCTACATTATTTTAAGCAACTCACATCTAAGTTCATCAAGGCATTTGATATGAATAAGATATTGAGGATGGGGAACGGATAATTATTACACATCAAGAAAGATAAGAATGAGTCCATTGCCCACTTCATTTAGAGGTGGTGGCAAGTCCTTTATTCTTCCACAAGTTCTCTAAACATGGATCGGATGGAGCTCTGCAACTTATTCCTTCAATCGCTTAATCGAGAGACTATGTCATACCCCATTAAGCCTATCTTGGATTAATAGACATTTTTCCAGCTGTAGGTGAATTTTTGTGTGTGATTATCATGTTTGACTTGATTGGATGACTATATAAACAATATGTTTGTTGTTTGATCATGTTGGTTTCATTATCTATGAGATTGTAGTGATGGATTGATTTGTTGTGTAAGGTTGCTTCTTGGTTGATCTTATACTTATGTACTAATCTACATCTCTACAACTGTGTGTAGTTAATAAATCTTACAATCCTTGTATGGTAGATTAATTTTGACAACCCTTGTTGGTGAACAAAGGTATAGTCATCAAGCTTATATTTAAAATGTTATTTTGAAAGCCTTTATAAGGAATTTATAATAATGTTGATTGGGTAATGATTAATAAATCTGTCCTAAGCGACAAAGAAATATGCATATATGTATGTATAGTATTACATACACACATATATGTATATATATATATTATATATATACACACACACACACACACAGAGAGACATATACATATATATATGCATATATATATATATATATATATATATATATATATATATATATATATATTTGTGTGTGTGTGTGTGTGTGTGTGTGTGTTAATGTTATTAATATTGTCTTGGCTTATGATTAAATGAAATTATAATGGTCGAGCCATATTAAATGACAATACAATGATTTGGGGTTGGGGTTAGCTAACTCAGGCAACCGAGTCCCACCCGAGCTCCAACCGAAGTTGTTCGATGTTGTCACCCAAGCTAATGTTTGGTTAAATTGGTAAGTGCACATCATTTGATGTGATGGAAAGTGGGAGTTAGGGTTTTGACGTTGGGAATATCCCCAACCATTGATGGATTTAACCACCCAAAATGAAGGGTTGTGATTTCAAGGCAGATTGGTAGATATGCCAAATATGGCGGATGAAAGTTTAGCAGGAAGATATAAGAGCTTGGAAGGAATTAGTGGTAGTTTCATTTAATATAATTTATAAGGCTCCTTAGCCTTGGGAGAAGTGGGAAGCTTCTCGAGGAAGCTACCAAGCTAAGTGGTTAATTAGTTTTTCATTTTTTAGTTTTGATACTTTGGCTCCTCCATGATCTCTGCATGCAAGTTTATTTTGGCTATTTTCAAGCATCATGTTGGACTATTTATGTGAAATAATAAGTCCAATTTTTTGAGGAGATTATATAGTCGATTATTATGGGTTTTATTGGGCTCTTGTGTTGATTGAAGTTATTCATCTGTCTGGTTTTGTGTGAAAGATTTGGAGGATTCTGAGGAAAGAAAGAAAAAGATTTAGCATTTTGAAAATGCATTACATGTATGGAATCATCTCTTTCTCATATTTATCATTTATAACATTAAGATATTTTAATGGAAATAGATAAAAATTGGTTTCTCTTATATATTATCATTTTCTCTTTCATGGCTATGGTTATATTTTGTTATGAAGTCATGTATTGAATGAGCTTTGGCTTGATGGATCTATTTGAATGCAAATATGTTTTAAACTTGCGTATGGTTAATTATTATACAAGACATTTTTTCATCCACATCTTTACAACCATGTTTTTAGTGTGAATCTGTTACAGGTATCACCCATATTGAAAATAAAAGTTTGCATGTTATTCTAGGTATTGTATAAAAACTTGGGTTTATTTTTAATGGATATTCGTACACCCATTTAGGGTGGGGTTGATTTAGTGTTTGGTGTAGGCTTTATATATGTCGGTGAGGTTAATTTTATCGGGCTCAAGTTTGTGATAACAGAACTTATCGTTTTATGGTCTTTGTTAATTATTATGGGCATTATTAACGGGTTGGCTATCTGTTTGATCATATTTCATGTACCTATGTTTGTTTTGGTGTTTTGAGCCAATATACAAGTGTGTAAAATCAACCTTGTATAGGTTATTTATGAGCTTTAGCTTGTATACCTCTAGCTTATCATTTTTATGGCACTATTAATTGATTTTGGCTTCACAATGGTTTTGATTAATCATACAATTGCATTATAATGAAAAGGTGACTTAGTCGCTAACTAGATTTGGTCTGTGTTTTATCATTATGAGTTCCAAAATGTTAGTTTGGGTTGATAGAGGTTTTGATTTAGTTTGAACACTCCATATTTATTTTATTGACCTTCTTGAGACCATTTCATGGTGATGTGAACTATGCACTTTTTGATATTAATGAGGACTGAGCGGTTGCTCGGTCGATATGTATATAGGTTGGTTTAACCATGCAATAAGATTTACCATGTAGACTTTCAAAACACACAATGGTCGATGTAACTTGTGCTTGGTTTTTAGTCACTTGTATATTGAATGATTATGATCTTGTTTACATGGTTCTTTGAACCGGTGATTGTGAAGGATATGGAGTATAGAATAGTTATGGATGTAGTCCATAGGAGTAAGCCTCTAATAAATACTTAGACTTGGTTAAATCAACCCTATACGAGATGTGATGCACTTAGTTAGCTCATACAATTTAATACTTAATTGTATTTCAAAGAGTTTAAGGTTTATTCATAGATGTTAAGGTAATCGATGAGATGTAAATACATTGTTTAATAAATTATTATTATTAAACAATGCTTAAACTCTTATTTCCTTATGAAAGAATAATGTATTTCTTTTATCAGAGATTATTATTATTTCGTTAACGATTATGGTTGATAATATTAAGTTATTAAGTTGTATAATTTAAATATTATCTTATCGAAATATACTCTTAATAATATTATTATTAAGATGGGACTTGAGTATTATTATACTCTTCTCTTTTACAATCAGTTATATGATCTTTAAATGATAATTGTGTAGTTTGTATGACTATTACCTGATTCGTAATATTAACATATGATAATGATATAAACAAGTATGGATGTTTTAGTGTATATTAATACTTGTTTAATATTTTTATATAACCTTGTTTGGGTATAAAAGACATAGTGGATGTTTTGTAAATTATTAAAGATAATTGTTATCTCTTAGTAATTTGAATTATTCTCTTATTGATTAGAGTTGGAAAATCAATTGTTTCTTATGGATTATGAAAGAAAAGAAAAGAGAAAAGATAAGTTGTTATCTTATATGATTTTTCAGATTATGTGTTTAGCTGAATTATGATTCATTGAAATATTTCAGTGTTATAAATTGTAAAGATAAGATGGTAGAATTTTTCATGCTAGTTCTTTTGAACTGACATTTGCCTAACATTTTTACAGATGGTGAATTTTATATCTTATCTAGTGGATGATTTGTTATGGCTATGTTGAATTCATATTGTTATGATTAAAAGATGTATTCTTTACTTGATTGTTATAAAAGTAAGCTTGTGCTTCATTGAATAATTTGTTTAAAGGCATTATGGCCTCTGAGATTTTGTATCATTTTTGGAAAGGAAAATAAAAGTTTATATTCAAGTTTTGAATATTTTTGTAATATTGATCATGGTTGTTTATGACATTTATTCAGATTTGTGTATTTGTTAGAATGTGATTGATATTGAATTAATCAATCTGATTCATGATAATTACTATTATTAAATTGAATAATGACTATGTGAGAATAATATCCTTAGTGTGTTAGCTTTAATATTATGAAATAAACTAAAGCTATAATATGGATATAAGAAACAATCTACTAAATTAAATAACAATGGTTGTTATTTTATAGATTGGACTATGACATGATGATAATGATTAATGATCAATTATTATATAATCACTATGGATATGAAAAAATGTATTATATGCAGTTGATGAGTTTAATAGTTATGTACTTAAGAAATTATAATGAAAATGTCATAATTTAAATAAATTAGGGACTGCATAATTAATGCAGCTTGCTTTACCCTAATTATCTTAAATGCTTAATGAATGTACATAAACAAAATTATGGAAATTGATTATGATTAATTAATTAAAACTAAGTTATGGACCTTAGGATCAAATAATTAATGCGATGAATATCATCTGCGTTATAAAATATAAACTGTCATAAAACTAATTCAATGAGGTGAATAGTTATGAAAAACCTAATACATGGTACTTGACAGGCCAACTTTAGATGGATATTGTAGTGTGGTGTTCATTGAATGATGTGGGTCATTCATTAAAAACTTATGTACAATAGTTACCCTAAGTTATCCCTCAAGATCATTTATTATGCATGTTGTAATCAACATGGAACTAAGTTGCGCTATGATGCGGAGGTTGTTTATCCAGTCGTCTAGTTACTTTTTACCAACTTATGTTGGATATGGGGAAAAAATTGATAGCATGATGATGTAAGTTGTTACATGAGCTCTTTCTCTCCCATAGGAAACCTAAGTTGGCACAGTCATGCTTCATCTTACTGGATGAACAAGTTTTGTATCGTGTGTGAGACACTGAATTTTATTAACTTAAAAATGATTCAATTATGATAACGAACCAAGTGACATGGTGATGGGACATGTTTAAGAGACAATGCGCATTCTAGAAACAGAGCATGCA
Organism: Taxus wallichiana var. yunnanensis; assembly: GCA_018340775.1. Taxonomy (NCBI): domain Eukaryota; kingdom Viridiplantae; phylum Streptophyta; class Pinopsida; order Cupressales; family Taxaceae; genus Taxus; species Taxus wallichiana. Next base: position 423,058,343 of record CM031237.1, read on the forward strand.
ATACATGACTCATAATTTTTTTCTAAAGCAGTGTATGTCAGTACATTGTTAGGTTCACCTAGTTCTAACTAAAGTGTGAGATGCCGGATGGGATTCGATTGATTGAACCCTAGGTAGACACTTTGAACAAACACTTGTAAAATCAATTCGAGAAGGGCAATAATAAGTATACTTTGTATACTAACTCGAAGGAGTACTTTATTGGGGATTGAGTAGGATTTCATTGTCCCATGAATTTTCACAAACATAATTGATTTGTTATCTTAAGAGTTGTAATTATTTAATGCTTTGGATTTAAATGTTAGTTTATATATTTAAATCATTGAAGGCATATGTTTAATTTGGGAATTTTTTTCCCGTAATTATGGTGTTTAGAAAGTGGTTGTTACAAACTAAGTAATAGTTCCAAAATTTTCCTCTTGAGTTATAAGGAAGTATTAGAAGGCACACTTTACATTGAACAAGTTGTAATCAACAATAGATGCAATACTCATGGCCTCAATGAGAGGTTGGTCACCTCTACCCAAAATAATTCAAACTTTTAGAATGGTTCAAACAATAATCAAAGACCCAAGGTCCTCAATCAGAACCATGGTGTCACAACAGATGGCATTACTGACCAACCCAAGAAGCCAAATGTTGTGAACACTAGCAACATGAACAACAACAAAAATCTAAATAACCAAAGGAACAACAATCCCACTCCTTCCATTAATGCAGTCAATTTTAGTTTTCCTCTTGTTAGGTTGTGGAGCCTATTTTTCATGTGTTAAAGTGTTGAAGAATATACACTAAGAGTACTATACACTTTTCATGTATCCTCGCCGGGGTTCGGGCGTAGCCCCGAATTTTTTTTTTAGGCGTAAAATTTTTTGGCCTCGAAAAATGCACCCGACATATCGGGAAACGTGCTTTTCTCATATGGGTGAGTTTTTGACCCATATGTTTATGGGACGGGTTTTCCCATGGTTTTGATACCCACGGTTTTGTAAAAGCTGCTTGCGATTACTGCCTATTTATATGGTCTTATGCATATGATAGATGTACAAGAAAATGTATTGTAGATGTGTTTTGAATTTGGGTGTGAATTCTGTAGAGTTTGTTGAGCATAGCTCCAAACGGATTTGGGTATTGTATTGAGAGAGTGGTGGCTTGTAATAAAATATGAGCAAGTGATTCTTGGTGGATGTAGCCCAAATTGGGTGAACCACGTTAAATCTTTGTCTCTTTGTCTTTGTGTTATTTTATTCGATAATTTTATTTGAGATCTGTAATAATTTATGCATATTAGTTTCTCTTGTTGTGATTCTGTGAGGGATTATTCCACATATTTTATCCCTTATTTCCTAACACCTCCCACTTAACAAGTTCGGGCATAGGGCCCGAGTCAATACCATAATCAAGGTAAAATTCCTATGAAATTTAATCATAACAATCAACATCGAATAACAATCAAAATTATGGACCGTAATAAAATCAAAACCAGAGACCTATAGATTATGATCCCAACTTATATTAAGGATTCCATAGAGTGATAGGACATGACACTTGAAATTTTAGGGATTGTAACAAGTTCATACATTAGCTTCCGGAAGATGAAAGACAAATATTTACTTGACTTGTTCTTAATGAAACATATAGGAACTTCCCAAGGTACTCATATGGGACTTGTCTTCCCACAAACTTATATCCTTGGAATATATAGAGATAATTTCTCAAAACACCCTGAGAACAAGAAATATAATCCTCGAGGTGCTTATAAAGATATTCATATAGGGACCAATGATCACAAAGTGTTTACATCTAATGATCCATGAGTTTCTCTTGACTTAGATATGAGGAATCAAACTAAAATTGTAGGCTTAGTTGAGTTTTAGACAGAGAATGAAGTCCATGTAGATACTTGTACTCATGAGTACACATTGTAAACTCTCCCCATGTATCATTTAGCATATGATGATTCACCCACAGTTCCAAGTCAGTAGGTGCCTACGATTTGATCAAAGATATCGCAAAAACTTTTCTCGGATCTCCTTCTTGGATTTGTTGAAGAATTATCTAGCACACTGATCTAATTTATTATAAGCTCTAGGTATTGGTCATCTCATGCATGTCACAACTCCTCTAGAGGAATAAATTAATCATATAGATTTTTATGTCTATCCTCTGGGCCATCATGTAAGAGATATTGGTTTTATGTTTGACATTAATAAGATGCCTATGGATGCTGAATTAGCATGAAGAGGTGATCGATGTTGTATTTACAAGTATGGATCTATAACAAATACATCAAAAGAGTGATGATTGATGATGAATATTCCATTTATATTGTTCCATTTTTGTTCTTACGAAGTTGCGGTATGGAAAAATAAAATCAACCCTCCACAAGAAACATACTAAGGGGTTATGATAGCCTTAAGCCCACATCCATTGGTACTATCGTTCTTCCCATCACTCAAGACCATTATAACTAAATTTTATATTATAGATAGGGAAACCAACTATAATATGATCCTTGGTAGACCTTGGATTCATCGAATGAAGGCTATTCCATCTAATTTATTTCAAAAAGTAAGATTCCGTCATTTAGGGAATGTCTTCGTGGCTCAAGGTGACATGAAGCCATTTGAAATTCATTGAAAGAAAACTAGGTTTCTTTCTGAATTTGAACTCCTAGATAATGGATTGAATAAACCATCCCCCTCTAAATAATTGATCCTAATGCTAAGATAGTTATGAAAATGAGTTAGAAGTCTCAAAAGTGATTTTAGGGGTAGGCGTTAGTGAGAACAAGTTTGTTTTAGTAAATCTTTGTTTCAACCAAAACAACAAAAGATATAGTGAAACTCTTAGAGGAAATTTTTCCTATCTTTCTCATGTTTGATTCTCAAGGTATTAGAAATGATCATAGTTTGGGGTCTCTTCCGGTTGATGGTTTTGAAGAGGTTTGTGTGGTTGAGATTTCCAAAGTGCGGGAAGAGGATTCAAAAGATAATATAACATATAACTTTCTGACAATTTTGGACCCTTAACTACGATGGAGTAAAATTCCACTATGGCACGAGGCGGGGGTGATTCTCACTTCTCCAGAAGGGATATTCATGCCCTTTTCCTTCAAGTTAAATTTTGAGTTTACTAATAACGAAGTTGAATATAAATCTCTACTTCTTGGACTCATCGGGGCCAAGAAGAAGGGAGTGCATAACGTTATAGTATTAGGCAGCTCGTAACTCATTGTAAACTAGGTCTCGAAGTTTACAAGACTAGATAAAAAAACCTCCAACTTTATAATTCCACCATGCGCAAGATATGTAAAGATTTCAATTTCATTTGTATTGAGGCCATTCTAGGGAACAAAATAAGATTGTTGATTCTATGGCTACCTCTTCCTCTTATTTTTTTCCTATAAATGATTTGAAGGAAACGAGTTCATGGTATCTATCGAGATGAAACCTTGGTTCAAAATGCATAACAATGATATTATAACATACATACAAACTAAAAATGAGCCTATTACTTTGGATTTCATAGAGAAATATGAGGCAATCTTAGGAATCCTCTATGTGTATACCGACATCCATCTTTTGCAACATAAGAAGGGATTTTCCCTTACTCCTCACCCTTCTTCATACTTTGGAGATAAAATGATGAATCCTTCCTTGTCAAAAGAATTTGAAATTTATGAAGTCAAGGAAGAACCTCTGGAGTTACCTCTTGCACATCTTGAGTTTGAAGAAGGGAATGCTTCTTTAATAGAGGAGACTATTGACATTAACATTGGGATAAAATAGGATCCCAAAATTGTAAAGATTTTTTCTTCATTTTCATCTGAAGAAATATAAGAACATACAAAGGTGCTGAAATAACATTCTAAAGCCTTTTCTTTTAGTTATAAGGACATGACAGTGTCGCTCGTGATGTAGTAGTTTATAGATTGGTAACCAAATCTGAAGAGAAGTCTCAGTAAAGTAGAAATTGAGACCTATGAATCCTAAAGTGGCTCTAATGGTTAAAGAGGAAGTGATGAAGCTTCTTTAGGTAGGGTTCATAAATCCAGTGGACTATTCCATGTGGCTATCTAACATTGTCTTGGTTCTCAAAAAGAATGGAAAAATCAGAATATGCATTGACTTTAGGGACATAAACAAATCTTTTCCTAAGGATGAATTCCCATTTCCATCCATTGACATCATTGTTGATGAAAAAAATGATTACGATTTGTTATTGCTTATGGATGGGTTCTCTGGATACAACCAAATCATGATCTCCTAGGAAGATCAAATGAATACTACCTTTACCAATCCTTGAGGAACCTTTTATTATGCCATTATGCCATTTGGTCTTAAGAACATTGGTGCTACTTATCAACATGCTATGACTTACATATTTCATGATCTTATTCACAAGATTGTGGAAACGTACATTGATGATCTCTTAGAGAAATATAAGAAGAGAGGAAACCACCCTGAAGTCCTTGATCATTATTTCATGATTAATCGGATATGACGTAACCTTAAATCCAGAGAAATGTGTGTTTGGAGTCATTAGAGGTAAGTTATTAGGATATATCATTTATTCTTGAGGAATCTATGTAGATCATACAAAAATCAAGGTGATTCTTGAAATGAATCCACCATTAGACGAGTTTGGTATTAGGTCCTTTTTGGGTAAGCTTGGGGAAATCCACAGATTTTTCCATAATCTGACATATGCTGTCCATCCTATCAATGGATTTCTTAAGAAATATTATTCTAAGGCATGGACCAATGAATGTCACATGTGTTTGAGCCAGTGAAGATCTTTCTCATGTCTCCACCAACACTCATGCCATCCAAAAATGATCATCCTCTGGATCTGTATTCTCGAGCCACATCTATCTCGATTACATGCATGTTGGCATAGGAGGACAATGATGGTACACTACTGGATTATGAAATTTGGTACACCTAAGTAAAAAAGAGTGCTTGGCCATTGTGTTCAAAACTAAGAGGTTGAGGCATTACATGCTCAACCAGGAAATGAGAGTAATTGTTAAATCAAAATAGTTGTGAGATGTTCTTGACTCAAGTAGCCTTTTCTAAGAGGGTAGGTAGGTTTATCACATTAATGGGAAAATTTGAGCTTACCTTAATTAATCAAAAATCCATTAAGGGATAGATAATCAAAGATTGGTTAACTGATAAACTAATAGATTGTGGGAAGATATTTGGCTTGGAATTCCCCATGAATGTGTTTATTACATAGAGGAAAGACCCACCATTTTCTTGTGCTCATGGTATAAAGACTTAATAAACCACAAAATAGATAGGACATATCCTGAAGGATATAATTCCTAACAAATGTGACAACTATGTATCATAGCTGAAAAATATGCCATTATAGAGGAATAGAGATTTTGATGGCATGTTGCTAAGGTGTGTTGATGAACAATAAGTAGAAAATATTCTCTTTAAAGCCCACAATGGAATTTGTGGTGGCCATTTTGGAGGGAACTCAACCGCTTGCATAATCCATTGAATGGGATATTTTTGGCCCACATTAGAACATGACGTTGTAGAATAAGTCTGAAAATGTCAAAAATGTTGAAAGTTATCTCATGCTAAACACATTCGACACAAGCTCTACAACCGATAGTGATGTTGTAGTCACAAAATCATGCACTTTAGGTATTATTTAGCCCGATCTCATATTACTATTTAGAGGGTTCATGAGTGAAGATTTACTAATTAATCCAAATTTTTTCCCATCTTGTTTTATTTTTATTTTGTCATTTCCACACATTTCTAGATACATGCCCGGTTTGTTTCGACGATTTTCCATCATTTTAGCCTAAACTAGGGCACTTAGGCATGTCTTGGGGTGCCCTAGTCCCTCATAGGGCACCCCAATCCATTTTCTACTCATCCTTATCTTTTTCCTAGTAAGCAATTCCAAGATTAATTACAAAATTAGAGCAAGATAACCCTATAATATAAAGTTGTGAGACCATAATGAGGGTCCTAATATCACTCCATCTAGAGTTGTATCCATTGCACCACTTGCATCCACATAGTTTCATGCATCAAGGCTAGGAGATCTGCATCAACACACACTTCATAGGGGAGGGATTCTATTCTATTACATTCACACATATTATTACATTTTCTACATTTATTTATTTCTTGATACTTCATAAAGTGTGAATGACACAAGAGAAACTAGGGCACAAAATGTACACACACACACCATAACTACATTTGGGTCTGAAATGTAGTGCAACACTCAATTTAGTAAACCCAATTTTGTGGCAAATGAGTTCAATCCAAAGCATTCATTTGTATGTTTTATTTTTTTAGGGTTTTGATACTTCTTATGTATCTTCCATGTCTTTAATACCATCTTGCTATATTTGGTACATTCGGCACAATTTAGTCAATCCAATACGACATACAACGAAGGTTACACCATATCTTCTTCCCGAAAAGAATCAACTTGAGCTATTTCAAGGACTAGGGTACCTATTCTTCCATACCACGGCACCTTGAGGTGTCCCAGGTACCCTCTTGGGCAGTTCAATATGTATAGATTATTTAGATCAACCCTTTTTGGGACCTCTGTGCAGTGCCGTTCTCGCTTCCGGAATCTCCCGTCACAACTACATACTCTCCGCATGACCATCACCTGTAATCAACTGAGTTCTTTCCTCACCTTACTCTTGAATTTTAGGGTGTTATTTCCATTACTTTAATTATTTAATTACTCTATATTACTTTAGTGCATTTATTTACAACGTTTATGTCGTCCTAGATTAGATTAACTATCATTATACTTCCCCTAGTTTAGTTCATCATTTTGGTAAACCCAACATCTTTCATGCTTAGGATCCTTATTCTTCTTCTATCATGGGTCAAGTTTCTTTATCTGATTTACTTAAGAGATATCCCACTTGTTAGGGTCTATTTTCCTAAAATTCCTTGACACCAAGTATTTTGATGATAATACACCTCCACACAAATTAAGTGTTATGGTTCATTGTTTCTTTATCACCCCGATCTTTACACCCTCCATCTAACCAATCCAGCTTAGACTCGATTCATGCCTTACATGCAAAATTTAATGTCATGGAATCCACAATCACATCTCTTAGATGTGAAAGTAAACAACTCAAGGATGATTCTAAATCACATAAATCACTACGCAATCTATGGAACCACAATCACATATCTTAGATATGAAATCCAACAGCTTAAGGATGCTTCTCAATTGCATACATCCTCTATGCAATCTTTGGAATTCAAAATCAAATCTCTTAGATCTGAAGTCCAATAGCTTAAGGATGCTTCTCAATCACATGTTTCTACTCCCTCTACATCTCCTCTTTAATCTATGTCCACTACATGTCATATAGCTGAACCTCAAGTCATGCCATTGCCAGAACCTCTCATACTTTCTCACAATGTTAAGCCACATGACATTCTTACTGAGATTCTTAGTTATCAATTGATCACTCTACCGTCTATTGATTACTATCCTCCTTATTTCCTAACAAAGTATCAAGATCATCCATATTTCCATTATCATTGAATCAATGGGCATAATGACCATGATTGCTTTATGCTTTACAACGTAGAGTCAAACATCTTGAGTATCAAAGATTTATTTCATTCACTGGAAAACATCCTATTGCATGCCCACCTACAAATACTATACCCACATGGGATCCTAATTCTATTCTACCTTTTCTTAGTCAAGATCAATCTAAGAAAGCTCCTATGGCCACTAGTGAACCTCCTTTTAATATTTCTACATAAGTTCTAGATGATTCTCTTATTCATTACATGCATGATATTGACAACCCCTCACATGTGCATAACGATCCTTCTCCTAGTTAGGAAAACACTTCTCCTATTCCTGATGTTTCTTCTTCTCCACTTAATGAGAATCATGCCACCGTTTCTCATGTGCCTCCTTTCAAAATACAAGTACTACCAAAGATTCCACCATTCAAGATTTCTCTTCATCCTACTCCACTTTTGTTTTCTAATCATCTTGTTAAAGAAAATACCCCTCCAAAGAAAGTTTTTGATGAAATTACCACCTCAACATCCCAACACTTTTGTTAAAGAAACTACTCCTTACGTGGATCCACTTAGTGTATTTTGAATAGACTTGTATTGCTTACATACTTTGGGGTCATGACATCTAACATAATATCCCCCACCTCGTCTTAGCATAATCACACTCATCATATTTTACATTCTCATACATTCATATTCATCATATATTTTAGTGTCATTACACATGATGAAACACTCTTGTGCTTCAATTCACACTTGACTATTGAGGATTACCATTACACTGAACCCCACACACTACACCTTAGGAATTACACATTGCATTTCATCACACATCGCGCGCTATACACCAATACATACTACACTTAGTCTACATTCTACCATTATTCTACATGCATCTTGCATCATGCCTAGGTCATTCTATGTACCATATATCCTAGTCATTCTATACATTACATACATTATTAGGCTATCCACACATAACCTATACATCGTCACATCATACACTATACATTTATACATATATTCTACATACTACGCTAGGTTACATTCCATATGAGTCTAGCTTTACATTTTATCATTACATATTCCATTTCTATCTACACCTATTATCACATTTTACACATTACATAGTATACATATTACATACAATACATATCCTACATTGCATTTCCCATACCACGCATTTTAAAAAAACCCTACTAATCACATAGTCATCTAGTTTCATCATACATACCACATTTTCTTCTACATGCTGTACTCACCACTCTATGATGCACTTTAGTTCCTCGATCCATACTCAATTCATGAGGGTTTACTAATCAGATGGAACTTACTCACCATGCAACATTTCATGATGCAAAATTATTAACATAGTGACATACACTTTAGGTTAAATTTTCACTCATTCCATTTTCATCTAGTAGTAGTATACGCTTTAGGATAAATCACCACCTCCATTATTTCATCTTGTAGAGGTATACACCTTAGGTTACATCACCACACATTCATTAATCATATAGTGATATACACTTAGGGCTAAATCATCACTTATTCATTCACCTTATAGTGATATATGCTTAGGATAAATCATCACTCATGCATCCATCCTTTCTATATATATTGCATCTCATCACTCCTACGTATACACTCATCACAACGTGCTAGACACAATAGACACTACTTGACCATTTCCCGATGATGCACTCTTGTTTACGGTTCATTCTTGACTACCAGGGGGAAAAAAATGAACCTCATTTCATACACTTCCATCCACCTTGGGGGCACACGACTCCTATCATTCCATCTCGCATTCCATTCCATCCATCCACAACATACTGCATTGTCTTGGTGCATTTACTCTTGTTTGTTAGTGTTTTGCATGCTCACTTTATTACACATGTTAGATTTATTTATTATATGTCATTATCTATATCATCCACACGTGTGTGTTGATGATTTTTTTTAGTGTGATTGCAGATACATGACTCCTACACGTGGCATGGATGCTTGCCTTCTACCCTTCATATACTAGTCATTGGGGCATCCACATTCATCTCATCTAGATGCTACTATTCCATTTTGTACTTATAATCTTACATTCCTTGATCATACATGCTTTGAAATATTGGTTATTACTCTAACATGCTAACGGGTGTTCCATGTGTAGCACTTGTTTTGCAAGATTACATGTTTCCATGACTACTTATTTGTTTGTCTATACTTGTCTGCTATTGTTTGTCATTGTATGCGGGCTTTGCCCTATGTTTGTGTGCACACTTGTTTGTTGTTTATGGTCATGACGGCCTTGTGTGTCTTGTGAAATTGTGAGTGATGTCCCATGTTTGTAACCCACTTTGTGTGGCTTACTTATTTTCTTGTATGTTTACATTCACTACATTGTTTACATAGCTTACACATGTTTTCTATATGCATGCATTGTTTGCTTTACACTTGTCTTTGGCTATCCTTCTTGTTTGTGTGTTCCTTGGTTTCTACCAAGAAATTTCTAGGGTACATAGTTTAGAGTGTGGTTGGTCCTATTTTGGGGCCGTATTCTCCTATCAGTGACATCACATGTGCCCCAAAGAGGGGGGGAATCATTTGGGGGTTTACATACTAACACAGGGTAGCTACACTAATTTAGTATAGTGCACTTTCTACCCTTGACGTTGTGGGTTTAGAATAGTCTACGAACCCCATACACAAGTGGATTTTATAGGGCATGGTGTCCTTAGAATTTTTGGGAAGTAGTTACAGGCTTGGAGGTTACAGTGGGTGTGCTTCTCTACACTACTTCACCAAGGCATCGGATCACCCAAAAACACGGGCCAAGACAGAGATCTCTTCACACACATTTCAACAGAAGTGGTTAAAGTTTGGAGCACATAGAGCATTTCCTCCCTACACTTCTTCAACTAGGGTGGTTTGAGATTTTCTAAAAAACTCGCAATATAGACAGATATCCTTCTACACCCTTTCTCTCGACATGGATCAGTGCACATGTTCCATTTACACTTTCCATTTCACATATTTTACATTTGTGTATTTTACACATTTCTATATACATGTGTACTTTACATATCATTTTTACATACATACATATTTGACTAATTGATCGTTTTCTCCTTGTAGGTCCGACCGTATGAGAAACAAATAGTCAAATTGGGGGTATTAACAAAAACAACAACAAAAATGACACCATAACATTCCGTGATAGGCACATGCCTTACTAACCATGCATGTACACTACACACTTTACAACATTTACACACACGTTTCACCCTAGGTTCAATATCATCACTTTTCTATGCGTATTTTTCATCTCTAGTTTCTACGCTCCTCCATATTTTTATCATTCCATGCTTTTGTCTAGTCCTTTAGCACGTTTTCTACTACACTCTACATGGACATCAGGTACACATCTCTTTCTACTTTATGTTATCAATATTTCTGCTCACCAACATAAAGTTGGGGTAAAATGTAGTAAAAAATCATGCACTTTAGGAATTATTTAGCTTGGTCTCATACTACTATTTAGAGGGTTCTTGAGTGAAGAAATTACTAATTAATCCCACCTTTTGGCCATCTTGTTTTACTTTTATTTTTTCATTCCCGTATATTTTTAGATACATACCCACCTATTTTTGCACTTTTTCATCATTTTAGCCTAAACTTGGGTGCCTGGGTCCCACTTGGGGTGCCCCCCAATCCCCCGAATCCTTTTTACTCTCTCACCTATTTTAGGGGCCTAGCCATTTTTCATCCTTATCTTTTTCCTAGTCAAGCATGTCGGGGTTAATTACAAAATTAGAGCAAGAGAACCCTATAAATATAAAGTTATAAGACCATAATGAGGGTCCTAACGTCACTTAATACTATCAATCCATCTATATTTTCATCCATTGCACCACTTGCATCCACATAGTTCCATACATCAAGGCTAGGAGATGTGCATCAACACACACAATTCATAGGGTGAGAGATTCTATTCTATTTCATGCACACATATTGTTACATTTTCTACATTTAGTTATTGTTTGCTACTTCACAAAAGTTTGGCTACACAAGATAACCTAGGGCATGACATGAACACACACACACACACACACTATAACTACATTTGGGTCTGAAATGTAGTGCATCACTTAGTTTAGTAAGCTCACTTTGTTGTGGTAGGCTGAGGTCGATCTGACCCATTCATTTGCATCTTTTATTTTTAGGGTTTTGATACTTCTTTTGTCTCTTACAGGTCTTTAATATCATATTGCTATATTCAGTACATTCGGCATAGTATAGCAAATCCAATGTGATAGACAATGAAGGTTACAACGTATCTTCGACCCAAAGAATCAACTTCCAATATTTTTCACGGACTAGGGTGCCTATTCTGCCATACCAGGGCACCCCAGGGTGCCCTAGTACCCTCATAAGCACTTCAAGTATGTTTAGATTCTCTAGATCCACCCTTTTAGGACCCCTATGTAGCTGTTCATGCTTCGGAATCTATTATCACAACTGTGACACTTTGCTACCATCACCTGTAATCAAATGAGTTCTTTCCTCACCTTACTATTGCACTTTAGGGTTTTATTTCCATTAGTTTAATTATTTAATTACTCTATATTACTTTAGTGCATTTATTTACAACATTTATGTCCTCCTATATTAGATTGAATATCATTATACTTCCCTATAGTTTAGTTAATTTTAGTTAATCGGATGCCCTGGCCCTTCTCTACTTGGGGTATTTATTTAACAAGGAAATTCTCTCCTTGTCATCATATTGCTATAACTTTATCATCATGGTCACATAATACTTCAAAAGTGGGTTTAGACCATTCCTTTGAATACAATACTGGATTAGTCATTGCCAAATGCATCTTGAACTAGATTATCTATAGGGATGGTGTCCCACATGTCATTATTTTGGATAATAGAACCCTCTTTAAAAATGAAGAGGTACATGAGTTGTGTTCTCAATTTAAAATATCTCATCACACAACCTCCTTATATTACCCTCAAGCAAAAGGATACGGTGAGAAAACTAATAAGACTATGAAGTCCATTCTTTTTACAACAACTATTAAGGATGTCAATCCACATTCAAGAAATTAATTTGAAAATGATAAAATAGATGGTATAACCAATAATGCAAAGGAAAAGGGATTGACGCGTTCCCAAGGCTATATGATGGTCTCATGATGTGGTGATGCTTCACCTAAAGGGAGCAGGAATCACAAAATGGATCAAAGGAGAAAGGACATGGATGGCTATACACTCACAAAGGAAAGCTAAGTGATATGTTGGATTTAGGATAGTTGACAAAGAAATGGATCAAAGGAACATATTAGGATTGAAAAAACACTGCAAAGGAAGAGTGGTAATAAATGATGGGGTAAAGATTTATGTAGAGAAAGATTAGGGGTCAAAAGGCCTTTTAGACAGGAATCGTCATCAATTATGGGGATTGTTAGCGATTATGGTGAATTGCCGATGATTTTGTGAATTGTTAGTGATCCTATCAGCGATCTTGGGGCGTTGTCGGTGATTTTGGTGAATCGCCAACAAATATGTGAATCACCAACAAATATGTGAATCATCAATGATCACTGTGAAAATGTAAAGGATGATAAGGGAAAAAGATAGAGCTCAAAAGGGATTCTAAAATGGTTGATTTAAGCTTGTAAATGATCTATAATAAGATAACGAACCAAAGGAAACCAATTACCTTGTATAAATTGATGAATGGAGACCAAAAGAGGGTATTACCAGAGACAAGAAGATTGTAGAGACTTGAAGATTATTATTATTTATTTATAGTGTTGAAGGATGATTAAAAATTGATGAAGAAGTTGTAGATCTCGTGCGGAAGGCTTGAGTGCTGCTATGGCATCATCAAGATTTGTAAAGAGACTCTCTTATAATGAAATATCTAGTCTCAGGGAGAAACAAACATCAACCAACCTCCTAAAAGGGGGTTTGAAACTTGTTTATATAGGATCGACGGAAATTCGGGAAATTGCTAACGATCCGGGAAGATCATTGATGATCATGGAATTTGGTTAAAACCCACTCCAACCGAGTCCTTTTTATTTTTTTCATGTGGGAGAGGATATATGTAGGGGAGAGGTTCTAAAATTGTTGGGAAGTTTTTATTTTATCTCATCTTCATTTAATTTTGTTTGGGAAGTTGTTTGGGTGGTTTAAGAAGCAATAAAATAAGATTTATAGGTGTAGGATAATATTTACAAGGAGTAAATATTAGGGGGGAGGAGTAAGACTTAGTACAAGGGTTTAATAAATGATATGATAGTGAAGGGATTCTAGTGGACATAGACATGGGGATTTGCTATGCTAATTTTGGGTGTCTACATTTACCCTTTTTTGTTGAGTGGTTTTAGACAATCCGTGAGACAAAAATGAGGTGTGATAGATAAGGATGTGAAAGATGTAAAATTATATGATGAGGATGACATGATTTATTGATACCCATGATGAATGATATTGATATCGATGAATAAAATCTCCTTCTTCTTTCATCGATGAAGAAACCTACGAGATCAAATACTCTTAAACAAAATATATTAGATAAATATATGGTGGATTTCTTGGAAAAGGAAAATCCCTAGAATTCAATGGACTTCCTTGTAAGGATTTTTTAGGAATTCAATTTTTTTATTGCTCCATAATCATGTTAATGTAATGGAGTTGTTTAGTTGTTAAAACAACTTGCTGGAATAGAAGAGTAGTTTCCTACTTAATAGGAAACTCTCTTCCTATATATTTTCTGTCTCAGATGAATTAATATACAATATTATTATTATTATATTTCATTTGTTCATTCTGAACCAAATTCTAGATTTGGTATCAAAGCGATCTCAATTCATCGGTATGAGAGTCTTATGGTGATATTTATCTCGGGTTATTTTTGGCTTCATATCCAAAACTTCAAATCAATTTATCATTTGCTAAGAACTACTTGGATTATATTGTTGTGTGAGTGAGATATCATGCCTGAGGGCTGACTTAAAGGTCCTGGGCGCCTAGGCAATAGTTTGAGTGGGCGCCCTCCTCAAAAATTTATTTAATATTTTTTTCCATAAAGTAAATAAATAAAATATGTCTATATTTTTGTATTTTTAAATTTACATCATGGTCATAATAAAATAATAATAAAATATATTATTAAATTATCACGGAAGGATGAAAAATATTATGTGGATGAAAAACATTAGTCATAGGAGATGCTCATAATGCAAAAATACAATGCTTCTTACAAGTTTGATTTAACCATATCAAGTAGGTGATAGGAACTCTATCCTGAAATAAAGCACCATTTTTTTTGCAAAGAAGCAAAAATGTTTTTGTAGCTCTTGTGGTTTTGTGAAGAGTCATAGTTGGACTAGACCTACGGATTCCTCCATAACAAAATAATAAAAAATTTCCCCAAAAAATTAAGAATAGAAAATCAAATACTTTTTCCTTTAATTATACTCACCTCTACTAGATACACTAGTAACATTATAAAAAATACATTAACCTTTTTGTAGAACAAATTACACACCTACATAATCTGGAGCTACATCAGAGAATGGGTAACAATACAAAAAAATCATATGTGCTTATAAATATGTGATATTTTCTTTTACTTGCAAAAATATTACAATTTTTTTATGTGTATGCATGAAATTTATGTTACTATACAATAATATCTATAAATGGGTTGATCAATATTAAGTCTTCAAAAAATATTTTAAAGTTAAGTTCTAAAATTAACCTACAAAAAGGAAATTTTTTGGATTCAGGCACCCCCTGACTGCTGGCACCCTAGGAAACTGCCTAGTTTTCCTAAGGCTTAATCCCCTCTAATCATGCATGCATACCCGTATGATCCTATAACTTGAGCATATTAATGATAGTCTATTAAACACGTCGAAGACCTCTCGCCCAATAAATGCATTGTTGCCCATGTGCCTACCTACGCCACAAATATTTCATTCTATCGAGAGGCATTCAAATATATTTTAATACATCATTAAATATTTCCCTTCATCATCCCGCACCTTTATACAAGTCTCATGCGTATATCCTAGATGTAATACATATTTACAATTTTGAGAATACATAATTTGGCACAATATTTTGTTATTCTAAGAGTAACGTCCATCCTCAACTTTCTATATTATCTAAAGTTGTGCCGAGTTATATGTGAAGTTTATTCACATGTCTAAAGTCGACAAGTATCACCAAAGATACATCCAGTTTGTGCCATTATATGTAAAGTTGTGCCGATATATGTGAAGTATTTCAAGGAAGACATCTACATTTACTAATGTGGATGATCTTACGAGATCATGTGTCGAAATTTTTTTATACATAATTACAAAGACGCGTATTCGGGAAAGTGGTACCTATTGGTTATATCAATCTATTTAAATAATTTTTTCCATATGTATATTGGTGACTCATTTTGTCTAAAGTTATGACATATTTTCTTTGTTAAAAGTATGTATCGCCATATTATGTAGTATGTATACGCCATAGTATGTATACTATATATTTTCTAGAATGACCGATATACTTGTGCGGTGTATTCCTCAAATCTGTCATGAGGTCCAAAATTCAAAGGTGTTTTGATATCTCGTATTATTAGATATCAAGGTGTCATTTAATCTATTGTTGGATTTAATATGTGTAGTATTAGATGGTCTTGTTAAAATTTCTTTGTCATAATCTAGAGTTATTTTTATTTTATAAATTGGACACACTATCACGGTAACCAACGTCTATTGTGTGATTGTAGGAAGATTCAAAAATGGATAAATTGAATTTAATTGAAATATTTGAAGGCAAAGACTTCTATACATGGAAATTCTGAACTCAACTACAATTGATTAAAAAAGATCTATGGGAAATTGTTGATGGAAAAATGAAAAAGCCAAAATATGTGGATGAAAAAGCAAAGTGGGAAATCAATGATTGAAAGGCGATAACAATTATTGATCTAGGACTATTTGATGCTTATTTGCATCATATTGATTTGATGAAGACATCGAATAAAATATGGATGATATTGAACAAGTAATTTGGATCTCAAGATGGTAGTGCAATAATGACACTGAAGAAAAAATTGTTTTGGCTAAAGATGGGAGAGACGACAATATGGTTCAACATATGAGTAAGTTTCACTCCATATTGAATCAATTAGTAGGTATAAAGTTGAGGTGGATAAATAATATGCTAAATAAATCTTGCTAAATAGCATTGCAAAAGAGTATTCAAATATTTTTTTACTCTTAGTAAGATCAATCCTAGTTCGGAAAACTTAATTTCCTCTTTGATTGATGAAGAAGAAAAAATCAAAAGGTTTGTCACCAGAAGAAGAAATTGTCATGGTTGCAAACAATAAACTATCATTCCAAAAAAGTAAAAAAAGGTTTGTATCTTAAGAGAAACATATTTTGTGTCATTATTGCAAGCAGTCAAGACATCGCTTTGTGAACTATAAAAAGAGAGCCAAAGATATCTTAGATGATAAGATAGATGAACAAGGATTGGCTGCTGAAAATGATTGGGAAGATTTATCTTCTCATGAAAGTGAAAATGAACCTATTAGCTACCCTAGTGATGAATATTATTTATATTAATTAAATTCATTAGAATATGAAGTAAACAGAGAGGAAGGAGGACAATCATTGTCCTCGAGTTCGTCACTACCTCAGAGGCTACATATTGTTTTAGTGACACCTTTTGTTTTGTGTGTGATGAATAAGAACAAATGAGAATCCTTGTTCCTGTATGTAGTACATGTTTTTGTTTCCCCTATGATGATGATGATGTGGAGATTTGTACCATTGATACTATAGTAGGAAGTTTTCTTGATCGATTGACTTGATGGTTGATGTGAATTAGTTGATGGGTCCTAATTCATGTATTCACCTAGATAGGTTGATGGGCCCCTATTCATGGATGATGTAGTTTCCACAATCAGTGTTGAGGATCAAGACCATGTGCATGCTACGGAGCGACATGCTTCTTGGTTGAAGATGGTGATTTTCCTCATGTTTGCACTAAGGGGGGAATGTTAGGAATTCAGTTTTTAGTGCTACATAATCATGTTAATGTAACAAAGTTGTTTGGTTGTTAAAACAAATCTTATAATAGAAGAGTAGTTTCCTACTTAATAAGAACCTCTCTTCATTCTTCATATATTTTTTCTATCTTGGATGAATTAATATACAATGTGATTATTATTATATTTCAATTTCTCATTCTCGAACCAAATTCTAGAGGATGTCAATCCACATTCAATAAAATCAACCGATAATGACAAGATAAAATTATTAAATAGATGATATAACCAATAATGCAAAGGAAAAGGGACTTACGTAGTCCAAGGCTATATGATGGTGGTATGTTAATGTGGTGATTCCCGACCCAAAGGGAGTCTAGGAATCACAAAATATCTCAAAGGAACAAGGATGATGCAACTTCTAATTTACCAATAATAACCTAGGCGTGTTGACACATCACTCAACCTAGATTGAGCACTCACCCAAAGCGCACAAAGGTACCAGACCCTTCTTTAGGGTTGCTTGTGTAGGATGTTAGCATGTTAAAGACTTAATGCATACATATCCAAAATTAATATAACATTCTACAAAACATGTCCAGATCTAGATCTAAAGAGTAATAGATTTAAATAATAACCATAATGAATTCAATCATGCAAGAACTAGTTATACTCATGATTAATACATTGATTCAAACAATACACTCCATTATATTAAACACAATAAATACAAAAAGCTTATTACAATAAGTAATACCATAAGCTCATGCGTGCATAAGATTTGGAAGCATATCCTCATAATAATTCATATCCAGGTTATCATAGAGTCCTCCTACTCTACGCAGATCACTACATATTTATAAGTCTTTATCCTATTTGTGTGCTCTACATGCTATCTCCAAAAATAGCCCATATATATGAAAATGGCTAAGTACCGAATGCCTTTGTCTTTTTTACGTGCATGTCCGTTTCTATCCTTCCATGCCTTTGACTATGATTTACTCATGTACATGAATTGTCTGTGTGCCATCTCATTCATATCATACTCCCTTCCGCTCAACATTACCTCACACTAAATTTCATTTCCATAATAAAGACAATGACTACTCTTCGAATAATAACGGATAAAGAACGGAAAAAGTGAAAGAATTTCTGCATAAAGAATGAATTTTGGATATTCTTCTTTTATCTCTGCTTCCAAGGTTTTCCATTCGAGTTAGTGTGTGGCTTCTTTTCTTGGGAATGTCATTTCGTAATAGAATCCAACTCATATTGGGAAATTTCTCCCTTCTCGTTTTATAACACTAGAACAATGTTGGACATAGGAGACATTCTTCCTTCTAACAGATCCATCTTCTGTGCTATACATTTTCCAATCTCATCCAAATTTTCCTTATGGGGGTCTGTGCTATACGCAAAGGCCTCACACTTTTGATTGACTAGTGCTAATATTTCGTGTGTCCCAAGATCTCATCTTTCATTTCCTTCAGAATTCATTGTCTTCTACTATTGTCTTAATCCTTATTACTACCTCTGGAGCTGCACATATGTTCAATGCTTGGTCCGCCTTCTTCAGCTCCTCCTACAAGGTTTGAAGCAATGCCTCGTATGATGAAATATTTTGCACTCTTCAAGCATTTTCCTCTCTTCTTCCTTTCGCTCAGGGTCCTTTGGTGATGGCATCCAAACTGGTCCATCCTCAAGCACCAGATCAACTAAGGTACACACATAGTGCATAGCCAAAGGGAAATTTTTGGGTACCTTGGGCTCCAAGTGCAGTCTTGCTTATAGGACATGATCCCTGATCTCCTCTTCCATGCCAATAAGAACCCCATTCTTCTTTTTCTCTAGGTCCTTCTCTCCTTTCAGATGCACGATCTCTACATCTTTGGCTTTGTTGTCTTCCCTTAGCACTTTAATATCTTCTCTTAGCACTTTAATGGTGGTAGCTTTATCCACATTCCTATGCACACCTTTGTATATACCTTCACTAGGGATTACTCACCTATTCATCAGACATAAATGTGGGTTTGATGGTTATATGTTTGTTCTGTGGTGCCTTTCTCATTCTCCTTGATACACAGGACTCTTCACACACATCAAAATCAGGCTCATCCATGTGAGTTTGCATGGACCATGAAAAATATTTCCTCGCACACGTGTGTTTCCTTTCAAGGTCCTTCATCTCCCATCTATATAAGTCCATAAGGCCCACTGTATTCTAGAATCATGCACGGAAAATTTTACTTGTGTCTTCTTCATAACCCATGATTGGTGCAATGTACTCTCCACTTTCCCTCCTTGATCTTGGCCCCTTGGGAACTTGAGCACCAAGGTTTGGAGTTGGATCCTCTATGTCTTGAGTAGTATCTTGCTCTATTTCTCTTGGCTTATGTACCCCTTCTTCCTTAACCTTCATTTCTTCGTCCTTGGGATCTTCCACATCCTTTGGTTATATAGGTGATCCAGGACGCGCTCTCTTCAGACTCCTCCACCTCCTCATTCAGCTTCAATTTTCTCCTTCTCTTCTCAATTGTCTCCTTCTATGGAGAGAGTCATGGTGATCTCTATACTTGATTTTGGAGTAGCACCTTGAGTTCTTATTCATTTGAACACCCTCTTAAAGAGGTGTTCTTCTTGAGTCTGCTCTCTACTTCCAATTCTTCCTCTCCTTCTTCTTAGTCTTGGGGTGGAGTACTTGTGTGCTCATATTCTACCCTATAGGGTTGCCTTCATCCTCTATGTACCAAGCCACCACTTTCTTCACACTCTTCCTCCTCATCATCTACCTCTATAGGTTCAGTGGGCTTTTGATGCTGTACATTCTCCACTATGTGCTTACCCTTAGGACCCTAGGAGCGCGAACTCATTCTCCACATATTTGTTACCCTCCACTTAGGCTTAAGTTGAAGGTATATAAGCACGGATCCAATATCTCCAATTACCAAAATAACAAGCTTCATGCTTATCATGTTTGAAATTAGCCTCTCAATGTAGGCGAAATCGACTGAATATACATACATCTTTCGTAGCGTTTGGTAGTCATAGTCAACCTTGTTTGCAACAAAATTTAGGCATCATGCATTAGTAAAATGATGGAATGATGATTTTAAGTAGCACATTGTGAAGGCATACAAAATTTTACACCAGGGGCTCCAACTCCCATCCTTTATTACAAATTACATGATGCGAAGTCTTGATACACCGCGAACTATACTTGCCTTTCCTTTCCCACCACCGAAGGTAACTCATTGGGGATGCACCACTCCTCTTTAAATGCCATGTGAAGCCTGTCATACCACATTTCCACCCTCTGCTTGAATGGCCCACTCATTTACTCTTCACACAAGTAATTATCAAATCTTTCCGTAAGGGACTTGTTTTGCATGGGGTACTCCCAGATATTGTTCTTTGGCCCATCGGGCACTCCGATCTCCATAAACACAAGGGATAATAAGATAGCATTGAAACTAATTTTCTCACATGTGCGCTTCCTCGATGATTGTTTTCACAATGTATCCTTTGATATGTTGTAAATTATTCCTTGTGACATTCTCCTTATAATGTGTAGCCACATTGTATTCACCTATGACCATCTCTCTTGATCATTCAATTTGGTCACTAGATGTGTAGCTCTGTACCACTGGGTACTTCTTCAATTTGTCGATATCCATTCCACCTGCAGACCCTTAGTATACCCTAACTCCTTTTGTGTCTCTAGGATTATTGCTTTATTTGTCAAGTCACTATTAAGATCCACTCATGTGCCCTTTAATCATGTTATAGTTGAAATAAATGCAAGTTTGTAATCCTTACCCTTCATTTGGTGAAATAGAAAAATTCTTCATGCACCTTGTTCATCAACCACTAGTACAAAGGTTCATACTTTACAAAATATGGGAGCTTATACATTTGGTAGAATCCAATCTGCTTTAACAACTTCTCTCTAGTGTCATCATACACTAGCATGTCCTCTGTTGTGTGTTTGTTTTTCTTTGTACTCAATAGTGCATCCAATTCCTTTTTATTATCTGATGTGTGGTGGTTGTAATCACTTATCTTGCAATTCCGGATGTGAGAATCCCATTCTTTTCCCACTATCATGCCTTTTGGGTATTGCATCTCCAAGAAATTACTCTCGGGGTAATTTCAACCTCTACTTCCACTTTCTTCTTTCCCTTAGCTCCTACGACAAGTGATTTATTTGGTGCCATCTATAAATTGCTACTTTTTGTCCTATGTAGTGTGTGCAAATGCTTGCCTTCTATCCTCTATAACGAGAAATTCCAAACCTTAGGTCAAATATGCATGCCCTATCTCTTTCACAATGCTTTGCTTCACTCAAAGCCTCACCAATGGGGACATAAGCTTCTCATGTCCACAAATATGCTCTCACATCTAGTTTCATACTTTCTAAACCTCAACAGATTCAATTAACTCATTTTTCACTTAGCTCATTCAAATTTTTATGATTTACAACGGTAATAATGAACTCATATCCCTTATATAGATTTTGAAAAATTTAGTGCATTTATTACTCCTTCACCTACCAAAAATCCTTATTAATTAACCATTTTCACATTTTTCCAGTGTGGTACATCTTCACGCCTCAGCTATAACCTTTTAGTGCACCTTCCTACCTTCTAGCTACATACTTCTCTTCAACAAGTTTCCATGTGCATACCTTGTCATTGTACCTTCTCTTGGTTGTCTCTATGACTACTATTTACCTCGTGTTATATTGTTCCTTCATTTATCTCCATCTATGGTCCTTATTTGGAAGAAATATTTTGTCTACCAACTCTTCAAAATTGAATAACACATGTAGTAGTTTGTTCCTTTATGTTTACCTATTTTTTAATAACCATCCCACACAAATGGTATGTGTAGTCCTCTACGCATAAAATTATTGGAAATGGTAATTAGCTTCTGGCGCGCAAATACACTTATTTCACAAAACACTAACTAAATTGACAAAGCATAGCGATGAAGAAGGAAATACATTAAGGGAATACATAATTGAAAACCTAATCTAAATGGAAACATTGCCTTATTACAAACACCAAGAAGACTTATTTATAGTAGGGATTCAGCCTACTCCCGTTGAAGTAACCGGGTAACCGTATTCCATCAATCGTTTCTAACTGACAAGCTCCTATTTCAAGTATGTAAGTGATAACATATGGTCCTAACTAATGTAATTTGAGTTTTCTGGATGGCACAAAATCTTAGAATCATAAAGAAGAACCATCTACCCTATCTCAAGATTTTTGTCCCTGATGTGCCTGTCATGCCATGCTTTCTGCTTGTCTTTTCTTGCTTCTGACTCCAAAGGTGGCCTATTGCTCATCGTTCATCAGCTTAATCAACTATTCAATTCATTCTTCTAATGCTTTTTCATCAGCTAGACCTCCTGCACATGCAATACACAAAGAAGGTAACATAAATTCCATAGGAAGGACTGATTCTGCACCAAACACCAATTGAAAGGGTATGGCCTTGTTTAACCACTTGTATGTTGTTCTATATGCCCAAATCATGACATAAAATTTATCATCCCAATCTTTTCTTCCAACATCACAATTTTTTTCAATATCGGCTTAAGATCTTATTGAAAGCATAAATAGTCCCATTCGCTTGAGGATGATATGGTGTAGTCTTATGGTGTGTAATCATGAATTCATCTAATAGAATTCGATTGTCTCATTCAAAAATGTGTGACCCTATCATTGGTCAAACTCAACGGGATCCATACCTTGTAATAATATTTTCCTATAGAAACTTAATTCTTGTAGATGATGTAAAAACCTTTGTAGGTGTTGCCTCTTCCTACCTTGTTAGATAATCTATGCAAGTGATGATATAGCGCGATCTAGTCTACGCGCACGGGTGGTGAAATAGGACCCACAAAATGTATAGACCATTTCTCAAACCATTGTGCACTAGGAATAGGTCTTAACAACATTTCATCTCTTTGACATGGTTTTCCAAGGCAATGAAAATGATCACAAGCCTTGCAATATGCCTTACAATCTTTATACAGAGGTCTCCCACCATAATCCAGCAATGAGTAGAATCTTATGTGTAGTGGCATCACCTGCATAGTGCCCACTTGCAATACCACCATGAGCCTCCTCCATGATATATGTGCACTCATGTTCCAGTACACAGTGACACAATACTTCATCCCAACCTAACTTTTACAGGTCACTACTAATCAACGTAAATAGTGCTACACGAATGGAAAGTTGTTTCTTCTCTAAGGATTTCATTCCTTCTAGTGCCATACTGTAGGTAGAAATATAACAATGTCCTCTAATTCCAATGGCACACATTGTAACCTATATAACTATGCATTAGGCATGGTATCTTCAATTACCTACTTGTCTTATCTTGAGTGTATTATGGATAGATGATCCAGTCCAGAATTACTCTTCCCTGGTTTGACCACAACTGTAAAATCAAATTCTTGGAATAAGAGTACCCATCGGTATATGTGCCCCTGTAAAATGAGCTTATTTACTAAATAATTCAATGCCATGTGATTGGTATAGAATACAAATGGTGTTCTAGTAGGTACTATATGAATTTATATAGCTAATAGATAATTGACAAAGCTTCACGCTCTGTAGTTGTATAATTATACTATGTAGGAGTCAAATTTCTACTAGCAAAAAATATAGGATGATCTATAATACCTTCTCTAGGTTGATCCAACACCGCACCAATGGCCATTCTAGAAGCATCCACATGTACATGAATTAGTTGGTCCCATGCAGGAAAACACATAATAGGCACTGTAGTAAGTTTATCCTTTAATGTCTCAAATGTGTGCTGCTGTGGTTCTCCCCAGTAGAACATCCCTTTTCCTTTTAGTAACTCCTCTAAGGGTGTAACAAACTTAACATACCCTTTTATAAATTTTCTATAATACCCAGTGTGACCCAAGAATCCACACACCTCACTTTTTTTGGTAGGATCTTCTAGGGTGATAATGACTGCAACCTTAGCTAGATCAACCAACAAACCTTCCTTACAGATGATGTGCCCTAACAATGTGCCAAATGGTGTAGAAAATATACATTTCTTGATGTTTAAAGAGATTCTTAACTAGTGACACCTTTCAAACATTAAGCACAAATTGTCACAATGATCCTTAACAAGTCCATACACCGTCCAGTCATCTAAATAAACTTGTAAGAAGTTGTGAATAAAATCTTTGAATGCTTGAAAAACTATGCGTGAAAATACAACAGACACATTTTTCAGACAAAAGGCATCACAATATAGGTAAATCTGCCCCATTTAGTAGTAAAAGTAGTCTTTTCCTGATCCTCCAGTGTAATCCTAACCTAATGATACCCATCGAATCTATCTGTAAATGAATAGTTTTCATGTCCTACAATGCCTTCTAGTATCTCCTTAGTGAATGGTGTAGGAAAGGGATCAACAACACATGAAACATTCAACTCCTATAGTCCACACAGTCCACACGAGATCCTAATCCATCACCATCCTTCCAGGGGCTTCAACATTTTGTCAATTTCTTCTTTGAACTTTTAGAGCAAGTTGGGGTTCATCTTGTAGGGTCTCTTCCTGACCAGGCGTGTACCTTCCTTAAGCTTTATCTTAATTTCTCCTAATGATTCATGAATGCCTTTGAGTTAATGGTATCCCCTAGGAAATAAGTCCGATAATCTCATAGTAACTCGATGATTTTTTCCACTTTAGATTCGGACCAATAGTCCCCAATTATGGCCTCCTTAGGCTCGGGATCTAATCCAATATTCACTTTATTTATTTTCATAGGTTTGTGATAGGCACGCGTGGGTCTTATCTGCCTATCCAAAACCTCACGCCTCCCATTGAATGGTCTACATCTAGATTTTCTACTTCTTCATCATTTAATAAGTAGACCATATTTCCTTTTTACTTCTCAAGGAAAGCACACTCAAGTAGTGTGGCATCATGTCTCTGTTTCTTAAGAAAAACATGCTCCCGATTCTTCTTCATCAAATAAATCCTAAATGAGTTCTTCTACCTTTTTGCTATCTCCCATAGTTAAGTGATTTATAACCTTTAACGCCTCTTCTACTCTTGGAGGTTTAGTAGAAAAATAGTCAAATGTTTGGATCATTCCTACAATCAAATCCTACCAATTTCTAGTCTCTCTATGGAGTTCCACATATACATAGCAAACATCACATGCGCACACCTTATAAAGTGGAATAAAAGTTGTGCACCCAGTGAAGGTGGTAAATCTTCCTTCCCTCTTTCCAGAGTTTCTCACACTACTAAACGTGGTGCTGAATAGGTTGATTACCATGATAAGTGTAGATTTGTGTAGGTGCATTGCTCTGAAAAACTGAGTAGAAAGAGAAATCATGATTTCATTCCATCCTATAATATTATCCTTGTGAACCACTCACCAACGTGCTACTGTCCCACGCAGGGTATATGCTAGCATATTCCATCTCTCCAACTGGTCTATCCATTATTCCTCTAGGGCATGCAGAAATACTATAGGATATCCTTCTCTAGTGTATCGAGGTATTGAATTGTTACTTATTCTCTAGATACCATGAGGTCTAATGTTTTGTGCAAATGTGATCTTTACTTTTCACCCTACCAACTCATAAGTACTATGAACCCAATTATCACAAGTAACACTTGTAGTATCACTAATAGACTGTGCATCTTCCTAGTGAAGGATTCCTTCTTTAGATGGCTTGAGAACTTATGGGTCCTAGATGACGCGTACATAACTCCTATTTAGATCTTCCTCACTCAAAGGATCAACATAGGGTGTATATTTTCTATCTGTTAAATGGATAATAACTCTTTCCTCCTTGTTTTCCAAACTGATATAACCCTTGTTGAACCGAAGATCAACATTTTTTTTCATATCACCAAGGGCGCCCAAGTAGAGCTGGGAAGATATCTACCTTTGAAAGTGCTAAAACCTCAAAATCCCCAATGAACTTGGCTCCCAATATAGTAATGGATGCATCTTTTAAAAATATGATGGGAGTGGCTTTAGTTTGGTCAACCATGAATAATACATTCGAATATGGCTATAATGGGGGTCTCCCCATATGTACCCATGCATCTAAAGTAATAACATTGACTTCCACTTTGTATTAATCAATATATTACTCAAAATCAATCCATCCACAATAGCATTCGAGTGATTTATTTGTAATAGTCTAAGCTATGGGGGGAGATTTGCATGCACGATCTGCCATCCCATCTCAATACTTGCGCATGGAGTGTTTTCATTTAGCCAATTACCTAATAATGGAATGATATTCTCTGATGCAACATCTTGCACACCTCTTTCAAGTCATCCATATCAGATTGGACCGTCTTTGCTGCTTTCTTTTGCTCCATCTTCCACGATTGCTCTTTTACACATTGTATTTCACCCTCAAGATTTGAATACATCCATGGTTTCTGATAAACCTCCTTGATGGATAGGATCTAGGTACTTGTGCATGTAGAACCTCCTCCTTAGTGATGGTAGGCTTCGATGTAACGCTTCTTTGGCGTGCACCACTTCAGCATGGGTAGTGATCTTTATAGGAAATACCTCACATTCCGGTTCCAACTTGGGCATCCATTGATTTTCCACAGTGTGTTTTATCCTAACCATCCCCATGCCTTTGTTTTATTTTTTATGTTGCTTACTAAGATACTCATATAAGTTCGGACATTCCTCATAAATATGGTTCTTTCCATAGAAAGAACATGTAACATTCTGAGGAAATTCATGCCTATAGTGGTCGGGAGATCCATAGGTATAACATGTTCCACAAAGAAAATCACCTCATCCACCACCATAGCCTCATCCTTTGAATCCACCATGGTATCCTCAACCTCTGCCATGACCTCCTTCAAAACACCCTTCATTCCGATCATAGTATGATTGATTATGATCCCAATCCACGATGCTCGTTTTTGCCTTTAGAGTTATCTAATAATCTTGTTTGTCTCACACCAATATCTATAACATCATGGATCTGACCAATCAGCTGACAGTCTTCCGTATCATGAGTCATGGACCTATAAATTTTACAGTAACAAGAGACATTCTTCCTTATTGCGTGTTGTAATAATGGGCAATGGCTAGCATCATGGTTTAAATGAGATATCTCATAGTCTAGTAACAATGAATTTACTGATCTGCGAGGAAAAAGTATCCTTGGTGTGGCCTTCCACTTCACAATCTGTACACCAAATCCTCATGTGCATCTCATGTGATGAATTTAGTGATAGCTTCTCCAACTACTTTTCCATAGCTATAATCTGTGCTTTCAAAAATGGGCTCACCCTGTGTCTATACTTTTGACTACCTCAGCATGTAAACTTGTTTCAAGTGCTTCACATAGATCAGTGTATGTCTTATGTGATAGCACCCTTTTAAAAGGTGTAATCAGACCTCCAACAAACCATTATGCATGCTGTCTTGCGTGAATATCATAAGAAAGCTCAGATAAAAACATTTTGAAATGGGCATCATACTCCCTGACACTCTCAGTAGTGCCTTGCTTAATATCCTTGAGTGCGCGTATACTCTTCTTCTCAAACTCAGGGATATGAAACTCTTTAAGGAAAGCATCTTTTAAAGTTGCATAATCTACACAAGTCTAATTAGGGTCAAAATTTCTATACCAACTGTTTGTGCACCCCTTATAACGTAGTGGAAAATTGACTTTCCTTGTGCTCAGAATCTATGATTCCTTTTGCGTGCCATAGTATTTCACACATGTGTACATGTTTAGTAGAATCTTCTATGCCCCTATATTCTGGAAGATGAAGAGACATCTCTATGTAAATATTCTAGGGTTGGTGCAAACCTTTCCCACCTGATCCATAACCTCCTATGTTTTATCTACCTCTAGAACCATAAGATCCACCAGAACTAGAACCACCTATACCTCTTGATCCTCCACCTATAGCCAGAGAAGGACCAGAAGATGTACTTCCCCATGTCCCAATAGTAGTACTAAAATTCACCCCTGATCAGCGAAGTGTTACCACTCCCGAGAAAATAGTCCAAAATTCTGTGCGCTTGAATTTTGTGCGGATGATGTACCTAAAAAGGTACCTCTAAACAACAACGAAGATGTTTTCCTGCCATCGATGTACTTGCTATATGAATTACTCCTACTCTCCCACTACCTAAATTAGCTTGCTGACTAGTTATCATACTAGATACTAGAAAACAAGTGCAAGTGATAAGTTTCTAAGTAGATTTAGATGCGCGCCCATGGCCCCGATCATCTTTGTTGGCATGCTTCCACATGAGGCTGAGGGGGTTCCTATAATGATTTCCTAAATGGGAGAGTTCTGATGCTTTGACTCCACACATTACTGTGTGAGCTCTAAATCCTTCGCAAGCCATCTCTCTTTTCAACACCGGTCATTCTGCAACATCCTGCTTTTCTCTATCTCCCTCTCACGGGCCTCATTGTACTTAAGCCACCTTTCTTCTCTTTGTCTTTCTTCCACTAGGTTTGCCATATTTCACCAAACCTTCTCCTACCCCCGTGCGTGGTGGGGTTTAGTTAGCCATCGGTTTACTTTCCAAGTTTAGGGTTACCATTAAGGTTTTTATTGTTAGAGTAGGTATTTACCTTAGCTCATGTTCACCTAGGTACATTATTTACCTTTATTGTATTTATCCTCACCCACTTATGTGTGTGGATATTTATTTTATTTTATTTAGATATTAGGAGATATTATCTAGTTGTTAGGTATAGTTCTTTCATTGATCTATGGTATTGACTAGTTCTTTCCTTGATCTATGGTATTGACTAGATCCTTGATGTCTAGTTCTCTCCTAAATCTATGGACTTGACTAGTTCTTTCCTTGATTTATGGCTTGATCTACGACCTTGAATGGTTCTTAGATTGTTATTCCTTGCCTATATAAGCAAGGCCCATTCTCATTGTATTTCATTAAGTTCCATAATAATATATGATATTGCTACTCATTTGTTTGTAAAGATTTTATGTAAAGTTATTCCGGTGAATTGCTTTCATCTTATTGATCGTGGTGTTTGATTAGCATCTGTGTTCTTGGATTAGTAAGATCTGGTTATCGTTCCTTTTATTGATCGCTAGTGGAATTCCTTAGGTAACTTCCCATGGGATATCCTAAAAATGGAATTCCAATACCCTAGGCAATAATAAGTGGAAATTGAGTACTCTAGAATATAACTGGTCGAACACCACGAAACCAAGTATCCACAATGCATGTCAAAATCATATCAACATCATAGAGGGCACTGAAATTCTTCTGCATCCAAAAAGTGCGTGATACCTCCAATCCATTTTATACGCATAAGAAACCAACCACTTGTATAGTTCTACTTTGGGAAAATAGTGAAAAATCACTCATATAAACTGTCATACATATTTTGTTCCACCCATATGCGTACATTAAACTCAGATCTGATCTTTGAACCTCTGTGTTTATTCTTCTTCTAGATCATTTATCCACTCCTCAACACTTTCTAGGGTCAACAGTATGTCATGTCTTCATTGTGAACCATCCTAAAAACAAGCTGAAAAAGAGGTCCCGACAATGGAACCAAGGATGCGGCTAAGACTTTATTAGTAATAACCCAGTGTGCACCGACACATCACTTAGCCTAGAATGAGCACTCACCCAAAGCACGCAAAGGTACCAAGCCCCTCTTTAGGGTTGATTGTGTAGGATGTTAACATGTTAAAGACTTAATGCATTCATATCCAAAATTAATATAACATTCTACAGAGCATGTCCAGATCTAGATCTAAAGAGTAATAGATTTAAATAATATCCATAATGAAGTCAATCATGCAAGAATGAGTTATAGTCATGATTAATACCTTGATTCATCCAATACACTCCATTATACTAAACACAATAAATACACATAAGATTATTACAATAAGTAATATCATAAGCTCATGCATGCATAAGATCGACACAGATAACCTCATAGTAATTCATATCCAGTTCTCACAGAGTCCTCCTACTCTAAGAAAATCACTACATATTTATAAGGGTGGGGACTTGCCCTTCATCACTTGTATAATTACCAAAATAGGTCGCATGCTGAAAATAACCATGCACCTTTACAATAATAGCCACATATGAAGTGCTAGACCTCTTACGTTTAATCGGCGGTAGTAATTCTATTATTATCCCGAACCCATGCAAAGTGCTTAGTAGCCGATTTTCCAATAAAATCCCATGCATTTTTGCAAGTCTTTATCCTATTTTTGCGCTCTGCATTCTATCTCCAAAAATAGCCCGTACATGTGAAAATGGCTAAGTCCTTAATCTTCCCCTGTCTTTTACACTTGTGTCCTTTCCTATCCTTTGACACCTTTGACCGTGCTTTAATCCTGCATGTGAATATTCTATGTGCCCTTTCCTTTGTATCATACTCTTGTCTTCTTAACAAAGGACAAGGATGGATATACGTAAAAAGGCAAGCTAAGCGATATATTGGATTTAGGATAGATGACAAATAAATAGCTCAAAGGAGCAAAATAAGATTGAAAAACACTGCAAAGGTAGAGTGGTAATAAATGATGGGGTACAAATGTATGAAGAGTAAGCTTAGGGGTAAAAGGTATTTTATATAGGAATCGTAAATGATTCTGGGGATTGTAATTGATTTTGGTGTATTTCTAGTAATTATGTGAATCATCAACCATCTTGGGAATTTTCAAGATTTTATGAATCATCAACAATCACTATGAAAATGTACATGCCGACAATGGAAGGAGATAAATCTTGAAAGGGATGATAAAAAAATTGATTTAAGATTTTAAATGATGCATAATAAGATAATGAAGTAAGGGAAACCACTTACCTTGTATAAATTGATGAATGGAGACCATAAGAGGGTATTACAAGGGGTAAAAAGATTACAAAGACATGAATATTATTATTGTTGATTTATATCATTGAAGGATAATTGGAAATTGATGAATAAGTTGTGGATCTTGTGTGGAAGGCTTGAGTGATGTTGTGGTGTCCTCAAGATATGCGAAAAGATTCTCTTACAATGTAATTTTTGGTCTCAAGGAGAAACAAACATGAACCAACCTACCGAAAGGTGTCTCAAACTAGTTTATATAGGATCTCGGGTGACCCAAGAAAATCACTAACGATCTAGGAAGATCACCGACGATCATGGAATTTGGTTAAAACCTACTCTAAGAGAGTCTTTTTTCTTTTTTATTTCATGTGGGAGGGGAGATATGTAGGTGAGAGGTTATAAAATGGTTGGGAAGTTGTTTATTTTGTTTTGTATTCATTTAATATTGGTTAGGAAGTTGTTTGGGTATTTTAGGAAGGGGTAAAATAGGATTTACGGGTGTAGGATAATATTTATAGGGAGTAAATATTAGGGGAATAAGACTTAGGATAAGGGTTTAATATATGATATGATAGTGATGTGATATTTAAGGGGTGCTAGTGGACACGAGACACGGGGATTAACGATGCTAATTTTAGGTGTCTACATTTTCCCCTTTTTGTTGAGTGGTTTTAGATAAGCCACGAGATAAAAATGAGATGTGATAGATAAGGATGTGAAAGATGCATAATTATATGATGAGGTGCTCCCCCTCAAACTATGGATTGATGACCTAAAAGGGAATTAATCATGATTTTGAAAGAGATAAATGGAAAGATGTAAGGATGGGAAGATGAGAAATGATGCCCCAGGATAAGGTATAGAAAACAAGATGGGTGCCATTAAAAATCAAGTGATAGGGGAACCAAAGGGTTCATGTCCTATGTGTGTATGAATTTAAAAATGAAAATGGAAAATATAAAGGATGTTTTGATGAGGTCAAAGGAATATAATTTGATGTTTCCATAAAGGTGGGCTTACAAGGCCATGAATTCAAGTGATGGGGAACCAAAGGGTTTGTGTCCTATATACATATGACTTTAATGACAATAAGATGATGGTTTGATGAGGTCAAGGGACTAAAAATTGATGTTGCCACAAAGGTGGGATTATGAGGCTGGGAAGTAAAGTGATAGGGAAAAAAAGGGTTCGTGTACTATAGAAATATGACTTAATGACAAACAGATGATGGTTTGATGAGGTCAAGGACCAAAAATTGATGTTGCCACAAAGGTGGAATTACGAGACTGTAAAATCAAGTGATAGGAGAACAAAGGGTTCATTTCCTATAGAAAAATGAATTAATAGAAAAAGTTTCGATAGAGGACTAGATAGGTGTCCTGATGGTGGTCATAGGGTAGCACTTGAGGAGGCGGTTGGTTGAAAAATGTCAATTTTACTGAGTAAATGTGATGTTTTTATGTATACAAATCTTTTTGAAGCCTATTTTTGATGTAGACTCATGACGATTTGTAGAGTTTTGAGACTCTAGATGATGTATAATGATACACTGATATGATTTTTGATTGTTAATTTTTGATTCATGTGTTGATTTTAATTTGATGTGATGTCTTTGATGTGGCAATGTAATATTAATATGTGATCATGATTATATGGATATTTATAGATGTTGATGGATGTTTTTGATGTGATGTGTCAGTGATATTTGATTTTAAAGTGAATTTAATGTTTATCAAAATGTGCCTTAATCATGGTTAAGAATAAAATGTGAAATGATTTCTTTATACTTGGATTTGATACATATGTGATGGGAATCAACAAAGTGAAGGATCTTACACTTTTGGCCTTATAACAAATGTTAACACATGACTAACAATGGGTAGTCACATGTAGGATCTTGGATATAGATGGAAGTGAAATGTATACCTCCTAGGACATGAGAAGGGTTGACATATGTAGGTTGTGTGGGAGAGTAGGTTCTCCTTTCAATGGTTTCATAGGAAATTCCCCAGCTATACATTTTATTTTTAATGCAAACTGATCAATGTGAGAAGTTTTCTTTGATGGGAAAGTTGATCAATGTGGGAAGCTTTCCTAGGATGCTTTTTGATATTTGAATTTTTGAAGGTTGATTGATACGGGAAGCCTTTTTACATGGGTAGCCATCCTTCAGGGAGTGGTCTATTTTGATTTTTTGATTTTTTTTTTGCAATATGATAGCCATCCTTCGAGGGATCGGTCTATTGAATATAGTTCCTTTGAGGATCAATTTTTTTTTTTTTAATATGATTTTTAATTTTGATATCTATCCTTCAAGGATCAATCTTTTTATTTTGATACGATACATCCATAGATATTTTTGAATTTATTTTAAGATGAGGGGAAAACCATACTAGAACATTTCAAGGAAGGGGTAAGAGATGAGTGCAAAAAATACACATGTGTGCCCCATGCCATGTCTTTGGTTGGTATACAAGGTGGATGGATGTAATGATTATGGGGTTTATGCTAAGGAGGAACTTTCCATGTGAAAATATGATGAATAGAGTTGTTGTTGCCATATTTAGGTTTGTAATGATAGTGACAAAAGACCACATGCTTTAAAATCATTACTATGGTAAGATGGATGGTTTGGTGATGGAATAAGATCTTTAATATGGCTAATGTTATGATAGGCCAAGTGTTAACAACATAAAAGGGCCTTAAGTTCAAGGCATTCAAAGGTTCCTTTTCAAGTGTACCATTAAGGGAGGTTAGATAATTATCTCCCGACCCATACTATATGGACATGACGATCTAGTTAGGGAAAAATTTCCATGTTTACTCCTTTCTAGAGTAGTGAAATTTTTATTTGATTGAGAGGATAGGGTTGGTGAGGATGCACTAGGGAGAGACGTGTGAAAGACATGACTTTCAATGTTTCAAGTAGAGAAGAGACCCCTAGCGTGATGATGTGGTTAAATATAACATATGCGGAAGGAATGATGTCTTTCAGCTTAGGATGATGAAAGCTTTGATGTTGATTGATTGAGTATATGGTAAATAAAGGAGGATAGAAACTTTAACAAAGGATCTGTTAAAAATATGGATGAGATATGAGAGGAAAATCAATGAGGAGGGGCGGATGATGATGATTTGGTTTTTACTTTTATTTGTGTATTGATGATGATTTGGTTTTTCCTTTTCTTTGTGTATGATGATTTCGATTCACGTAGGTGGGTGAACCATACTGATTTGAGATAAGGGACCTTCCTGGTGGAAGGTGATGAGAAGAAATATGAGAAAGGTTTTTCAAGATCTGATTGAGGATGACCCCTATCTTGCTGATGTCGATGAGGACACTTGTTAGTGACTTGGGTGTAGATGTTGATGAGATTGAGAGAAATTTAATGGATGGTTTTGGAGAGAGTGTTGAGAAAAGTTTTGCTAATACAAGATTGAGGATGAACCCCTTTTCCTAAAGATGTCATTTTATATAATGATAAGGGTGGAGGTGTCGATGATGGATGGATAGGATGGTCCTCTTTTGGGAGAAGATCATTGACAAGGAAGAGTCATTGGATTATGGCTTTAAGCACTTTACAACTCTCTATGCTATGACATGGGATTCTATGGTAGGCACATGTTTTATCTTGGTCATACCATGCAGGTTTCTAAGTATGTGGATTGTGTTTTTTTAATGGGTGGTAATGTGATAAGAGAATCCAACAGAAGCCTCTTGAGAATGTCAATGTAAGTCTCTTTTGGGGGATTTGGATTAATGGATTTTTATTTATTTAGAATGATTGGTAGGACGTGCCTTATTTTTAGATATGGGTGGATGGGTAGATGTTACATGGTGTTAGAGAATCATAGGGATGTTGTGAGGTTGATAAGAGAGAGGATGTGATCTAAGGATGGGATAGGATGTGGGATTGATAAAATTGGATGATGGATGAGGTCCCAAAATGGATGAGGAGGGACATATTATGGATGAGATAGGGTTTGACTGTGTGATATGATATTAATATAAAGGATGGGGTCCCAAAATATGATGGTAAGATTGATTTTATTTGGATTGTGATAAAGGATGGGGTCCCAAAATGGATGGTAAGGTTGAGACCTTATGATGATTTTTTTTTTTAAATTTTGATCTTAGGTAAAGGAGGGGTTTTATGATGACGAGATGATGAGGACATGTGGCCATGGATGTGATGCATTTAATTTTGTAAAATAATTTTCTTTAAGACAAGGTTCTAGATTGGATGGTAAGTGAGGAGCTAGGGATAGGATTGGATCTGATTCGGATGAGGGAGATGTTGTTTCTAGACATGATTGAGGTGGGTTACATTTATGTGAGATACCCAAGTCTTGATTGGTTTACAAGATGGTTGGATGTTGAGATATTTGATTATAAGTACCTCCTTTATAATGATTTCTGAAGTCAAGTCTAAAGGTTGTAAGGAGGTAATAGGTGATTGGATAGTAGATGAAGGTGACATTGATGTGTGAGGACTAAAAAAGGATCCAGGGATTCTTAGTATTGTAGGGGCAGCATTGGTGATGAAGGGGTCTCCTCATGGGGAAGATCTACATGATATTGTTGATGATATGACTCGAAGGATGCACAATATCTATATGGATTGACTCCATCGAGGGTGTTTGATCAAAAAGATAAGAAATGGAAACATGTGTGGTAGTCTCATCTAGCTCATAGGAATACCTAGGGGAATCAGATGGGACATGTGTAGATTGAGGATCGAGATGACCTTCTTTGAGGGTTTGGATTTCTAATTTCTAGGCCATGGTGAAGGATTCATCAAAATTCTCAAATGTGTGAATTTAGAGGGTAGATGAAATGTGATGGGAACATGATCAAGTAAAAAATTGATTATTTCTAATTTAGGAAGAGAGAAGGTAAATTGATTGATAATGGTTTGCCATCTAGTGAAAAAATCAACAATGGATTCATCTTCAGATTGTTTGATGGTAGAGATGTCAAAAATGGTTATTTTACAAGTAACATTGATAGAGAAGTGCTTGAGAAATAACAAGGCTAGTTGTGTGAAGGAGAATAAAGATTTTTGAGGGAGGGAGTTATAATAATCCAAGGAAATTCCTATTAGTGACATAGGAAAGGTTCTAAACATGAGATCTTGATCATGGATGATGAGATAACATGAGTTTCTAAAGGCTAGTATGTGTTGTTGAGGATCCTCTTGGTCATGGAACATGGTAAATTTAGGAAATTCCCAATGTAGATGATAATGATTATATGGTATTGATGGATGGATGGGTTCATTATAGACTTGATCATAAGTGAGGATGTGTTTGGGTCCCATGGTAGCAGCTTCCAAATTGTCTAATATTTTTAACAAATCTTTCATGGGATCTTTTGTAGGATTAGGTGTGAGGGAATTAACATGTGAGTGTGGATGAGAATGTAGTTGATTTGATTGATGATGGTGGGGAGTAAGATAGTTTTGTTGTTGATGGGATCGATGTGGAAGTTGATATGGGGTAGATTAGAAAGGTACCGATTATAAAGTAGGTTGTGATAAAGGGATGTGGGGATATGTGTATAGATGTTTGATATGTTGATGTTGATGAGGGGTTTGATTGGGTTTAAGTAGGTATGTGTGTTTGGGTTTGGGATGTATGAGGTAGAGAGAGAGGTATTGAAGTCAAGATAGGTTGATTAGATAAAATATGGGGGATGTTAAGATTTTGATGAGATTGTGATGAAGGAGGGGATGTGGAAAGGACCGATTGATGGGATACACTTGACATGGGATGAGGAGTGATAGTTTGGAAATAGTCTGACATAAAGGATAATTGTAGGGTTGTTGGATGGGATTGTTGTAGGGCTATAGGATTGGTTGAAAGGTAGAGGTTCCATAGGGGAAAAATAAGGTCTGGATGGATTTGGGAAAATTCTAGGGCTAAGTGAATTTGAATGAGACATGATAGGTTGATGATATTGAGAAATATTAGATCCTGTGTAGGGGACATTTTGAAATTTATTGGGATGAAAATTTTTAGATGAAGCAATCAAAGATGATTGTAAAAATGAAGCATAAGGGGTAAAAAATATGTTAATGTAGAGGGTTGATCCATATTAAATGATACTCAATTGATGATGATACAAAAAATCCCTAAGAGAGATACAAATGTAATAAACAACTCAAATAGAAGAATTTTAATTATCTTGGTTAAAATTTAGATGTGAAGGAAGAGGCTCAGAAGGAACCTAACGATATGGTCATTCTAAGGATTGTTTTAGGTTTGTTTAAGGCTAGAGTCCTTGATATACCCAAAGGTACGTGAGGCTTGAATCTGTGCTAAGTTTATAACATGACCAAAACACCACTTTGTGGGTTCTCCTCTTGGTGATCAAATCCAAGTAGGTCCACCTGGGTAGGAATGTTTTGATGCAAGTTGTGTTTGATGTGATTTGGTTGTGTGTGAGGGAAATTAAGTGAATGCAATCTATTAACCTCCTAATTAAGCTATGTGATCAAGTAGAATGAGAGATTTGTTTTAACCCAAAAGAAAGATTGATTTTGATGAGAAAAAAGCAAAAATGCAATGCTTGAAAATAAAAAGAAAAGAAGAGAACACACCTGATGCTTCCTTTTAAATTTTTAAATTTTTGATTTTTAGCACATGCATTTCTCTGATGCGACGAAGCAAAAGCCCCCAGAGTAGAAACCTGCAAGTGTTAGCATAAAACAACAAATAGAAAGAAAAAATTATGTTAGAGGATGAATGAATGAGTAATCAAAAGCATTCACATAAATCGTTGGCGATTGACAAGGATCGCTAGTGATTCACCCCAATCTCTTGCGATTTGACTAGATTGTTGGCGATTACAAGAAGAATTTTAAAATTAATGAAAAATTAATTTAAATGAAAGAAAAAGGACCGATGTTCCACCGAGACATGCCACAATCTACCAAATATTTTTTTCTTTCCAAAGTTAACGTAGTAAAATGAAATAATAAAAAAATGACCTCGAGAGGACTACGGGGTTTACCGATACCGCGATGACCGATGTTGATATTGATGAATAAAATCTCCTTCTTTTTCACCGATGAAGAAACCTACGAGATCAAAGACACTTAAAAATAAATATATTAGATTTATATATGGCATATTTCTTGAAAAGGCCACTCCCACAATGGAATTCCTTGCAGGATGTCACTTCAAGAAATAAATCGAGATAATGATAAGATAAAATGATAAAACAAATGATATAACCAATATGGCATATTTCTAGGAAAAGGCCACTCCCCAAAGTTATGGAATTCCTTCAAAGCAAGGATGTCAATGCGTTCAAGAAATAAATCGAGATAATGATAAGATAAAATGATAAAACAAATGATAATAGGAAAAGGGACTAACATGGTCTAAGGCTATATGATGATAATAATGCATAACCCAAAGAGATTATATGAATCAAAAAACAAATCAAAGGAGCAAGGACGAGGGATGTGTATATGCTCATAAAGGAAAGCTAAGCAATATGTTGGATTTAAGATAATTGATAAATAAATGGCTTAAAGGAGCATAATAGGGTTGAAAAAACACTTGCAAAGGTAGAGTGGTGATAAATGATGGAGTGGTAATAAAAACACAGGAATATGGAATGGGAGCGGGAGCGGGATTTTCAAAATTTGAAAGTGAGCGGGAATGTTTGGAGCTGAATCTGCAGGGAGAGCAGATGGGAACTTGCGAAGGATCACGTGATCATGGAGCCCATTGGAAATAGGGAAAAGGATGGGAGACCAAGCATGTGGGTGAAACTTTTGGGGGAAAATTAGGATCCAGGTGTCTCGGAGAATCTAGAACTGGTTAAAGAAAAAGGTAATCTATCCCTCAAAATTCCTCTCTTTTTGCTAGAACAAAAGTTTCCATGGAAGGGGCACTCTTTGCAAAATGCATGGGCTCTAGACCAAATATAGATTATTTTAGAGGTTGGGAAAAGAGACGTTGGGCGGCTAATGGTACCATTGAGGTCTCAACTTATGCTAATGGGTACTTCTTAGCTATTCTGCCTAGTAAGGATCATGTGGTAAAAATTTTGGTAGAAGGACCATGGTTCATTGGAAAATCATATAACTATTCAAAAATGGGAGCTAGCTTTCAATCCTTATGGGAATCTTGTTATGGAGTTTCCGATATGGGTCAACTTTGTTGGGCTTACCATTGGAATTCTAGGAACTGGAGGTCCTTTTTGGTATTGCAAAAAGTCTGGGCAAACCTATTGCTCTGGATCT
The DNA here is from genome assembly GCA_018340775.1 of Taxus wallichiana var. yunnanensis. Classification (NCBI taxonomy): domain Eukaryota; kingdom Viridiplantae; phylum Streptophyta; class Pinopsida; order Cupressales; family Taxaceae; genus Taxus; species Taxus wallichiana. The sequence continues at coordinate 423,098,109 of CM031237.1, forward strand.
GGTAACTAAAGAAAAACTAGACTCACTCATGCCAGATTCTATGTGAATATGCATCAAGAGTCATGTTTGGAAAGTAATATTAAGCTTATGACCCCTGAGGGTGATTGGGTGTAGTGTTTTGATTATGATCCTACCCCCTTTTCTTGTAAAAATTACAAGTTGGTGGGTCATGAACAACGCTCTTGTCTAGATCTCAAAAAGAAGAAGCTTGAAGTAAAAGTCATGCCTCAAAATATGGTGACTGAAAAAGAGGCGAAGGAATGGAAAAGGATTGGGAAGAATGGAAGGGTTGTTGAAATCAAGGAACAAGAGGTTCTAAACCCTGAAGTAGAGAAACCCTTGAATCTACTTATCAAAACTAGAGAGGAAGGAGTGGGGACTAGTATTCAAGAACAAAGAAGTACCAATAAAGAAACTAAAGAAAAGGATGATGAGCCTGTTTGTCAGGTGTTGGAAGAAGAAATCCAAGATTCGAGGGTAGGGAAAGCAAAGACATGGAAGGCAACAAACTTGCTCTGCAAGTTGTTGATGGATTATCATTGGACGAAGTATCGTCTATAGGTCAGAGCTCCTTTGGACAAAGAAAAGAAGAAGATTTAACAATGTCAAATGGGTTTGGGATCCTAACAGATTTTGTAGCTGACACCTATGAGGTGATAGGATCACCAAAGACACCTATGAGTAAATCCAAACCTATCACTCGTAGTAGCTCAAGAGCTGACTTCGGTAAAGATTCCAGCCAAAAGGGTAGGAAAAGTAATAAGGAAGTAAGGGAGACAAGTTCAAGAAAGGAAGTGGATGCAGGTATTCAGAAAACTCTGGGGAATTTGTTCCCTGTAATAAGAAATGTTAAATGATTCTTCTCTCCTGGAACATTAGGGGGTTGAATAACCCTAGCAAACATAGAATAGTGAAGGATCTTAGATTGAAAAATAAACCGGATATTTTCATGATTCAAGAAACTAAAATGAGTATGGAAAGATTTAAAGAAGTGGGAAGGTCTATTTGGAAAGATAGTTGTTGGGAAGGGTGCAGTTCGTTGGGAGCCTCTGGAGGAGTAGTCACACTTTGGGATCCCAGCATTGTGCAAGGTATTCCTATCCTTGCAGTTCTGGGGCATGTGGCAATGTGTTTTACGAATCTGACCTCAAAGAAATCCTGGTATGTCTCCAACATATATGCTCCTAATCTAGTAAGTGAGAGAAGAAAATTGTGGCAAGATCTCTCTAATTTCAGAAATTTATTCAAAGATAAAGACTGGATTATTGGAGGAGATTTCAACTCCCCCTTTCTCTGGGGAAAAAAGGGGCATCACTTCCTTTACTGAGAGTATGGAGGACCTTGCTGATTTCCTTAACAATAATGGTTTGGTGGATTTGGATTTGGAAGGTTCTAAGTTCACCTGGGCTAATAGGAGAGTTGGGATGGAGCTTATCCAAATCAGACTTGATAGGTTTGTTGTAAGTCATCTCTGTATGATCAATCAACTTTACTCTCTGAAGAATCTCCCTAGAATTGGCTCTGATCATAACCCTATCCTCCTTAATCTAGGTTTAAATCTGGTCAAGAAAGCTAGACCCTTTAGATTTGAAAAGATTTGGTTAGACCACCCTGACCTCTTCAATAGAATACAAGAGTGGTGGAATATCAGGGTCTTTGGGGTGGCCATTATTGAATCAATTACAAATTAAAGCATCTCAAAGTTTGTCTCAAAAAGTGGAACAAAGAGGTCTTTGGTAATATTTTCTAGGAAAAAAGTAGAGTGGCTGAAGATTTAAGGAATATTGAGGAACTTATCGATCTTGATGGTCTTAATATGGTTCTAAAGGAGTAGGAACAAAATATATTGGTTGAGTATCATGACATCTTGGCTAAGGAAGAAGTCTATTGGAAGTAGAAGTCGAGGGTGAAATGGCTTAGGGAGGGGGACAGGAATACCAATTTCTTCCACTTCTCAGCCACCTCCCGGACAAACCTCCTCAAGATAAATGAAATTAAGAATGAGAATGGTGAGATCCTTTTGGAGAGAAAGGAAATAAATCAAGTCATCATAAACTATTTCAAGGATCTTTTTCAGCAAGGTCAGGGGATTGAGGAGCAGAATCAAAACAATATCCTGAACCTGTTCCAGAAAGTCATCTCCCCTGAAGAAAATCGTGAGCTCTTAAGGATCCCTTCTGAGGAGGAAATCAGATTTGTGGTCTTTGATATGGAACTTGACAAGTTGCCTGGGCCTGATGGTTTTTAGGATTTATTTTACCAGAAATTTTGGGAGCTGATAAAGAAAGAAGTCATTGAAATGGTCCAATATTTCTTCAATAATGGGAAGCTTCTCAGCCAGCTTAATAATACTTTCTTGGTCCTTATTCCAAAAATTACAGGGGCCAATGAAGTCAAATATTTTAGACCGATCAGTCTTTGTAACACGAGTTATAAAATCTTGACTAAAATCTTAGCTGGCAGAATCAGATTGGTTCTCTCCCATTTTATCTCTGAAAATCAAGGTGCTTTTGTCCGGGTAGGTAGATTACTGACAATATTGTGGTGATTCAGGAATCCATCCACTCCATTGTTAATTCTGATAGATCGGCTATGTTCCTTAAGTTAGATATGCACAAGGCCTATGACAGATTACTTGGTCTTTCCTTGGTGCCATCCTGAATAAAGTGGGCTTTGATAATACTCTAGTTAGAATGATTATGACCTACATATCTACTGCTAGTTATTCGGTCTTGGTTAATGGCAGCCCGGAGGGCTTCTTCAAAGCTGGTAGAGGCTTGAGACAAGGTGACCCCCTATCTCCTTTCCTCTATGTTATAATGGTTGAATCTTTGTGTAGAATTTGTAAGTAGGATTTGCTTTCTAGGAGTATTCAGGGAATCAAGATTTCTAATGGTCTCCCTCCAATCTACCTCAACCAATTTTTTGATGATAACTTCCTGATGGGAAAGGCCTCTATCCAAGAAGCCACCAACTTCAAACTTTCTCTCAAGGACTATGAGTCGGTCTTGGGGCAGATGGTTAATTTTCTCAAAAGTGCTGTTTAATTTATTAATGTGGATTAAAAAGTCCAATTAATGCTAGCTCGCATTCTGGGTCAAAAATCAAGTGTTTTCTGAAATATTACTTAGGAATTTCTCTTATCTACAAAAGGCTTGACATCTCTGTTTGGAATGCCCTGTTGGAAAGAGTTAACAAGAAACTTTCCTCCTAGAAAGGTCTCCTTCTCTCACAAGCTGGAAAGATTAAAATCCTTATGAGATCTCTTCAAGGTGTCCCCATTTATATTATGTCTCTCTTTAAACTCCCAGCCAAAATAATTGACACTCTGGAAAAATTTAGAAGATATTTCTCTGGGCAGGGCCTTGGAAAAGTTTAAATTCCCTTTGGTGGCCTGGGAGAAGGTCACTAGGCCAAATATGTGTGGTGGTCTGGGTTTGAAAAGTATACCTATCATGAACAAAGCTTTGGTTGCTAAAGCTGGCTAGAGAATTTCTAGAGAGGAAGGACTATGGATTGATATAATAAAAAAGAAATACCTGTGGAATTTAGGCAGAATTGACTTGTTCTTCTTTCATGAAAATCTCCCTAGAGGATCCTTCTTCTGGAATTCTCTATTGGAATCAAAATATATCCTCTCAAAGGGATCCTTATGGGAGATTGGAAAGGGGAACATGATCAGATTTTGGTGGGATAGTTGGATTGAAGATTCCCCTTTAGTAGATCAGGATATATGGAAGGAGGTTGCTCAATTCTATGAGGAGAATGGTAAAATCTAGATAAGATATTTCTGGAGTTATGATGATAAGGTCCAATGGGAAACCATAGCCCCCTCCTGATTATGATGGTGATATCAAACCTTTTCAAGATCTCAATAAGAAACTCAGGGAATTCCACATCCCCATCTTCCAAACTAAGGAGGATTCCATCATTTGGAAAGAGGAAGACTCTAGAAACTATTTTGTTAAATCTTCCTATAGCTTACACTTCAAGAAATATTTTCAAAAAGAGTATTGGGGTAAGTTATGGATCAAGGACTTGATCCCTAAGATCAATATTTTTTATTGGCTGGTTGTTCAAAATAGAATCCTGTCGGTTGAAAATATTATAAAAAGAGGAATGCAGATCCCAAATAGGTGCTCTCTTTGTTAGAGAGGGGAAGAGAATGTGAATCATCTTTTTTTACATTTCCCTTTCTCTAAAGGTGTCTTCTCGCTGATTTCAGAACTTTTCAACATGCAATGGATTATGCCTTCGAATATGGAGGATTGTTGTACTCAATGGGAGAGCCCTTTTAGGTTCCCTTATTTGGCATGGGCCTGGAAGATTACTCTGCCTCATCTCTTATGGGGTTTGTGGAAAATAAGGAATGATAGTGTTTTTAGAGATCAAAAACCTCTGATTGTGGTGGCTAAAAGGAAAATCCTAGCAGCCATAAAGGAAAATCTCAAATTGTTTAAAGGTAAAACAAAAAATCCTTTCCCAAAATGGGAGTAGGAAGTGTTGGATAAGTTTGCCTATAGTCCGGTCAAGATCAAAAGCCCTGGTAAGAATGTTTACTGGATTAGACCTATGGGAAATATGATCAAGATCAATTTTGATGGGGCTTCAAAGGGGAATCCTGGTCAAGCTGGGGGAGGGGGTTATTGTGCGATGGAAAAGTGACAAGTGAGCATGGGAATCTACAAGTAACTCTTCCTCGCACCCGACCTCCCGAGGTCATGCCGAGATAGCCGGTGGGGATGGAATACGTGTGGGATGCAGACAAACTAGTTAGGTAATCTTATGTCTTCGATGCACACTAGTGGAAATTGCGAATCTAAGGCAAAGAAGGCCCTCCTAACCTGAACTGGTGTGATAGATTGATCGGCAAGGATGACTACTTGAAGGCTCCAATCAATATCAAGCTCTAGCGTGATTCGGTCTATGGGTTGTGGGATACGCGGAAAATGACCTGGGATAGTTTCATGTATGTCTCCAGACAGGGTCATAGGGTGGATGGTAAATATAGTTGACTCTATGGGCGATTCTCTGGCCTAGTCCAGAAATTCTTAGCTTTGTTAGCTGCTACATCTAACAAGGATAACTGTGTGATGATGATAGGTGGAAGTGGAGTGGATCTAAATATTAATGTGCGTAAGCCAGCTGTCAACGTCAGATTGACCTGTGGACTCGTTGGGTTGTGGGACCTGTGGATCACAACCATAGATTCGAGGTTGTTGTGGACCTCCTATGGTCATGCATAGAATCAATCCCTAACCCCTAGTATCCAGTAGTCGTATGCCTTCTCGGCCTCTATATTCAGAATTAATAGTTGTGCAATCTTCTCAGAGTATCTCGTAGGCGTTCATGCAACCTGAATTCTTAAGCTAGTATCTATGTCTATGAGAGTATCTCCTGCGTCTGGTTATGGGACCAAAGGATCACAACCAAATGTTTTCTCTCTTTCAAGCCCTTCTATAGTCATGCATATATTTATCTAGGATAATCTGTAGTTTGGCTGATTTGACCAAAACGTATGTGCTTGGTCGTCTTCTATGTTTAACCCGCTCAACTGTGAGCTGATCTGTTGCAAATTTGTTGTTGTTCGGAAGACTTGGATTCTAAGATTCTGATCTATGTTGGTTATTGCTGTGACTAGATTGGGTTGAGGCACGATTGGCTTGAATATGTATTCTCTAGGTTCCCTAGGTCCCGTGATTGTCATACAAAAGAAACAATGTAAATCTAACTAAAGCAAAGTAAAACTAACTATATAAAGTATATCTACAGCATATATAACTTCTATTTTTGTGTTTTTGATGAACTATTTGAACGAAAATGAAAGAGCAATTATTTAAAATATCTAGCAATTGACAACTAAACTAATCACAAAATTAAAACAAACAAGGAAGCCGAGTATAACTACTTGCCTGTGCAGTTGTAAGTCTATTCTAAATAATGAAATAACTGATCTAATCTATTTGAAAGACTCTCGATCCTACCTCAAAAGTGAGGAATGAATCATAGTTTCTCAGAAAGTATCAATCCCCACAACTTCCTTGGCAATATCGAAAGTAAAATTAATCGAAATAAGATGATTGGCTACTCTATTTGATATGCTTCTAACTAGAACTTTGAAAGCTAGAACCTGATTTTACGAGAATAGTAGCGAATCCGATGGTGTGTGTGGTTTTGTCCCCTCGGTGTGATCTCCTCATTCCTTTGTGCTCACGTGGATCCGTAGAAAAGCATGTAATCTAGCATAAAAAATAGTAGATATTTGGAACAAAGGTAGCTTAGGATACGAGACCAAACAAAATGTGAGTAGGAGAGGATAGCGCAAGAGTACGAGAGCTTGGCTTATGTAATTCCTAGTAGGATTTATTGGAGTCATGCAACATGAAACGTCCGAACACGAAACTATCTTTTTTTTGACGAGCAAAACCTCAGAACTTTAATGGCTTCCTACTGAAAATTAAACTGTTCTACCTTAATGGATTGCATGAAGTAATGACAACACTTGCACAAGATGGATATGTGGCTTTCTAATGGCAAAATAACACTAACTAAGCATGCAAAGAACAAAACTATGAATCCTAGACAAAATGGAAGACTAAGCTATCGAAATGAGAAATTGAGAGGCAAATTTGAGGGGCCATTTACTTGAGCACAAGCCAACTATTTATAGCATTTCTATTTACCCAAAGGTAAAAACCAAATTGATCTCTTAAACCATAAACAATGCCAAAACACTATTCCAGGAACCAAAATCATAAATGCAAGCCAAAGGTGGTGAAAAAGCTAGTAAACGTTGAAATTTTTACGTGAGTCATGTTAAAAGAGCATTCTAGAAAATGCGTGAAGGACCGCCGCCCTGAGCAGGGCGGCGGTTACAGGAGCGCCACCGTGCATGCATGGCGTGGTTTCAGAATCAAGAAGAAAACGTAAAGAAAAAAAGGGGAAAAAGAACAACAAAGCACGTAGGGGCTAAGCGGGCATGCGGGATGTTAACACACACTTGGGGAGCTTTTCCAGATCCCGAACACCTTGCGAGGAGACCTGTATCATCATTGGGGCACGTGTTACATTGTTTTGGCAGTGAAGTACCCTATAATTTTGGGTACGTACATATTGCCCCCTCGGAGAAGCGTTTTAGCCATGAAGAGGCGTAAAACGGTGGGTCCGAGTATGGTGGTCCCGAAATGGGAAGTTGGAAGTTATATCTGATACGTCCATGTGTCGAAATGATGCCATTCGAAATTCCCGCCACCTGCAAAATGAAAAGAGGAATCAAGTGCAGATAGACAAAATAGATCAGAAAATAAATACTAAAATAATATGAAATGAGGACATACCATTTGTGTGGGGATAAGAACTTACCTCCATCGGCGCTCCAAACCTGTGAAAAGGGGATTCAAAACAAGTCAAGTTGCTATATATGTAAAAGTGGGCCCATTTTCGTATTCATTTGCATGTGTTGATTTGGTTGATTTTGAGCTCTGGGAACCACGGTGACAGCTTTCTAATGAGAGTAGAGTCAAAACATTTGTGATGAGATAGTGATCATGCCTCTGCGAGTGGAACACCGATCCGCGAGATCATAGGTTAGTTTTTCTCAATTTACCGTTTTTACCCCCAAAATTTTAAAATGCTAAAATCTTTGTCGTGGGGGGTTATTTTTGAAAATGTTAGTTTTAAAAGGTCTATCTAGGGGGCACCTATTGGGTAGACTTTTTTTTAGTTGAAATAGTCCCTTTTTTGCATTTTTAGGCATTTTTAGGGTACAAAACCCGCGTGGGTTTTGGGACATGACCGCCGCCACAGGCGGGTGGCGGTTACACGATCACCTCCTTGTTCAGGGTGGCGGTTACAAGACCGCCGCCTTTAAGGTGGCAGAAACCGCCGCCCTACTCAGGGTAGCGGTTCTTCACAGAATGCCAAAAGAACACTTGTTTAAAATTGTTTTTACATTTTTAGCATCTTTATGTGTTTTCATGATTTTTCAAATGTCATTTGGATGCTAACTTGCTCTGTTTTGTGTGTTTTTGGGTGTATGTAGGTGAGGGAGGAGTACATTCGATGGAGCCGAGAGAGAGAGTGTGACTGGCTCCCAACAGTATTAGATGCCCTTTCACAGGATGAGGTGGACACTCTTCAGAGGGCCGGTATACTACGTATATCACGGGTTCCACATGTTGCACCGTCCAGTCACATACTTTGTGACTTATTTTCATATTGGGATGCTAATTGGAACACCTTCGATTACCAGGGGTCCGAGGTGAGTGGACCATTGCTTTGGAGGATGTTTTCCGTACCACGGGGTCCTAATCATTGGGAGATGACTTACCCTTGAGACAATAGGGTCACGGGCTCAGATAGCGTAGTGGGCGTCTTACATGGGAGATGCACTTATCTCCACCGGTTTGAAGAAGGGGGAGCGTCGATCTATTCCTAGCCTTTGCCCATCCCCTTAATTCGTCAGGCCATTATGGGGATCCTTGCCTCGAGATTGATCGGGGACAAGGGAGGAGACACTCTATTATATTGCTGGTCCCCCATCATTGCATAGATTGAGGGACATGGCTGGATTTACGCCTGGGGAGCCGACATACTTGGGACTACCTACCATGATTTGTACAGGGTGGTCCATTTACAGGGGTAGTCTTTGAGCCACCCGACCCTGGTTATGAGCTGGGTTTATGAGCGCTTCATCCCCTATGGCAGAGGTGTAGAGGTGGCAGATCCCGGAGCTATGAGGGCAGCCAGATGGACAGACATGTTGGTGCTCAGAGCACCTCACCAACTAGTTGCTTCCCTAACCATTGATGACATGGAGGCCACACCGTATCAGGCCATGGCAGGTTTATGGGGCGAGGAGGCCCTTACTTTGATTTCCTGCTCCACCATAGGGCAACTTGTTGACAGGGTAGGGAGGGTGGAGATACATCCTTTTGGCCGAGTTCCTCATTAGTTTGGCCTACCCTACATGGGTATGCTTCCTCCAGTGGTGCCAGTATATATATCAATTCAAGAGTCCAGGGGAGGTCCTAGAGGCTGGGGTTGGACAGTTGTTACTCCTGGTGTTCCTATTACTACTAGGCAGGTAGTACTTGTTCGAGGGAGAGCCGGTGCTCCTCAGGCACCCTTACTTCAGATTGCCGCCGGTCCCCTGCTCATAGCGGTGATGACCCTATCAACATAGTCTCCGAGTCCGAGGAGTTCACGGGGGAGAGACAGAGGAGGAGACCAAGGCCGAGGCTAGCGAGTCTAGTGGAGAGGAGGACAACGATCTTGAGTGGCATGACACTCGGGATATTTTATAGCGAGAGATGGCGAGTAGAGCGCGGAGAGGGTGACTCTTATTTCGGAGGATCCACCCTCCCGGGGCCTTGGTGTGGAGGATGAGTCCATAGTGGGATGCGTTCCTCCGGTCATGGGAGGAGTACCTCGGTCACCAAGTGGCATCTATGGCGGTGCTTGACCCTAGAGATCCATCTTGGAGGCTCGGTGATCCGAGTGAGTTACCTTCCTTCTTTGTAATGTTTGCTTTGAGTTAGAATTGCCTTAATTGCTATCTCTCCCTTTGTTTACATCTATTTTTATCTCTTGATTATTTCTAATTTGTTTTCTCCTTTGTTTGTAGAGACTGCCGATGAGTGGCGAGACCTGATTCGCAGGGTATGCACCGATACCCTGATGATCCCTATGGAGAAGACCCGTGTAGAGCTGTCTGTGGATGCAGGGGAGCCTTCAGCAGTTGGCAGACATACCGACATCTTTTCCCCTGTCTGGCATGTGTCCAGGATGGTATCTACCCTCCGTACTGAGCTGGCAGGGTATAGGACAGTAGAGCACTTGATGAGGAGTCATTCTCATGGCGAGACTACAACTACCCCTCGGGATCGTGAGCCCTCCATGCACTCAGAGCGCCGGTGTAGCCGGAGTCCTAGGCATGGGCATGCACCCTCAGAGGGATCTCATAGGGGTTGAGAAGCCACTTGGCTCTTTTGGACTATTTGTATTATGTATTTTATATTTCCTGGGCTCTTTGAGCATTTTGACCATGCTTAGCGCATGATGGCATTATACAAGAATTTTGACCGTTTATATATATATTCTTTTGGATCAGACTCTTGGTATCTATGAATTTGTTTCCGTTTCCTCACGTAAACTATGATTTTATGTTTATATGCTTTTTAGAATGTATGCAATGGAGAACAAATGATATAAATGTTTACTTTCTTTTTGTATTTCATGATGTTTGATATGTGATAATGTAGACACAATGTGTCTTTGAATTTTAGCTTCTATAAGCAATTCTTGGTAATTCATATTTGTTTTGACAAAATGTGATGATACACCGGTATGATGAATAGATAAACTTGCTCACTCCTAACTCCACGTAACTAATAAGATGTGAGGGCTCATCACCGAGAGCTAGAAAGGGAACAAGTTATGAAATGTGTTGAAATGATTGTGATGAGAGATAGAAAAAGCTTTGGTGGAACCAAATTAGGATGCTACAAGCCTACTCTACTCGAGTGACTCCATAGTTTGGGATGTAACTTGCTTTGCAGTTTATCTAGACTTAGATCCGTAGATGGCCTCATGGTAGACAAAATCTAGGTTTCAGGGTTTTGAATTCTCTTGGAATTTTGGACATCTGATTCATTTGTCTTTGACTCAAAATTTCAAAGGTTTATTTGAATTTGATTGCTAACTGCCTTCAATGTTTATTTGTCAAGAGGAATCCCTACACCTTGCCCCATGCTACTAGTAAGAAGTATGGGCTTATCACCATGGAAAAGGCATAGGCGAGTAAGGGCATTTCCATCCTTTCCCAACCTTACGTCACTAGTAAGAGACGCAAGCTCATCACCAAAGGTTGGTGGGGCAAGGAAATGTGTAAAATTAAAATTTTCTGTTTGATCTATACTTAACTCGTTTATTTGAGAAAATGTCAGCATGCTCTTACTTCCAAAGAGATATACATACGGGATAGATGTGACATGATGAAGCTTCTAGAACAGACCATAGGCAAGACACCTATCCTAAGAAGAAACCAAAAGTGAGAACAAGCATGTAGACCTTGGTATGGTTACCATTAAGACTTTGTCATATCTAGCTTTATGTGATGAAATGATTCCGAAACAGTTGATGATATCATGGAAATGGAGAAGTATGATCAGAGTGTTTATGCCAATACCATCAGAAATTTGTAATGAATTGCTTTTAAGAATAAATTCCTTGATCACAAAATTGTACGAAACAAGTGAACAACATGAACCTAATTATATGAAGATGCAATGTAGATATAATTATACAAATAATGCTTGGCCGCTTATGTGTAATCTCGTTTAAGGTGTAGGGAATTGACTGTTTCACCAAATTCCTCACCTTCTAGTGTACATAAGAGATATGCGCCATTTCCATAGTCTCTCGTGACTCGGTATGGGCCCAACCATTTGGGCCGGAACTTCCTTCCTTCGCCGTATTTTTATCGATCCGACTATCTAGCCTTAGAACTAGATCACCTTCATATATGTCTCGTTCATAGACCTTCTTGTTATACTGCCAGCACATCCAGTTAGCATAGACTCTATACCACTGTTTAGCATCTAACCTAGCTTCATCTAGGCTTTCTAGTTGGGAGAGACGTGCTTCTCTATAAGCGTCTTCATCCATAATCCCTTGTAATGAGATATAGAGATTGGGTATTTCAACCTCAAGTGGGAGAACTGCTTTTTGCCCCGAATACCGCCGAGAAAGGAGTCGCTCTGTTGGTGTTCTTATTGATGTTCGGTGGGCCCATAAGGCCAGATATAAATTTAAATGCCAATCTCATTTGTTTTCTTTCAAAGTTTTAAGGAGAATGGATTTTAACGTTTTGTTTGTCACTTCAGCTTGTCCGTTGGCTTGAGGGTAATACAAGGAGGCCATATGATGGCTTATTTTAAATTTATTGAACAATTCGTGAACTTCATCATTCTTAAAAGAAGTCCCATTATCCGAGATAATGATTTGTGGGACACCGTACCTGCAAATGATTTGGTTCAAAATGAACTTGGCGATTACAGAACCTAGTACAGTAGTAAGAGGCATGGCCTCTACCCACTTGGTAAAATATTCGGTGGCCGTGATTGTGAAATTATGGCCATCTGTAGACGAGGGAGAGAATTTCCCTATCAAATCTAGGCCCACATAGAAAAGGGCCATGGAGTAGCGATTGATTGTAGAGTTTGTGCCGGCATGTGGATCTCGTGGGAGAATTCTTGGCACTTATGACACCTTCATACAAACTCTATTGCGTTGTGTTCTAGAGTAGGCCAGAAATAGCCCATCCGATGTATTTTACAAGTGGTGGCATGGCCACTGAAGTGGCCTCCACATATTCCACTGTGAGATTCGTGGAGAATCTTCTTGGATTATTTTGTGTTAACACATCTTAGAAGCATTCCATCAAACACTTTACGATAGAGAACTTGCTCTATAATGATGTATTTAGCTATGATAATGCGTAACCACCTTCTTTGTTGTGGTGTAGCACCTTCTGGATATGTATGGTCCATGATATAATTAATAATATCAGCATACCAAGGACATTCAGAGATAGGAGGTTTGGTTTCGATGTAGTATACGCATTCATCAGGAAAGTCTAGATCTACTAGATTACCTCCGTCTAGTGGGTTATCAGCTAACCAATCCATGATGATTTGTCCTTTAACAGATTTTTGATTTACAAATGTTAATTCAAACTCCCCCATTAAGGTTATAAAGTGTCCAACCTTTTTAGACAAGGACCCTTGTGTGAGGAAAGTTCGTAAATAGTCTGTCTTTACAATGACCCTTGTTTCTTGATTTAGCATATAATGTCTTAAGTGTTTGGTTGCAAAAATTATGGCAAGGCATTCTCATTCTGCCTATGTATAACATGTTTCATAGTCGAGCAACGTTCGGCTAATGAAATAGATCACGTGTTCTCTCTTGTCATCATCTTCTTGAGCCAACATATAGGCTAGCGAGACATTGGTAGCTCACGAATATAAAATTAACGGGCGGTCTGGCTTAGGTGGCATTAGCGTAGGTGGTGATAACAAGAAACACTTAACTACATCAAAATCTTCATTGCAGTTTGGTCCAATCAATACTATAATATTTTTTAAGTAGATTGTTGATTGGATGAATGGTGAAGCTTAAGTCCGGGATGAATCTCTGGATTGCACCAAGCTTTCCGAGAAAATACCTGATTCTAGATTCATCCGAAGGTGGGACCATTTCGAGAACAACCCTAATTTTGGTTGGGTCAACATCGATCCCGCATGACGATACAATGTAACCTAGGAGCTTCCCTCCTGTTACACCAAAGATGCATTTTTCTAGATTTAGCATGACTCCGTATTCTATCAGATGTGAAAGAATGACGCGAAGCACTTTTGGATGGTCACAATGCTTCTTGGCCTTGGCCAACAAGTCATCTACATAGGATTCCACAATTTTATGAATAAGATCATGAAATATATATGTCATAGCCTCATTGGTATGTAGCACCGTACGGCGTTTCTTGAGACCGAATGGCATAACAACATAACAAAGAGGTTCCCCAAGGAGTTATAAATGTGGTTTTAGCTTGATCTTGTTCGGATATTCTGATTTGATTATATCTTGATAATCCATCCATGAGAGACAAAAGCTCAAATCCAGTCATTGCGTCAACAATGATGTCTACGGATGGCAACGGAAGTTATCCTTAGGACATGCCTTGTTAATGTCTCGAAGTCTATGTAGATGTGCATCTTCCCATTATTTTTGAGAATGGGAATGATATTAGATACCCACCGAGAGTAATCGATCGGTTTGATGAATCATACTTGAGGAGTTTCATTACCTCCTCTTTCACCATGAGAGCTACCTTAGGTTTCATTGGTCTTGATTTTTGTTTAATCGGCTTTGCGTCGACTTAGTGATGAGGTTATGTATCTGCGATGTGTGGTGCAACCCCTGTCATTTCTTTATAATTAAATGTGAAAGACTTCGATGTTCTTTGAGGATTCGAGTGTGTATTTCAACTTGAGACGGAGTTAATGAGAATCCTAATTTCAATATCCTTGGTTCTTCCTCCGTTCCGATGTTAATATCAATTGTTTCTTCGATTAAAGAAGCGTTAACTTATTCAAACTCATGGTGGGGCCGGAGGCAATTCCAGATTGTCTCCGTTCTCTACCATGTATATGCTGAGCTCCTTTTGTGGGGGAAGCTCTATCATGGAATTTCCAAAGTAGGAAGATGAATGCGGGATTAAGGATAAATCTATCACATGATGGGTGAGATGTAACACTACATAGGTGTTTAAGTAATTAAGAGTGGTTGTATCACTATCAATGTGATCTAGGATAGTAGATTTGTTCTCATCCCTTTTTGTTAAAAGAGAGTTTGATATTTTTTTAATTAATGGTTCGGTACAAAGGGATACCATGAAATGGGTATCTTCCAACTCACCATTTGGAGTGAAGCGTGACGCCGAGGTCACTATTGAATCGGTGAGAATATTTTGTTCTCGGGGATTGCTTCAATTGATATGAAGTCAAACTCCTTGCTTAAATTCAATACAACTATTTTGTAGAGTCAGTAAGTGCTCGTCTGGTTTCATACATCTCGGAGACTTGGTTTCTACCAATTGTGAGTCTCCTAACACCCCGATATTATTAACACCGATCTTCTTGGCTAGGATGAGGCCAAGGAGGAGGGCTTCGTACTCAGCCGTTGTTTGTACATTCAAAATTTAGTTTAAAGGAAAATGGTAGGACTTTTCCTTAGAGAAGTAAAGATTACACCTACCCCAGCTCCGTAATGACATCTAGCTCCATCGAAATGGAGAGTCCAATATTCAGCTGGGAATATGGGTGTTGGGATATTTGATGTGTTAACATATTCTACTTCTACCATGCAGAGATCCTCTGCTGGAAGAGAACCAACACCTAGGGTATATCCCATGCCTACAGAATCAAATGGTAGGAACATTGGTAGATCCTGTTCTAGTAATTCAATGATTTTTGCAGTAGTTCCTAATGATACTATTTCTACAATCTTAACCTCATCCTTGAGGGCTAGGATCATCTTGACTAGGTTCATAGTCTCAAGATCTATCATAGGTACTAGATTTTCCTCCCGGCTTTGTGTCGGTGGGTTTATTAAGTTGGTTTGTTGGGAGTTCAAATTCCAAGTGAATGCTTGGTCTTTTTTTAAGTCAGCTAGGTGTATATCGAATGGTTTTGGATCACCTTTGGCTATGAACACCTTTCCTAAATGCAAGAATCTTACTTCTTGGAATAATGTAGAAGGGATTGCCTTCATACGATGTATCCATGGTCGGCCAAGGATCATATTATAGTTGGTTTCCTGATCTATAATATAAAACTCAGTCAAGATTGTTTTGGGTCCTAAGGTGATCGGTAGTGTTATAGTTCCAATTGACGTGGCTTTGAGGCTATCATAGCCTCTTAGTGTATTTCGAGTCGTGGAACAATTCATTTCTCCATACCCTAGATTTTGAAGGAAAGATAAGGGGACTATGTTAACTGCTACCCCATCATCAACTATCGTGCATTTCACATAATTGTTATAAAACCATACTTGCAAATTTAAGGTTGGATCACCTCGGCGTGCAATCTCAGCGTCTGTTGGCATTTTGTTTATTTTGAATATGAATTCAGTATCCCTGTCCGGCTACCCTAGAGGGTGAATATCAAAGTCTATATGGTTCACCTGTGTTTCGGGAGGTGGAGTGATGTTAATTAAATGTCCTAAACCTAATGCCTCCAAAAGAGTAGCCCTGTGGGTAGGAGAATTCTTCAGTAAGTCTAAAATAGAAATGTGAGAGAAGGTTTTTGTTAGATCATTAATTAAATCATAGGCACCTACGGGTCTTACTAACATTTTTTGGATGTTATCTGTCTCTGGTAGGTAACTTGGACTTGGCTGAGAGGAATACTCTCGTGTCCTTGTTACAGCTTCCATGGGTAGTTCGGCGTCTAACTCCACTAAACTAACTATCTTGGGTCGTGGCTGACTTCCTAATTGTGGCGCAACTAATGGATTTAGTGAAGTTGAGGCTTCATGATCGTTGTTTCCTGTCATTACACCCTTGTTTGTCCCATTCGAATTTAACCTGTTGTTGTTGTGATTTGGGAGTGGATCATTGAAGATCTTAAGGGGTGCATTTTGAGGGGAAACTGCCCCTGTAAAAGTATTTGGTGCCGGTGACGTAGGATCTGCCAAGAACATATCTATGAAAAGTTGTCTTTGTTCCTCTGGCAAATGTTGCATGAATTTATTGTAGTCATGGCATGTTCTAGTGTCATGGCCTTGGATTTTGTGAAAACCACAATACGAGTTAGGATTGTAATTCCTAGTCTGCTGGTTTGGTGCATATTGTGGCCCAAAACTCTGATCAAACCGTTTCCTGTTAGGATTAAAGTTTTGCATTTGTTGTTTTTGGTTTTGATTCTGGTTTTGACAACTAGTTGAGTTTTGGCTTGGACCATGTGTAGGGTTTCACCATTGTTGTTGTTGATGATTGAAATCCACTGCATTGATTGTTGGGGTAAAGTTGTTATTTCATTGGTTGTTTACTAGTGGTGGAGTATTCACAACATTTACCCTTTTGGCCTAATCGCCACTCCATCTGTCACTCCACGATTTTTATTAAGAATTTTAGGTCCTTGATTGGTATTTATGGTAGTAGGATAAGCCGTAGTATTCTAGTTGGAGGTGATTAACCTCCCGTTTGTTCCATACGTCTTACAACCGCTATCTATTACCACTTGATCTATTCGGAGAGCGCTCTCAAGTACTTCATCGTAAGTCCTCAGTGGGAACTTCTGTACTTCTTCCTTTACTTCTCTACTGAGAGAATGAAGGAATAAATCACATAGTTCCATTTGGTCCATATTTGGAGCAATGGCTGAAGAATAAAGAACTGTACGCCACCTCTGGATGAAATGAGCAACATATTCATTGTGTTCCTGCTTAATGTGCAAGAATTCCCTGATTCCTGTTCTTAATAGTTTGTTCATGTCAAATGCCTTAATGAACTCTGAAATGAGTTGTTTAAATGAATGGATGGAAGCCTCAGGTATTCTATAATACCAATCAAGAGCGATACCTTCCAAAGTTTTGGGGAATATTTTAGCAACAACCCCATCCCAAGGGAGTAGTTCTCGAATAGCTGTGGCGTAAGCCTTGATATGTGCATTCGATATCCCTCACCTTTGTATTTGGGAAAATCAAGAAGAGGTCTTGGAAGAATAATGCTTCATATGGTGAAATCTAAGGGCTCTTTTAAATATTTTGAATAAGTCCCTATCGCATAGGTTTCGACCATTGATGGTGCTTGCTGAGGGAGCGGCGGTGGAATGGGTTGTTGATATGGCATAGTGTATGCATTGGCAGGGGCATAAGGAAACCCCTATGTTTGAGAAACCATGCTAGGAGAGGAGAACATATCCCCTTGTGGTGATTTGGAGTACATGTTTAAGTATGAAGGGGATTGTCTATGAATGGATTATTTTGTACTAGACCGGGAGGTATTGGAGCGGTGTTAGAAATGGTGGTTCTAGTTGGTGTTTGTTGTGAATACTGAGGAGGCATGCCCAACGTTCCCATTCCTGTGAGGAGGTCTATTTGGCTAGGATGGTGTGGAGGATTAGAACTTCCTGTTTATATGAATTGAGAATGGTGATTTTCCTGAGCAATTTCTAACCCCCTAACTTTTTCTACTAAAGTCGAAATGACTTCATTTGGTAAAGTCACGGTATTTTGCCTTAGTGGCATTTGTTGTATATCCTGGTGTTGTATAGGCATGTGATATCCCACTATGAACTGATTTTTCCCTGCCAAGTTTCCCCGAGGGCATTTCCTATATGTAGTGGCATGGAGGTATTTTCTTGAAAAGAGACCTCGGTTGTGCTTGTAAACGTCCTATGGGTGGGTACATACTCCGAGAGCTTTGTTCATTTCTAGGCATAACGCACTGAATGTTCATCATCTAAAACTAGGTATGGGTTTGATTGTCTACTAATTTGTGGTTTAAGTAGTATTTGAGGAGACGAACCAGATTCTTTTGTGAACGTCATATTGTTTGAGCCTGAAGGCTCTGTTTGTTGTGTTTGAGTGAGCTGATCCAACTCCTCTGTTTGGAAGGATGAGGTATATCTAGTCCTTGGAGGTGGAGTTTGTGTTGACAACCGGTTGTCCAAATAATTGTCACCCCATACTGAGAGCAAGGGTGATGATTGTCTATTCAATTGAGCGTAGTATGCCTCAAGACCTAAGAGAGGTTTGCCATATGCATCAAATCCCGACATATTCAGGGGGTATGTGAATACCCACAGAATAATGGGAAAGAGAGAATGTGGGTAAAACTAAAAGGAAGAGTGAAAATGAAGCAATTGATCCTTTCTAAGATTCACCAATTTTGTTGGTAAAGCTGATGTGAAGGCTTAATGAGGTAGAAAAGATGAAAAGTATTTTAATTGGAAGAGTAAGTAGAAGTATGACTCGAACCAGAAAGTAGGAAGTTCACGCCGGGTTCACCAATTTTGGATGGAAAAGTGACAAGCAAGCGTGGGAATCTACAAGTAACTCTTCCTCACACCTGACCTCCCGAGGTTGTGCCGAGACAGTCGGTGGGGATGGAATACGTGTGGGATGCAGAAAAACTAGTTAGGTAATCTTATGTCTTCGACATGCACTAGTGGAAACTACGAATCTAAGGTAAAGAAGGCCCTCCTAACCTGAATTGGTGTGATAGATCGATCGGCAAGGATGACTACTCGAAGGCTCCAATCAATATTGACCTCTAGCGTGATTCGGTCTATGGGTTGTGGGATATGTAGAAAATGACCTGGGATACTTTCGTTTATGTCTCTAGACAGGGTCATAGGGTGGATGGTAAATATAGTTGACTCTATGGGTGATTCTCTAGCCTAGTCCAGAAATTCTTAGCTTTGTTAGCTGCTATGTCTAACAATGATAACTATGTGATGATGATAAGTGGAAGTGTAGTGGATCTAAATATTAATGTGAGTAAGCCAAAGTCAACGCTAGATTGACTTTGTGGGGTCATTGGGTTGTGGGACCCGTGGATCACAACCGTAGATTCGAGGTTGTTTTGGACCTCCTATGGTCATGCACGAATCAATCCCTAACCCCTAGTATCCAATATTCATATGCCTTCTTGGCCTCTACATTCAGAATTAATAGTTGTGTAATCTTCTCAGAGTATCTCGCAGGCGTTCAGTAACCTGAATTCTTAAGCTAGTATCTATGTCTGTGAGAGTATCTCCTGCATCTGGCTATGGGACCAAAGGATCAAAACCGAATGTTTTCTCTCTTTCAAGCCCTTCTACAGTCATGTAGATATTTATCTAGTATAATCTGTAGTTTGGCTGATTTGACCAAAACGTATGTGCTTGGTCATCTTCTATGTTTAACCCGCTTAACTGTGAGCTGATTTGTTGCAAATCTACTGTTGTTCGGAAGACTTGGATTCTAAGATTCTGATCTATGTTGGTTATTGCTGTGACTAGATTGGGTTGAGGCACGATTGGCTCGAATATGTATTCTCTAGGTTCCCTAGGTCCCGTGATTGTCATACAAAAGAAACAATGTAAATATAACTAAAGAAAAGTAAAAATAACTATATAAAGTATATCTACACCATATATAACTTCTATTTTTGTGTTTTTGATGAACTATTTGAAAGAAAATGAAAGAGTCAGTTATTTAAAATATCTAGCAATTGACAACTAATCTAATCACAAAATTAAAACAAACAAGGCAGCCAAGTATAGCTACTTGCTTGTGCAGTTGTAAGTCTATTCTAAATAATGAAATAAATGATCTAATCTATTTGAAAGACTCTCGATCCTACCTCAGAAGTGAGGAATGAATCATAGTTTCTTAGAAAGTATCAATCCCCACAACTTCCCCGCAATATCGAAAGTAAAATTAATCAAATAAGATAATTGGCTACTCTATTTGATATGCTTCTAACTCGAACTTTGAAAGCTAGAACCTGGATTTTGTAGAATAGTAGGCGAATGATGGTGTGTGTGGTTTTGTCCCCTCAGTGTGATCTCCTCATTCCTTTGTGCTCACGTGGATCCATAAAAGCGTGTAATGCTAGCATCAAAAAAAGTAGATATTTGGAACAAAGGTAGCTTAGGATACGGACCAAACACAATGCGAGTAGGAGAGGGATATCGCAAGAGTACAGAGCTTGGCTTATGCAATTCCTAGTAGGATTTATTGTGAGTCATGCAACATAAAACGTCTAGAACCTGAAACTATCTTTTTTTGAAAAACTCTGCAACTTTAATGGCTTCCTACTGAAAATTAAACTATTGTACCTTAATGGATTGCATGAAGTAATGACAACACTTGAACAAGATGGATATGTGGCTTTCTAATGGAAAAATAACACTAACTAAGCATGCAAAGAACAAAACTATGAATCCTAGACAAAATGGAAGACTAAGCTATTGAAATGAGAAATTGAGAGGTAAATTTGAGGGGCCATTTGCTTGAGCACAAGCCAACTATTTATAGCATTTCCATTTACCCAAAGGTAAAAACCAAATTTATCTCTTAAACCATAAATAATGCCAAAACACTATTCTAGGGAACCATAATCATAAATGCAAGCCAAAGGTGGTGAAAAAAGCTGGTAAACATTGAAATTTTTACGTGAGTCGCGTTAAAAGAGAATTCTAGAAAACGCATCAAGGACGCCACCTTGAGTAGGGTGGCGATTCGCCGCCTGCTCCGGGCGGCGGCCATAAGACTGCCACCTGGGCGGGCGGTGATTTCATAATCAAGAACAAAACGTAAAGAAAAAGAGGGGAAAAGAGAACAACAAAGCACGTAGGGGCTAAGCGGGACATGTGGGATGTTAATGCACACTTGGGGAGCTTTTCCAGATCCTAAACACCTTGCGTGGAGACTTGTATCATCATTAGGGCATGTGTTACGTTGTTCTGGTAGTGAAGTACCTTATAATTTTGGGTACGTATAGGTATCTTAAGGAATAGTGAGGGTGATTTGTTTGTTTGTCTATACGGGTCCCTTGGGAAAGCAAACTAATAACATGACTGAAGCTACCCTCCTACAGGTATTTTGGTTGCTAAGGAAAAAATCCTTAAGGACATCCAGTTGAAGGTGACTCGTTAATTATTATAAATTCTCTCCTCAATAGAAGTAATATCAATTGGTCGTTAAAAAACATCATTCAAGATATCAAGGAATTGCTAAAGTTTTTGATAAGATATCTATCAATCATACCTTGAGGTAGGGAAATAAATGTGCGGACAAGATGGCCAATGTGGGAGTCCTTAGTAATGAGTACAAAATTTGGTGTAAAGGAGAGAGATTACCCTCTAATATTAATGATGAAATCATTAAGGATAACAGGTGCTAGGATAAATGATGTTGGCCCGAGCAGAGGAAAGTATCCTAGGTACCATGCTAGCTTTTACAAAAATCATTGTTTTTGTTTGATCTTTGATAGGGTGAATATTTTTTTGGTTGTGGAAATATTTTGCTGGGATGGAAACTTTGGCAACGTGCAGATGGGTGGAGATAGGATTTGAGTGGAACCCGCCAGTCAAAACATGAAGGAGAGTAACCAGGATCTTTGGAACAAGATTAAAGTCGGAGGATTTAGCAATTATATTGCTAAATTACATGGTCATGATCCATATCTTTCAAAGGAATTTGGTAATTCCTTGAAAGAGGGGGTTTTTACTGTCCACAGTGTGGAGGTTGAGGTCTCAGAGTCCAATATTGCCAAGGTGACTAATATGAAGATGGAAGGGTTAAAGATCTACAAGGAAAGAACCCGTAGAGACCTCGAGATTGATCGATTTTTTGTTGGAAAGGAGAAATGTTACTTCTTCATGGATGGCATTGTGTGTTCGTGCATTCCTGGGGTCTGGAAGGATGTTTTCCTTCAAGTTATGAAATATATTACACTGGAGGGTAAGTATAGAAAAATCTATACCCATCACATGACCTTCCTCAACATGTTCCATCACAAGTTTATGGCTAGTATTCCCTTTTTCTTACCACCTCTCTTTCGAATTCACTGATGGCTTTCCAGAATGGGAAATATGATCTGCCCCTCCATGAGGTCATGATTCTTCTTCTGGTTGAGAATGGCAAGCTAGTTCTGGATTATCCTTTGACAACGGTCCTGGAGGAGTAAGCCGAGGAAGATGATATTACTCTTGTGGAGTGTCTAAATAAAATGAAAGTGGGTAAGGGTATCCTTCGGGGGAATGAGAAAGATAAAGACAAAAATGAGGGTGGTGTTGGGGAAGCCAGTGCTTCGAGGAAGAATGAATGTGTGGGAGACCCTAATGTATTTGAAGAATGGAGCAGAAGATGTTGTATTTAGAAGGGGTCATAAAAGCCATGAAGGACATGAATGAGGAACAAAGGGATTCCATTCTCAACATCATCAATATTTCAAGAAGATGGTCACAGATCGGTCTAGATGAAACACAAAATGAAGAAGGCTCGGAGATTCAAGTTAAAGTTTTGCTTGATAGAGTGGAGGGGATTGAAGGGGAAAATAAAAGGAGGAGATTCAACCTTCACATAAGTAGCTTGGAGGAGGAGTAGGAGATGGTTGGTTCTGGAATCCAGGATGGCTACTACTAGCTTGGGGCCTCCGATGGTTTTTTTGTTTGTTGTGGAGGTTTTTTTGTTCTCTGAACTGTGTGTGGACTGCTAGCAAATTGTGGTATCCTATTGTTTTTGGTCTTTTTGTCCTCTCTGGGGTCTAGATCCTATAATGTAAGAGTTAATCCTATTTAACTCATCTTTCTGGGACCCCTTTTTGGTTTTTTTTTCTGTTTTGTTTATGGTTGCGTTTCTCTCTTTTGTTATGGTCCTTGGGAGATGATCCCTATTTATTGCCTAATCTAATAAAAAAATAAATGATGGGGTTTGGATGTCTAAAGAGAAACATTAGGTGTCAAAATACCTTTTAGATAGGAATCATCATCGATTCTGGTGAATCACTAGTGATTCTATGAATCATCAATGATCTTGTCACTGATCTCAGGGAATGTCAATGATTCTGGTGAATCACCAGTGATTCTATGAATTGTCGGTGATCACTATGAAAATGTACAAGCCAATAATGGATGGAGATAGAGATTTAAAGGGATGATAAAAAGGTTTATTTAATCTTGTAAATGATGCGTAATAAGATAATGAACCAAGGGAAACCACTTACCTTGTATAAATTGATGAATGGAGACCAGAAGAGGGTATTACAAGAGACAAGAAGATTGTATAGAAATAAATATTATTGTTGTTGATTTCTACCGTTGAAGGATGATTGAAAATTGATGAAGAAGTTGTGGATCTCATGTAGAAGGCTTGATTGTTTTTGTGGCATCCTTAGGATATGCAAAGAGACTCTTTTAAAATGTAATATTTGGTCTTAAGGAGAAAAAAAATGAACCAATCTCCTGAAAGGGAGTTTGAAACTCATTTATATAGGATCTCCTGATCTGGGAAAATAGTTAATGATTCAAGAAGATCGCTGATGATTGTAAAATTTGGTTAAAAACCACTCCAATTGAGTCACTTTGCTTTGTTATTTTGTTTGGGAGGGGAGATATGCGGGTGTGAGGTTATAAAATGGTTGGGAAGTTGTTTATTTGTTTTTATTCATTTAATTTTGGTTGGGAAGTTATTTGTGTGGTTTAGGAATGGGTAAAATAGGATTTACGTAGTGTAGGATAATATTTACAAGGAGTAAATATTAGGGGAGGAATAAGACCTAGGATAAGGTTTTAATATATGATATGATAGTGATGTGACATTGAAGGGGTGCTAGTGGATGCAAACACAGGGATTAAGAGTGATAATTTTAGGTGTCTACAGTGTCATCAATTCAACAAAAAATTCTACAAGTGTGAGATCTTGGTAGGAGACCTCTTCTTGAGATTGGATAACCGAATAGACAAAAAGGTTAGTGCAGGTAGGAAGTTTATGCTGAAATGGATTGGACCCTATCAAGTCATAGAAGATTTCAAAATGACATGTATTGTCTGTCTACTCTTGAGCGTGAAGAATTTAGTGAGTCCATTAATTCTATTCACCTTAAGCATTTTTATGTATAATCATTTGTATTTATATATTTTCCTTCATTGCATTCATAATGTCTTTTCACTTATGTTATCATGTTTTTAAAATTGAAAAATGGAAACTTATTGTTTAAGTAATTATTTGACTTTCAAACATTGGCAAATCTCCTAATCATACCTACTTCATCATTATTTTCATACATTCAAAATTACATAATCTTTATCATCACTTTCATACAAGAGACAAATTTTGACATTGCTTTATAAGGGCTTACATACTTAGTCTTCTCCATGGTTGCTTCTGATTTGGGTTCTTCTTTCCCATGGTTTTCACTAAAAGCTTCTTGATGATAAATATTTCCCCAAAAATATCTCTATATAACAAAAACATTCTAAACATTTCACTTAGAACTCTTGTTCACCTATCTCAATATTTGGTGTTGAGCCCTCGCATCCTACTGGTTATGTGGGGTTGAGACTAGGGAAAGTATTTCTTCCCAAAATTGCAAATTAAGGTCAAGCCAAAAAAAAAAAATAATAAAAAATAAACACAAAATTATTTCATTTGCAAATAAACTACACTTCTTGTCCCTACCAACCTTCGGTGGTGAGCCCATGTTTCTTACTGGTAACATGAGATTTGGAAAGGAGGAAAGCTCCTTAATTTCCTATGTCTTGTCCTAAGTGATAAGCACATGCTTCTTACTAGTATTATGCGGAAAAATGTAGCGGGTTGCATTAATAAATCATAAGTCACAAATAAAAAAACAAATAAAGGCACTTCTAAAAATTCCCAAGAAAATGACTTAGATGTATTTGTTAAGAGTTAAAATTATTCCTTAAAAATAGATCTTATCAATGAACAAGTCATCTATGAATCCAAGTCTCCTCAAAACTTGCAAGAAAATTTCACTTCAAATTGGTTAAGTTAATCTTGGTTTGGGTTGGGTTGTATGTTTCTTAGTAAATCCTTGTCAAAGTTATTGTCTCTCAGCCTTTCTCATTCACATTCTTCAATACATATATCTCATGTTATTCTTAGATCTCATTCTTGAGCCCTCATATCTTAATGGTAACTTGGAGTTAAGGATGAAGTGAGATTATTTTTTCATCATACCATATTCAACACATTTTGTCAATGAAACAAAAATTTCCAAAAGTTACTTGAAAAGAAAAGTATCCAAATTACAATTTGTTACCATACTCATAGTCACATGCATATCATTTTGTTTATCACATTGTGTCATTATCATAATCCATAACATACATTCAAAAACATAAAAAAACTTCAGAAATTATAAATCATCTAAGAGTACACAAATGAGACGAACCATAATGAAATCAACTCATACAAAAGAATGTCAAACCAAAAATATGTCAATATGTATATATGTATAATATGTCAAGTTTCTCTTGTACAATGCTGTCACACCATAGAGTAAGTGTGGTCAAAATTTATCTCTAGGATCTCAAAATATAAAAAATCGATATACATATCCAAAAAATGTCTCAAATTAATAAATGCCCTAGGCCTATCCCTCCCTCCTAGATCCTGTGAAGGGGCGAGGCAAGGGGTCCTGCTACGGATCCTATAGTGAGATTAAATCAGTGCAATATGAGAGCCTCTATGTGTTAATATATGTGATTTTCTATGAGACTACCTAGGTGAGAAACTAATAGTAGTAGCTCCATTGCATGAGTTTCCTTTTCCGCATCTCTTAGTCCGCATGCAAAATAATATTGGTCCTCAATCAACCGAACTCCTCTACAACATCCCAAGATAGTGAAAACACATTAGTGTGATGATTGAAAAGTCTTGGATATCTAGAGCCCCAATTAGAACCTCTTGAGTCTTCCCCGTAGGGATCAAAACATGCATAGGTTTGCGTGAAAATAAGTTCTCAACATCCATCAACTATCACTACAAAGAGAATTCAATTAATTGCGAGTTAGAAATGTGGAAAAAATATAAAAGTAATGTCTTACTAACATCTAATCTAGGAATTAAAGTTAAAATAAGAATGTTTTACTCATTGGGTTCCCTAGGAATCCAAATTTAATCAACAATCGGTGTGATCATTGGAGATGGTACTACCTCCTCCTCTAAGCATTATATATGCATGGATCCTTTCTCCGTATCCTCTAGAAACATGGTTCCTCCTCCACCTATTGCTTAGCTCTAGTAACTACGAGGCTTCTCCTGTACCCTACCACTCTAAATCCGTATCCTTATATGAGCTTGACTCTATCTCAGCCTCCTCCTCCTCCCCACTCTGTGCAAGACCAACACGAATATGTAATACTTTCCTCAGCTTGATGGCTACCCCACCACTGCATCTAGTGTGGCCTATGGTGTACTAATAGGAATCTTATGTATGCCATTTTTCCACCGTAACTATCCTCTCTGGGCATCTCTTACCTCCCACATACCCCCGTAAACTACGACTAATTGTAGAAGAGAATCTATATAGGGAAATCCAAATTGCTTTGGGCTACCAAGCATCAAATGAGTCTCAACCTTTTTCTTAGGTCAATAAGCTAAACCATAGTACACCATATAGTGAAAGTAATCCCCTCCTCACCCCATCTCGCTAGCCATATCCCGATATGATCGTGTGATTATGTATGCCATGGTTAGGATAAAAACTAACTATGACATCCCTTTGAGTGGAGCCATATAAACCCATCGACTGCTATGATATTTATCGTATCCGATATCCCAACTCCCATTTGGTAGGGGATCATCCACTCATACATGTAAGACATGAATAAAATAGGATGGATAAGTGATTTAGCCCCCAATCTAACAATATTGTAGAGATCATGATATGTAGTCCCCAAAATGTCCACTCCTATGCATAGACTCATTGTGCTTCTTGATACTCTGAAAAATACTAGTGATGGCCTTGCTCAAAGTAGGGATAGGTGAAATGTCCACTGTAACTAATATGACATCCTACTTAGCACCTGTGTCGTGTCAATGCATCACCAAGATAAGTAGCCCAACTATGGGCCTCTGTTATAAAATTGATGCTCTTCAACACCAACTTTCTTCCCCGTGACAGAAATTTAAGGATCTAATAAACATCCTCCAAGGTGATTGTCCAATCACCTCTAACCCTGACAACTAAAAGTGTTCCAATCAGATCCCAGTAACTCACCAATCACAAAGGAGGTAACTCACAAGAGAAATGAGTCGTGTTTGAGAAATTCTCCAAAGGCCAAACCTCCCCAATAAGTCCCTCTCTTCGTTGGCTAGTCCCTATAAGATCTAGGGTAGCCAATCCTACTCATGGGTTCTATTCCACCTAATATAACCTCACCGCACCTATAAAAAAAAGAAAAGAGCAGGTTATAACCTCATAAGTGAATGAAAAGCTCATAAAAATGATATAAACACAAAATAAAATGGAAAAAATTACATACAAGGTTAATAACTGGAAAAAATTTGTGATGGTTACATAATTGTCACTCTTGGCGAGTGGTGGTTGTGAAAATTTCACGCTCCTTGAGTGGTGGTTACATAACCACCATGTTGGTTACACAACTGTTGTTCTGCACTAAGTGTCAGTTGTGTAATCATTGCAACGGTTCCAACCGTGAAACTTGGGCTAGACCCTAAGGTAGATAAAATTATAAAAACATAAAAAATGCATCAAATTAATTCAAATAAACTACATATCCTAGAAGACACCCCCCTTGTGATTATTTTGACTTCAAATTTATAGAAAATCATCCCCCAATAATTGGTTTCAATTGAATCCTACGTTTTAGAACAAAATTAAAAAAATGCATGTAACTTACCTATTCATGTGCCTGTTTTACTACAATTGGTTTGCACTACCATCGTCTCTAAATGTTCATCAATTTGGTGTAATCTCGTGCAAAATAGTCATAGGTAGTTCGAGCTCCAAAAATAGCTAAGTAAAATGATATATATATATATATATATATATATATATATATATATATTGCAAAATAAGTTTTCTAATATCACTTTGAGTGAGTTTGTGAAGTGCTATCGCACTTTGGAGAAGGTATATTTCTCACCCTTACGGATACGATACGTAATATTGTTATTTTATTTCAGATTATTTTTCTAATCATGTTTTATATCTGCACTTGATTTTTGTCTCTCTTATAGGTGGCAAGAACGTTGGATTGGAATGGTTTCTACACACTAGCGGTCAAGGTGTAATTTCAAACTCTCCCATTTGGGAGTGCCATCCTCGAATTCATGTTTTATGCTCATTCATGGATAAAATGATTCTTGAAGGGGGGAATATGTACACACCCAAAATTACACAGGTGCAAAATTAGCAATAAGGTAAATGTCTCTGATGATAAATTCCTCTTTTCCAAAAAAAGATGAATTCTAGATCCTTTCCCCTCTCTCTTATGATGTGTATTTTGATTTATTTATCCTTGTCTTAGTTTTTTCTATCTTTTTTAGCCATTTTCTGCTCGTTGCAAGGTTTCCATGACTTTAAGTCACACAACCACCATGGTAGTTATACAAATGCCGGTCTTCCTAGACCAGGTGGTTACGTAATATCTGTAGTGGTCCTAGAAATTAATTCAGAGAAGCCTTATTTCTTCCCGTGATTATGAGTTAAAGTGATTAGAAGAAGTCAAATATCCACAATTACAAATTAGAAAACATATTTGTTTAAATTAGATTAGCTTCACATCTTGCAACAGAGGAATAACCACATCCGACTATTCCTTGTTTAATTTAATTTAGTATAGAAGTAGATTATTTTATTTTAATTAGTTTCTTTGTCTGTAGATTTCTTTTATTTAATTTCCCAATAACTTAAAAGAACAAAAACATAGATTAGAAGTTAAAGTAGATTCATTTTATTTATTTCTTTCAAATTTTCACTAAAAATACCAAAAGCGGTAGATAGTTTGTTGTATTTGGTTTTGAATAAATGCTTGCAAATCAAACTTAGTTAATTAAAAGAGGAAATCGAATTTCTTTTGTAGAGACCAAAATTGGGTCACACTCCCTTGACCCCTTGTCAAATAACCAACACGAATACACTCACTTAACCATGGCCCCTTTCATCCCACTCTAATATTAATTTAATTAATTAAATTAAATTAATTCATGATCTCATAATATCTATTATTTAAATATCCTAATTGGGATAATGCCCACACCACCACCTCACCTATACACCTCATCTAGCCACCTCACCCTAAGACCTATTCTTAGTATGTTGCCATAACTAACTAAGACCTACCTAAACCCTAAAAATCAAAGCCTACATTCCCTCTAACCACATTCCCACCCATTAGAAGGGAAGCTTCTATTCTAATCCACGAGAGAAAGATGAACGAGATCCAAGAAAATCAAGGGGATCTGCCCATTTTAGTAAACCTAGGAAATCCCACCCTAACCGATGTTGGTTACCCTAAACCACCGCCGGTCAGATCAAAACCATCGTCGTTACCATTTATACCCCAAAATAACCTTATTTTGAGGTTGGCACATTTTTGAGAGTAAGCGATGAATCCAAAGCTGCATGCAAGCAGAACCAACATTCGTACACACATCAGAGCATCCACAACCAACATCAGAAGCAATCATAGAGTCATTTACATTCATGGGAGCATCCAGGGAAGCACCATCACCACATCAAAATCCATCCATCTAATCAACTGCCATTTCCATCCAACCATCAAGCTCGTACAACAGTAAGTGTTTTATTAACCAACATTCATCTATTTTCATTTTAATAGACTCTTTTACTTCTGTTATCAGTTCTACTTGTATTCCCATGCACCCATCATTTTCCTTCATACAAACTTGATCATTCCTTCACCCACACCATTAAATTGCCCATATCCTACTAATAACTACCCCTAAGCACACCTAAGACCTATCCATTGCCCTCTCCATTTCCATTTAGCCCCATATCTGTCATCACACCAAGATTTTATTAAGTTTCCTCTACCTCGACCATACCAACGCCGGTTACCAACAACCATCACCGGTTCACTTAAACTAACATCGGTCATACCAGACCAATGTTGGTCTCTATGTTTTTACCCTCAAACCAAGAACATAGCCTAAAATCTCCACCAAATTCACAAAATAGCCTTAAATCGACCACGACAAACAACAAGACCTTGTGCAGAGACCTTGACCTTCGATTTAATCATAGCCTAGCCTATTGTGAGAAAATCTGCTTACTATAGTCGAATGAGATACCTAAATCATTTTAATTACAATATGGTTTTATTTATTGTTAACATTGAATTGTTTTAAACAGTGGATTGACAGCCTTCTAGGGAGTATCATACTTCTGGACCTAGTATACGCTAGGTAGTCCACTACATATACTATTTAACTTCTTTTGGGTGGTCTTGTTTTCTATTTTAGGTATTTCCTCCTAGATAAAAGAAATATCTCATGATCAACTATGGATCAAGAAGTCATATGCACACAACAACCTTCAACCAAATTTAACAGGTATTCCTCCTAGCCCATTTACCCTTATCTGTTTTGTCAATATTCAAAGAAACACTCTAAGAATCAGGTGAAACATTTTGGCATGCCCGGTGGGACCCATTCGGGGTTCCTTGCATTTTGTCATTCCTAGGTGAAAATTTGCATGTTTGTTTCCTTTCTAAAAGGTTCTCACACTAAAATTTCTCCCCAGAATCTTCTCTTCTTTCTATTTGTCTCAAAGCAATCATGTTTTGGTGCTATAAAAAGAACATTTATTTCCTTTCATTAGTATCACATTAGTGAAAGAGCATCCCTTCTCCTGTTCACCTCTTTGTGTCATCAAATTCAACATTTCGATTTGGGCTTAAAATTAACTACATTTCATTCTGCTTATTAGCTCACATTAAATGAGGGCAACCTATATGCTGGAAGTCATGCCCAACTGATGGTTGAAAAACGAATCGTAGAAAATTAGTTTCTCTCTCTCTCTCTCTCTCGAGTCTTACCAAACATCACAAAATTGAAAAATACACATTCTTAAACAACATCTCACCCGGAAGAAGCTATAGGTGATCACATGATCACGACACAGTGGGCACCCAACTCGTTACTTTTGTCGAGTCATTATCTCAGAAGACAACCCACCCTCACCATAACATACTTGAAACCTCTCCTTGTAGATCTCCTTCTTTTTAAGAAGCATTACTCACCAAAAACTCTACTCTAAAGTTCATGATTCAGTCCTTAATAACATAAGCTAAAAAAACATAATAAAAAAATCACTCTTAGGATCGTATTTTTCTTAGTGTTTCTACTTGGCTTACATTTTGAGGTGAGAGGACATGTTCTTCACTTTTTTCATTTCTCCTTGCACGCTCCTCATCATAGTTGGTGTATTCTAGCTTCATTTGAGTGTGCCTGGACCCCATTTTCATCATTCTCAGAATTCTGGGTTTGATTCCACATTTGATTTTAACTCACAACCACATGTTCTTCATCTCTATTTCAATTTCACAGTAACCGGTGTCGGTTCAATGACCATCTTTGGTTACCTAAGAATGTCATCGGTTTTACTTGACCAGCATCGATTTAATGTTATTTTGGTTAACCTACCCAAAAGGACACCTGATTCACTTTCTTTGCTTTTTAGAGTCTCTAAGCTCTCATCATCTTCTCTGTCCTGATAAATCCATCAACATCTTATCTACTTGGTAGATTATTAGCCTTTTGCCTTGTTTTGACAAACTGTCCATTTTTCACAGTGACCAATGGCATTGATCATGGTTCAATTTAACCTAACTAGTATCGGTTATCCTGTTCAAATTTCTAGATGACATTTCATACCTAATCCACCTACCACCACCTATTTTTCCTATATTTGTTATATTTTTGTGTCATTTATAAAAAGTAGTCCTACCACGTCAGTACTTGTTCACATGGTGCTGACGCGTAGCCAAGAAAATGCCCTCATATTCCACACTAGTTGTCAACCACTCCCACCTAGTCCTTCGCCACCTTCTATTTTGTCACCCATGGATCCTACCCAACCTATCACTATCGCCATAGGGGATGAGGAGTTCGCATGAATCCTTGACTAGAACCATGCCGCCTTATAGTTCTATCTTTCCCACTCATCTACTTGAGATGCCTCGGGTCAGGTGATATACCATGTATCCATATCTATCCCCCTGACACTTGCTCCTACTTCTGCACCAACCTCCACTAGCTTCACACTACCCGCATCTGCCTTTCCTCCAGTCGTTTCTCAGATAGGCCCTATACCTGCTATGATAGCCGCATCTGCTATGTCCATTACACCCGCAACATCCACTATACCTTCATCCACCACCTTAGAACGTAACCTCATCCGTGCCTATTGTCTCACATATACCCATAGCTACACAACCACCCCCAGTGTTGATGACCACTACCCCTTTTCAAAACATTGTCCTTTCTATTCCACAGTCCTTAGCCCCCATTACTACTAGAGTCACCTTGACCCTTCCACCTCCATATATGTACTATCAATAGCCTCCCGTTTCATCTATCAGTCATGTTGGGTACGTACCCCCTATCTCACTCCCTCCTTCTCAATCTACCTATACAACATCACCATATACTAGAATGCCACCTCCATCATATGTCCAACACCAACCTCCTTACACTATAAGAGGTACCCATCCATCCCAACCTACCGATGACCTAATCAAGTTAATGATGGAAAAGATGCAAACACTGGAGGCATCGGTTTCTGGCACACACAACTCCCTCACCTACGATGAGATTTGTAATGATCCCATCCACCCATCCATTCCTATTCATCCATATCCTATACATTGGGAAATGCCTAAATTTAACCGCTTCAATAGCAAAGAGGACCTACAACAACACTTGTGGTCTTTCAAACACAGTTGTTATCTGATCACCCATGATGACAGCTTTGCTTTTGAGGACCTTTCCCATGTCTCTGACTGGACCCACATTAGATTGGTATAGTGGGTTACCTAGACATTCTATCTTCTCATTTAATTAGGTAGCCCAAGCATTCTTGGATGACTTCTCCATCAACATTGTTAAGAAGGTTACCATGACTGACCTCTACACTATGCGTCAATATTACGATGATTCTATCGATGATTTTGTCACTCGTTGGCATAGCCTAATCAATCAAATCACATTCCAATTACCACAAACCGAACTCATAGAACTCTTCACTCGGGCTTGTGCTAGACATATCTTGCTGACCTTGCAAGTGTAGACTTTCCGAACCTTTGATGAGGCATTCACCATGGCATGAAAACTAGAGATTCGGGCCATCAAGAAAATAAAATCCAACTACGCAATAAGAACGAGTCATTTAAGTCAAATGATAACTCTTCTTCTTTGAAACCAAAAATAATTATTCAAAATCCAAGGGAACCACTAACGCAGTGGTACTCAAGGTAGGCCCAACTCATCCATCAAATCAACCTAAGCCCTCATCCAATCTTTCCCAGTCCTAAACCTTTCAATTCAGATAAGAACAATGAAAATACACTCCAATTGGGGAGCCTTATTCTTCTGTCTTGGAAAATCTCATTAAATCCGGTGCCATCATCAACTTCCTCCCATAAAACCACACATTGGTTTTAATCCTTCTCACCCAAACCCACATGGTACAAAGAGCATGACTTATGTAACTATCATTGGGTAAAAGGTCATAGTGATGGCAATTACATCACTTTTAAGAACATTTTCCAAGAAATGATTAAAAATGACGAGTTATTCTTATATAACCCTAACACACTTACCAACCAAAACCTACACATCTTCAAGAAAACATTTCCTAACCACACCTCTTCTTCCGATAAAACTAGAGAGACCTCAAATATTGATAGCCATACCCGTGAGGTCCATGCTATTTTCAATGATGCATCGCTTACTTCCCAATTACCTCATATCCCTTCCATAGAAAATCCTATCCCAAAATCCTCCACCTACACGTGAACCCACTTCACCTATTCCTCCACCCATAGAGGAACACCCTTTGTCTCCCCCCTCACCTATGAAGGAGCCTCTATTAACATCAAGACCGCTTCACCTTTGGCTTCTCCACCTAGAGAGTTGTCACCAACAATACCTCTCCAACCAATGGGAGATGCTTTTTTACCTCCTTCACCCATAGAGGAGCACCTGTCATCTCCTTCACTTATCAAATATCCAGTAGAAATTCTGTTGCCTCTAGGTGACCATTCTCCATCAGCTACCCAAGATCCTATGGACTTACTTTTAGCTCTCTTACCCATAGAGGCTGAGGCTAGCAAATTCCCCATTTCTAAGACACATTTTATGGGAATCGCCATTGGATCCACATCAATCCCACCCATTGTAGTGCCATTCTCACATTTAGTAGATCACCTAGATTATGTGGATGGAGCCTTACTTTGGGGGCATCTTCTAATTCATATCTCAACACAAATGTAGATGTCACTTGCTGACACTTTTACTATCTATCCAAAAATATTTCAGCCGATTGAACCAAACACAACCACAACTATCAAAAGTTCCCCCATGATACCACTCATGGCTCAACTCACACCTTTACCCATAACTCGACATGCTTCTACATCCAAACCTACGCCTACATCATCTTCCTTGCCTAAACCTATTACTACCTTAGGGGTCATCCCAACAGCTAGCCTTACTCATCCACCCATCAAATTAGATTTAGCTACATCCTCCAAAACTAACACCAAACTTAATCCAACCCCCAAATAGAAGAACCCATCCCCTAGATCTCATACCCCAACCTCGCTGATCACACCTTCATCACCTTCACCCCTTCCATCCATCTTAGGACCTAGCCATTCTAACATACCCAAACACCCCAAGAAAACTCCACCCATCGATAAACTAAAAAATTCTTCGTAGTAGCCATTTCCTCCACCTCTTGTGAACCTCTAACATACCCAAACACCCGACACAACTTCTGCACTACACTTTTCAAATCTCATTTTTCACCTTTACCACCCATACCTCTTATACCAATAAATGAATTCTTCCCCTACTACCCATGACACTTCAATCTCTTTCTCTCACACCTCCTGCACGACCCATGCCATCTACCTCCATATCACACGGTTATCCCCATGGGTAAGAACATTATCGACTCTTAGACCTTAAATTGTAGGGTAAACTAAAAGGGTTTCCTAACAACGTAACACGTGCCCCAATGATGATATAGGTCTCCTCGCAAGGTTTTTGTGATCCGGAAAAGATCTCCAAGTGTGCGTTAACATCTCACATGCCCCATTTAGCCCCCACGTGCTTTGTTTTTCCCTTTTCCCCTCTTTTCTTGGCCTTTTGCTCTTTAGTGATGAAACCGCCGCCTACGTGCACGGCTGCCTCTCGTGACATCCGACCGCTCGAACATCCCAGGCGGGTCCTCCCACCACCTTTCATGACCGCCACCCTGAATAGGGCGGCGGTCCTTTACGTGTTTTCCAGAAAGCTCTTTTAACATGACTCACGTAATTTCAACGTTTTACCAGCTTTCTTTCACCGCCATAAGCTTGCATTTATGATTCTGGTTCCCTGGAATAGTGTTTTGCCATTGTTTATAGTTTAAGAGTTCTATTTGGTTTTTACCTTGGGTAAATGCAAATGCTATAAATAGTTGGCTTGTGCTCAAGCAAATGGCCCCTCAAATTTGCCTCTGAATTTCTCTTTGCAATAGATTTAGTTTTCATTTTGCTTAGAGTTCTTAGTTTCTTTCATTGCATGCCTAGTTAGTGTTGTTTTGCTGTTAGGAAGCCACATATCCATCTTGTGCAAGTGTTGTTATCATTTTATCCAATCCATTGGAGTAGAATAGTTTGTTTTCAATAGGAAGCCATTAAAGTTGCAGGTTTTGTTCTTCAAACAGGATAGTTTCAGGTTCTGGACATTTCATGTTGCATGACTCGCAATAAATCCCGCTAGGAATTGCATAAGCCAAGCTCTGTACTCTTGCACTATCCCTCTCCTACTCGCATTGTATTCAGTCTATATCTTGAGCTGCCTTTATCCCAATATCTACTTCTATTGATGCTAGCATTACACACTTTTCTGGATCCACGTGAACACGAAGGAACGAGGAGATCACACTGAGGGGACAAGATCACACACACCATCGGATTCACCACTGTTCTCATGAAATCCGGTTCTAGCTTTCAAAGTTCTAGTTAGAAACATATCAAATAAAGTAGCCAATCACTTTATTTCAGTCAATTCTACTCTCGATATTGCCAGGGAAGCTATGGGGATTGATAGTTTCTGAGAAACTATGATTCACTCCTCACTTCTGAGGTAGGATCGAGAGCCTTGCAAATAGATTAAGTCAATTATTTCATTGTTTAGAATAGATTCACAATTGCACAGACAAATAGCTACACTCGGTTATCTTGTTTGTTTTAATTTCGTCATTAGATTAATTGTCAAATTCTAGGTATGATAAAGTAGTTGCTCTTTTAAAAATTCCTTCATAAAAGTTCATCAGAAAATACAAAAAAAAAAGGAGAGAAATCATATATGCTATAGATATACTTCACGTAGTTAAATTTCATTTTGTTGCAGTTCGTTTTTACATTGTTACTTTTGTATGACAATCACGGGACCTAGGGAGCCCAGAGAATACGTATTCGAGCCAATCGTGCCCCAGCCCAATCTCATCACAACAATAACTGATATAGATCAAAATCTTAGGATCCAAGTCTTCCGAACAACGGTAAGCTTGCAACAAATCAATTCCCAGTTGAGCGGATTAAACATAGAAGACGACCAAGCGCACACGTTTTGGTCGAATCAACCAAACTACAGATTACCCTAGGTAAACATCCATATGACTGTAAAGGGGTTTGAAAGAGAGAAAACGTTTGGTTGTGATCCTTTGGTCCCACAAATGACGTAGAGACACCCTCATAGATATAGATACTAGCCTAAGAATTCAGGTTGCAAGAACACCTGTGAGATACTCTGAGAAGATCACACAGCTATTAATTTTGAATATAGAAGCTGAGAAAGCATATGATTATTGGATACTAGGGATTAGGGACTGATTCCATACATGACCATAGCAGGACCACAACAACCAAGAGTCTACGGTTGCGATCCACAAATCCCACAACCCAACGAATCCGTAAGTGAATCAGACATAGACACTGGCCTACGCACACTAGTATTCAGATCTACTCCACTTCCACCTATCATCATCAATAGTTATCCTTGCTAGACACAACAGCTAACAAAGCTAAGGAGTTCTGGACTAGGCCAGAGAATCACCCATAGAGTCAACTATATCCATCATCCACTCTATGACCTTATCTGGAGACATACACGAAACTATCCCAGGTCATTTTCCACGTATTCCACAACCTATAGACCGAATCATGCCAGAGCTCGATATTGATTGGAGCCTTCTGAGTAGTCATCCTTTGCTTGATCGATCTATCACACCAGTTCAGGTTAGGAGGGCCTTCTTTGCCTTAGATTTGTAAGTTCCACTAGTGCGTATTGAAGACATTAGATTTCCTAACTAGTTTGTCTACATCCCACACATATTCCATCCCCACCGGCTATCTCGGCACGACTCGGGAGGTCGGGTGTGAGGAAGAGTTACTTGTAGATTCCCACGCTCGCTTGTCACTTTTCCATCGTACAAAATTGGTGAACCCGACGTGAACTTCCTACTTTCTGGTTCGGTGTCATATTTCTACTTGCTCTTTCAAATAGCATTTATTTCATCTTATCTACCTCATTAGCTTTCACTATCACCTTTCGCTCCTTCCCATTATTCTGCATGGGTATTCATATACCCCCCGAATATGTCGGATTCGATGCATATGGCAGACCCCTCTTGGGTCTTGAGGCATACTACGCCCAACAAAATAGACAATCATCACCCTCACTCTCAGTATGGGGTGACAACTATTCAACTAATCAATTGTCAACACAAACTCCAAGGATTAGATATAGCTCATCCTTCCAAACAGAGGAGTTGGATCAACTCGCTCAAACGCAACAAACAGGCCTTCAGGCTCGAACAATATGACGTTCACAGGAGAATCAAGTTCGTCTCCTCAGGTACTACTTAGACCACAAATTAGTAGACAATCAGACTCATACCTGGGTTTAGATGATGAACATTCGGTACGTTATGCCAGGAATGAACAATGTTCTCGAAGTATGTACCCACCTATAGGAGGTTTACAAACACAACCTGAAATCTCTTTCCAAGAAAATACCTCCATACCACGTCATATAGGAAATGCCCTCGGGAAACTTGGCAGGGCAGCGATCAGTTCATAGCAGGATATCACATGCCTAAGCAACACCATGATATACAACAAACACCGTCAAGGCAAAGTATTGTGACTTCACCAAATGAAGTCATTTCAGCTCTAGTAGAAAAGGTTAGGGAGTTAGAACTTACCCAAACAGGTCAAAATTCTCAATTCATGCAAGCAGGAAGTTCCAATCCTCCACACCATCCTAGCCAATTAGACCTCCTCACCGGAGTAGGCACGTTAGGCATGACTCCTCAGTATTCACAACAAACGCCAACTAGACCCACCATCTCTAACACTGTTCCTCCCGGTCTAGTACAAAACAATCCATTCCTGACAATACCCCGATCATACTTAAACATGTACTCCAAATCACCACAAGGGGATATGTTCTCCTCTCCCAGCATGTTTGCTCAAACACAGGTGTTTCCTTATGCCCCTACCAACGCATACGCTATGCCATATCAACAACCCATTCCACCTCCACTCCCTCAACAAGTACCATCAATGGTCGAAACCTATGCGATAGGGACTTATTCAGAATATTTGAAAGAGCCCTTAGATTTCACCATACGAAGCATCATGCTTCCAAGACCTCTTCCCGACTTGCCCAAATACAAAGGTGAGGGAGATCCAAATGCACATATCAAAGCTTACGCTACAGCCATTCGAGAACTACTCCCATGGGATGGGGTTGTTGCTAAGATATTCCCAAAAACCTTGGAAGGCATCGCTCTCGATTGGTATTATAGAATACCTGAGGCTTCCATCCATTCGTTCAAGCAGCTCGTGTCAGAATTCATCAAGGCCTTTGACATGAACAAATTATTAAGGACAGGAATCAGGGAATTCTTACACATCAAGCAAGAACACAACGAATCTGTCGCCCATTTCATCCAAAGGTGGCGTACAGTTCTTTATTCTTCGAAAGTGCTCCAAACATGGATCAGATGGAACTATGTGATTTATTCCTTCATTCTCTTAGCAGAGAGGTGAAGGAAGAAGTCCAGAAGTTCCCATTAAGAACTTACGATGAAGTACTTGAGAGTGCTCTTTGAATAGATCAAGTGGCAATTGATAGTGGTCGCAAAACATATGGAGCAAATGGGAGGTTAATCACCTCCAACCAGAACACTACAACTTATCCTACTACCACGAACGTCAATCAAGGACCTAAAATCCTTAATAAAAATCGGGGTGTAACAACAGATGGAGTAACCGACCAGCCTAAGAAGGTAAATGTTGTCAATACTCCATCACAAATAAACAACCAATGAAACAACAACTTTACCCCGACAATCAATACAGTGGATTTTAACCATCCACAACAACAACAACAACAATGAAAAAATCCCACACAGGGTCCAAGCCAAAATTCAACTAGGTACCAAAACCAGAATTCAAACCAAAGACAACAAATGCAAAATTTTAATCCTAATAGGCAATGGTTTGATCAAAATTTTGGGCCACAATACGCACCAAACCAACAAACTAGGAATTACAATCCTAATTCATATTGTGGTTTCCACAAAATTTGGGGCCATGACACTAGAACGTGCCATGACTACAATAAATTCATGCAACGCTTGCCAGATGAACAAAGACAACTTTTCATGGATATGTTCTTGGCAGATCCTACATCACCAACATCAAATACTTTTTTGGGGCTTCCCTCAAAACACACCCTCAAGATCTTTAATGATCCACTCCCAAATCACGATAACAACAGGCTAAATCTAACTGGGACAAACAAGAGTGTAATGACAGGAAACAATGATCATGAAGCTTCAACTTCGCTAAATCCATTAGTTGCGCCACAACTAGGAAGTCAGCCACGACCTAAGATAGTCGGTTTAGTAGAGTTAGACACCGAACTACCCATCGAAGCTGTAACAAGGACGCGAGAGTATTTCTCTCAGCCAAGTCCAAGCCACCTGCCAGGGACAGATAACTTCCAACAAATAGTAGCAAAGCCTGTGGGTGCCTATGATTTAATTAATGACCTAACAAAAACCTTCTCGCACATTTCATTTTTAGACTTACTAAAGAACTCTCCTACCCACAGGGCTGCTCTTTTAGAAGCATTAGGTTTAGGTCATTTAATTAACATCACTCCACCTCCTGAAACACAGGTAAATCATATAGACTTTGATGTTCATCCTCTAGGGCAGGCGGATAGGGATGTCAAATTCATATTCGAGATAAACAAAATGCCGACAGATGCTGAGATCACACACCGAGGTGATCCAGCCTTACATTTGCAAGTATGGGTTTATAACAACTATGTAAAGCGTGTAATGATAGATGATGGGGCAGCGGTTAACATAGTCCCCTTCTCTTTCCTTCAAAAGCTAGGGTATGGAGAAACCAATTGTTCCACAACTCGAAACACACTAAGGGGCTATGATAGCCTTAAAGCCACCTCGGTTGGAACTATAATATTACCGGTCACCTTAGGACCCAAAACCATCTTGACTGAGTTTTATATTATAGATCAGGAAACTAACTATAATATGATCCTCGGCCGACCATGGATACACCGCATGAAGGCAATCCCTTCTACGCTATTTCAAGAAGTAAGGTTTTTACACTTAGGAAAGATATTTGTAGCCAAAGGTGATCCAAAACCATTCGATGTACACCTAGCTGACTTAAAGAAAAGACCAGGTCGTGCACTCGGAGTTTGAACTCCCAACAAACCAACTTAATAAACCTACCGATGCAAAACCAAAGAAAAGTTGGTACCTACGACAAATCTTGAAACTATGAGCCTAGCCAAGGCAACCCCAACCCCCAAAGATGAGGCTAACACTGTAGAAACAGTATCATTAGGAACTACTACAAAAATCATTGAATTGATAGAACAAGATCTACCAATGTTCTTACCATTTGATTCTATAGGTGTGGGATATTCCCTGGGTGTCGGTTCTCTCCCAACGGTAGATCTCTACATGGTAGAGGTAGAAGATGTTAACACAACAAATATCCCAACATCTATACTCCCAGCTAAATATTGGACTCTCCATTTTGATGGGGCTAGATGTCGTTATGGAGCTGGGGCAGGTATAATCCTTACTTCTCCCGAGGGGAAAGTCCTACCATTTTCCTTTAAACTAAATTTTGAATGCACAAACAATGGCGCTGAGTACGAAGCCCTCCTCCTTGGCCTCATCTTAGCTAAGAGAATCGGTGTTGATAACATCAGAGTCTTAGGAGACTCACAATTGGTAGCAAACCAAGTCTCTGAGATATATGAAACCAAAGCCGAGCACTTACAGCTTTACAAAACAACTGTATTGAATTTAAGCAAGGAGTTTGACTTCATATCAATTGAAGCAATCCCGCGAGAGAAAAATCTTCTCGCTGATTCAATAGCAACTTCAGCATCACGTTTTACTCCAAACAGTAAGTTAGAGGATACCCGTTTCATAGTATCCCTTCGTGATGAACCATTGATAAAAACAATGACAAATTCTCTTTTAAATGGAAATGAAAACAAATCTACTATCCTAGACCACATTGATAGTGATATGGCCACTCTAAATTACTTAAACACCTATGCGGCATTACATCTCTCCTATCATATGATAGATTTGTCCTTAATCCCACATTCATCTTCCTACTTTGGAAATCCCATGATGGAGCTTCCCTCACAAATGGAACCTAGCATATACATAGTAGAAAATGGGGACGATTTGGATTTACCTCCAGCCCCACCTAAGTTTGAAGAAGGTAATGCCTCTTTAATCGAAGAAACAATTGATGTTAACATCGGAACGGAAGATGAACCAAGGATATTGAAGTTAGGATCCTCGTTAACTCCATTAGAAGTAGAAATACACACTCGGATCCTCAAAGAACATCAGAAGGCGTTTGCATTTAATTATAAGGAAATGATAGGGGTTACACCCCACATTGTGGTGCACAACCTCATCACTAAATCAGATGCAAAACCAATTAAACAAAAATCGAGACCAATGAAACCCAAAGTAGCTCTCATGGTAAAAGAGGAGGTAATGAAACTCCTCCAAGTAGGATTCATCAAACCAGTCGATTACTCTCAATGGGTATCTAATATCGTTCCCGTTCTCAAAAAAAATGGAAAGATACGCATCTACATAGACTTCCGAGACATTAACAAAGCATGTCCTAAAGATGACTTCCTGTTACCATCCATTGATGTCATTGTTGATGCGACAACTGGATTTGAACTTTTGTCTCTCATGGATGGATTCTCGGGATACAATCAAATCAGAATATCTGAACAAGATCAAGCTAAAACCACGTTTATAACTCCTTGGGGAACTTATTGCTATGTTGTTATGCCATTTGGTCTCAAGAACGCTGGTGCTACATACCAGCAAGCTATGACATATATATTTCACGATCTAATTCATAAAATCATGGAATCCTACGTAGATGACTTGTTGGCTAAGGCCAAGAAGTTGTGACCATCCGAAGTACTCGCATCATTCTTTCACGTCTGATAGAATACGAGTCACGCTAAATCCAGAAAAATGCATCTTTGGTGTAACAGGAGGGAAGCTCCTAGGTTACATCATATCGTCACGAGGGATAGATGTTGACCCAACCAAAATTCAGTTGTCCTCGAAATGGTCCCACCTTTGAATGAATCTGGAATCAGGTCATTTCTTGGAAAACTTGGTGCAATCCGAGATTCATCCCGACTTAAGCTTCGCCATCCATCCAATCAACAATCTACTCAAGAAAGATTATAGTATTGATTGACCGAAGACTGTAATGAAGCTTTTGATGCAGTTAAGCGTTTCCTATTATCACCACCTACGCTAATGCCACCTAAGCTAGATCACCCATTAATTTTATACTCGCGAGCTACCAATGTCTCGCTAGCCTGTATGTTGGCTCAAGAAGACGATGACAAGAGAGAACGTGTGATTTATTTCATTAGCTAACGTTGCTCGACTATGAAACACGTTATACACAAGCAGAATGAGAATGCCTCGCCATAGTCTTTGCAACCAAATGCTTAAGACATTATATGCTAAATCAAGAAACAAGGGTCATGGTAAAAACAGACCATTTACGAACTTTTCTCACGCAAGGGTCCTTGTCTAAGAAGGCTAGATGTTTTATAACCTTAATGGGAGAATTTGAATTAACATTTGTAAATCGAAATCATTAAGGACAAATCATCACGGATTGGTTAGCTGATAACCCATTAGATGGAGGCGATCTAGTAGATCTGGATTTTCTAGATGAGTGCGTATACTACATTGAAACTAGACCTCCTATCTCTGAGTGTCCCTGGTACACTGATATCATTAATTATATCATGGACCATACATATCCAGAAGGGGCTACACCACAACATAGAAGGTGGTTACGCATTATCGTAGCAAAATACGTCATTATAGAGCAAGTGCTCTATCGAAAGCGTTCGATGGAATGCTTCTAAGATGTGTTGACACAGAAGAATCCAAGAAGATTCTCCATGAATCTCACAGTGGAATGTGTGGAGGCCACTTCGGTGGCCATGCCACCACTCATAAAATACATCGAATGGGCTATTTCTGGCCCACTCTAGAACACGACGCAGTAGAGTTTGTACGCAGGTGTCATAAGTGCCAAGAGTTCTCCCATGAGATCCACATGCCGGCACAAGCTCTACAACCAATCGCGACTCCATGGCCCTTTTCTACGTGGGGCCTAGATTTAATAGGGAAATTCTCTCCCTCGTCTACAGATGGCCATAATTTTATAATCACGGCCACCGAATATTTTACCAAGTGGGTAGAGGCTATGCCTCTTACTACTGTACTCGGGTTTCTGTAATCGCCAAGTTCATTTTGAACCAAATCATTTAGAAGTATGGTATCCCACAAATCATTATCTCAGATAATGGAACTTCTTTTAAGAATGACGAAGTTCACGAATTATGCAATAAATTTAAAATAAGCCATCATACGGCTTCCTTGTATTACCCTCAAGCCAATGGATAGGCTGAAGCGACAAATAAAACACTAAAAGCCATTCTCCTTAAAACGGTGAAAGAAAACAAACAAGATTGGCACTTGAAGTTATATCCGGCCTTATGGGCCCACCAAACCTCAATAAGAACACCAACGGAGAAACTCCTTTCTCACTAGTATTCGGGGCAGAGGCAGTTCTCCCACTTGAGGTTGAAATACCCAGTCTCCGTATTTCATTACAAGGGATTCTGGATGAAGACGCTTACAGAGAAGCACGTCT
Organism: Taxus wallichiana var. yunnanensis; assembly: GCA_018340775.1. Lineage (NCBI taxonomy): Eukaryota > Viridiplantae > Streptophyta > Pinopsida > Cupressales > Taxaceae > Taxus > Taxus wallichiana. Next base: position 423,142,742 of record CM031237.1, read on the forward strand.
CTCCCAACTAGAAAGCCTAGATGAAGCTAGGTTAGATGTTGAACAGCGGCATAGAGCCTATGCTGACCGATGTGCCGGCAGTATAACAAGAAAGTCTATGAACGCGACATATATGAAGGTGATCTAGTTCTAAGGCTAGATAGCCGGATCGACAAGAAGACCGGCGAAGGAAGGAAGTTCCGCCCAAATGGTTGGGCCCATACCGAGTCATGAAGGACTATGGAAATGGTGCATACCTCTTATGTACGCTGGAAGGTGAGGAATTTGGTGAAACAGTCAATTCCCTACACCTCAAGTGGTTCTACGCGTAAGCAACTAGCACTATTTATAATTACATTTACATTGCATCTTCATATAGATTAAGATCATTTTGTCCGCTTGTTTCATACACAAATTGTGATCAAGGAATTTATTCTCAAAGAAATTCATTACAAACTCATGATGTTGTTGGCATAAACACTCTAATCATACTTCTCCATTTTCATGATATCATCAAATTATCTCGGAATCATTTTATCAAATAAAGCTAGATATGACAAAGTCTTAACGGTAACCATGCCAAGATCTGCAGGTTTATTCTCACTTTTGGTTTCTTCTTAGGATAGGTGTCTTGCCTATGGTCTGTTCTAGAAGCTTCATGGTGTCACATCTATCCCATATGTATATCTCTTTGGAAATAAGCACATACTGACATTTTACTCAAGTAAACAAGTCAAATATTGATCAAACAGAAAATTTTAATTTTACACATTTCCTTTCCCCACCAACCTTTGGTGATGAGCTTGCATCTCTTACTAGTGATGTAGGGTTGGGAAAGGATGGAAATGCCCTTACTCGCCTATGCTTTGCCCATGGTGATAAACCCACGCTTCTTACTAGTAGCATGGGGCAAAGTGTAGGGGGTCCTCTTGACAAACAAATGCAAAAGGTCATACACAAACAATTCAAATCTCAAAGTCTTTGAGTCAAAAACAAATGAATCAGATGTCCAAAATTCCAAAAGAGTTAAAATCCTAAAACCTAGATTTTGTCTACTATGTGGCCATCTACGGATCTAAGTCTAGATAAACCACAAAGCAAGTTGCATCCAAAACTATGAAGTCACTCGAGTGGAGTGGGCTTGTGGTATCCTAATTTGGTTCCGCCAAAGCTTTGTCTGTCTTTCATCAATATCATTTCAACACATCTCATAACTTGCGCCCTTCCCAACTCTCGGTGATGAGCCCTCACATCTTACTAGTTGCGTGGAGTTGGGGGTAGGGGCAGGTTTATCTGCTCATCATACCGGTTTATATTCATCACTTTGCCAAAACAAATATGAAGTATCCAAAATTGCTTAAAGAAACTAAGATTCAAAATCACATTGTATCTACATTATCATATATCAGCATCATGAAATACAAAAGGAAAATAAACACTTGCATCATTTGTTCTCCATTGCATACATTCTAAAGAGCATGCATACATACATCATAATCTACATAAGGAAAACTAGAAAGGAAACAAAGCCATGAATGCCAAGGGTTTGATCCAAAACGAATATATATATATATATATATATGATCAAAGTTTCTATACAATGCCATCATGCACTAAGCATGGTCAAAACACTCAAAGAGCCCGGGATATACAAAAGAATGTATCATACAAAATCTAGAGAGCCAAGTGGCTTCTCAATCCCTACGAGACCCCTCTGAAGGCGCACGCCCATGCCTAGGACTCCGGCTACACCGGCGCTCTGAGTGCACGGAGGGCTCAGGATCCCGAGGGGCAGCCACAGTCTCACCACGAGAATGACTCCTCATCAAGCGCTCGGCCGTCCTATACCCCGCTAGCTCCGTGCAGAGTCGATACCATCCTGGCCACATGCCAGACTAGGGAAAAGATGTCAGTGTGTCTACTAGCTGCCGAGGGCTCCCCAACATCTACAGATAACTCTGCACGGGTCCTCTCCATGGGGATCATCAGGGTATCGGTGCATACCCTGCGAATCAAGTCTCGCCACTCATCGCGGTCTCTAAAAACAAAGGAGAAAACAAATTAGAAACCAAACAAGAGATTAGAAATACAAGATAAAACAAAAGGAGAGATAGCAACTAAGGAGATCCTAACTAAAAACAAACATTAAAAGGAGAGAGGGTAACTTACTCGGATCACTAGGCCTCCAGGATGGATCTATAGGATCAACACCTACCACGGATGCCGCCACTAACTGAGGGGCTACTCCTGTGACTGGAGCAATGTAGCACCCCGCAATGGACTCATCCTCCCCACCATGGCCCTGGGAGAGTGGCTCCTCTGAAACCAGAGTCACTCTCTCTACACTCTGCTTGGCCCTCGCTGCCTGCATAATATCCTGAGTGTCATGCCACTTAGGATCGCTGTCCTCCTCTGTCTCTCCCCCTGTAAACTCCTCAGACTCGGAGTCTATGTCAATGGGGTCATCACTACTATGGGCAGGACCCGCAGAAATCTAAAGCAAGGGTGCCTGAGGCACACCGGCTCTCCCTCTGGCATGTACTACCCTCCTGGCCGCAATAGGAATGCCAGAGTAACCACTGTCCAACCCCGACCTCTAGGCCCCCCTCTGGCCTCTCAGACTGATCTATATACTAGCGCTATCAGGGGAAGCATGCCCATACAGGGTAGGCCAAACTACTGAGGAACTCGGCCAAAGGGGTGTATCTCCACTCACCCCACTCTATCAATAAGCTGCCCTGTGGTGGAGCAGGAGATCAAAGTAAGAGCCTCCTCGCCCCATATACCTACCATAGTCTGATACGGTGTGGCCTCCATGTCGGCAGTGGTCAGAGAAGCAACTGGCTGATGAGGTTCTCGAGCACCGACATATCTGTCCATCTAGCTGCCCTCATAGCTCCGGGATTTGTCACCTCTACACCTCTGCCATAGGGGATGAAGTGCTCATAGACCCAACTCATGACTAGGGTCGGGTGGCTCAAGGACTGCCCCTGTAAACGGACTACCCTATATAAATCATGGTAGGTGGTCCCAAGTATGTCTACTCCCCAGGCATATATCCGGCCATGTCCCTCTATCTGTGCAATAATGGGGGACCAGCAATATAACAATGTGTCTCCTCCCTTGTCCCCGATCAGTCTCGAGGCAAGGATCCCCATAATAGCCTGGCGAAGTAGGGGGATGGGAAAACTGGGAATAGATCGAACTCGACCCCCTTCTTCGAACCCATGGAGATGACTACATCTCCCATGTATGTAGCCCACTGTGCTATCTGGGCCCGTGAACCTGTTGTCTCTAGGGTGAGTCATCTCCCGATGATCGGGACCCCTAGGATACGATAAACATCCTCTAAAGTGATGGTCCACTCACCACGGACCCCTGGTAATCGGAAGGTGTTCCGATCAACATCCCAATATGAGAACAAGTCACAAAGAATGTGACTGGAAGGAGCAACGTGGGGCACGCGCGATATACGTAGTATACCAGCCCTCTGAAGAGTATCCTCCTCATCTTGTGAGAGGGCATCTAACACTCCTGGGAGCCAGTCACACTCCCTCTCTCGGCTCCACCGGATATACTCCTCTCTCGCCTGCATACACCCAAAAACACACAAAACAGAGCAAGTTAGCATCCAAGTAATACTGGAAAAATCATGAAAACATGTAGAAATGCTAAAAATGCAAAAACAATCTCAAATAGATGTTCTTTTGGCATTCTATGTGAAACCGCCGCCCTAAGCAGGGAGGCGATTTTGTAACCGCCACCTTAAGGGCGGCGGGGTCATGTAACCACCACCCGAACAGGGGTGGTGGTTGTGTAACCGCCACCCCGGTTAGGGCGGTGGTCATGCGCCCAAAACCCACGTGGGTTTTGTAATCTAAAAAGCCTAAAAGCACTAAAAAACAACCATTTTACCTAAAAACAAAGCCTACCCAGTAGGCACCCCCCCTAGATGGACCTTTTAACACTAACATTTTCAAAAATTACCCCCCCATGACAAAGATTTTAGCATTTTAAAATTAAAGGGGTAAAAAGGATAAATTGAAGAAAACTAACTCCGTGATCTCGCGGTCGATGTTCCACTCACTGAGAGCATGATCACTATCCCGTCATGGACGTTTTGACTCTACTCACGCAAGAAACCATCACCGTGGGTTCCAGAGCTCAAAATCAATCAAATCAACTCGCGCAAATGAATAGGAAAATGGGCCCACTTTCATATATATAGCGGCCTGATTCATTTTAAATACCTTTCCATAGGTTTGGAGCACCGACGGAGGTAAGTTCTTATCCCCACATAAATGGTACGTTCTCATTTCCTATTATTTTAGCATTTATTTTCTAAAATATTGTGTCTATCTGCACTTGAGTTCTCTTTTCATTTTGTAGGTAAGAGGAATTTTGGACGGCGTCATTTCAACACACGGACATATCAGGTATAACTGCCAACTTCCCATTTCGGGACCTCCATACTCAGACCCACCGTTTTGCACCTCTTCATGGCTAAAACACTTCTCTGAGAGGAAAATATGTACGTACCCAAAATTGTAGGGTACTACACTACCGAACAACGTAACACGTGCCCCAATGATGATATAGGTCTCCTCGCAAGGTGTTCGGGATCTAGAAAAGATCTCCAAGTGTGCGTTAACATCCCGCATGCCCCACTTAGCCCCCATGTTCTTTGTTTTTCCCTTTTCCCCTTTTTTCTTGGCCTTTTGCTCTTCAAAGGATGAAACCGCTTACACGCCCCGCCTCAGGGCGGCGGTCTCATGACCGCCACCAACAAAGGGGTGGCGATCATATAAACCACCACCTCGACAGGCAGGCGGCGGTCCTTTACGTGTTTTCTAGAAAGCTCTTTTAACACGACTCACATAATTTCAACATTTTACCAGCTTTCTTTCACCGCCATAAGCTTGCATTTATGATTTTGGTTACCTGGAATAGTGTTTTGCCATTGTTTATAGTTTAAGAGTTCTATTTGGTTTTTACCTTGGGTAAATGCAAATGCTATAAATAGTTGGCTTGTGCTCAAGCAAAAGGCCCCTCAAATTTGCCTCTGAATTTCTCTTTGCAATAGATTTACTTTTCATTTTGCTTAGAGTTCTTAGTTTCTTTCATTGCATGCCTAGTTAGTGTTGTTTTGCTGTTAGGAAGCCACATATCCATCTTGTGCAGGTGCTGTTATCATTTTATCAAATCCATTAGAGTAGAATAGTTTGTTTTCAATAGGAAGCCATTAAAGTTGTAGGTTTTGTTCTTCAAACAAGATAGTTTTAGGTTCTAGATGTTTCATGTTGCATGACTCGCAATAAATCCCGCTAGGAATTGCATAAGCCAAGCTCTGTACTCTTGTGCTATCCCTCTCCTACTCGCATTGTATTCAGTCTGTATCTTGAGCTGCCTTTGTCCCAATATCTACTTCTTGATGCTAGCATTACACACTTTTCTCGGATTAAACATAGAAGACGACCAAGCGTACATGTTTTGGTCAAATCAACCAAACTACATATTACCCTAGGTAAACATCCATATGACCGTAAAAGGGTTTGAAAGAGAGCAAACATTTGGTTGTGATCCTTTGGTCCCATAGCCGATTTGGGCACGAGAGACACCCTCATAGATATAGATACCAGCCTAAGAATACAAAGTTGCAAGAACACTGTAAGGTACTCTAAGAAGATCACACAAACTATTAATTTTGAATATAGAAGCTGAGAAAGCATATAATTATTGAACACTAGGGATTAGGGACTCGAATTCCATACATGACTATAAAGCAGACCAAAACAACCAAGAGTCTACGGTTGTGATCCAAAATCCCGCAACCCAACGAATCCGTAAGTGAATCAGACATAGACACTGGCCTACGTACACTAGTATTCCGGTCTACTCCACTTCCACCTATCATTATTGAATAGTTGTCCTTGCTAAACACAACAACTAACGAAGCTAAGGAGTTCTGGACTAGGCCAGAGAATCACCCATAGAGTCAACTACATCCATCATCCACTCTATGACCCTGTCTGGAGACATACACGAAACTATCCCAGGTCATTTTCCACGTATTCCACAACCTATAGACCGAATCATGCCAGAGCTCGATATTGATTGGAGCCTTCGAGCGCCTTCCTTGCCGATCGATCTATCACACCGATTCGGAGTTAGGAGGGCCTTCTTTTCCTTAGATTCACAAGTTCCACTAGTGCGTATTGAAGACATTAGATTACCTAACTAGTTTGTTTGCATCCCACACATATTCCATCCCCATCGGCTGTCTCGGCATGACCTCGGGAGGTCGGGTGCGAGGAAGAGTTACTTGTAGATTCCCACACTCGCTTGTCACTTTTCCATTGTACGGAACTCTCCCTCTCCCACCATCTACTTTTCCCTCTAGATATCATACAACCATATCACCTTTACCTAAGAAAGTGTAACCTACAGGCAAATACGCTACCCTCCAATAAGGTAGGAAAACCAACCACTCATTCATTCTAGTTCATCTGCCATGCCCCTACCAAAGTAGACATGACCAACACCCAAGACCACACCAACACCTAAAACGTAGCTTGACCCACTCCCCCTCTTGCAAAGACCCTTCCTATACAGTCGGCCGCACCTGCACCCAAACCCACATTCACTTCCCATTGTGATCCACCGGGATCCTATGCCAAAATTTTAACCAACCTCCTTGAAACTTCTATCATCACATTACCGCCTCTTAGACCTTACGACCCACTCAAGCCCAAACCAAAAGGGTTTGACGAAACCAAAATTTGCACTTACCATCATGTGCTAGGACATAATGTAGAGAACTGTAAGGCTTTGAAAACCGTTCTTATCCAGTTATGCCATCCAAGAAAAAAATTTGATGACGATGACCTTCTCGATGAGGACCCCATTTTGTCGACTAGTCTCCATAGTTCTTCCTTCATTTTTGACACAATGACTACTATCTCCACCCCCATAACTCTTAGAGCCACCTCCGAGATTTGAAATTAACATGGTACACATAAGAGAACTTGCAAAACCTCCATCCAAATGTCAATGTGCCTAACTCATCTCACAAGGTTCCTTCCCACCTCTTGGCTTCTACCCTTCCCGTCGCTATACCTTTCATGGATCACGTACTTCACCTACCTCCCCACCTCAAAATACATGATGCATGTTGCTACCCATGCACAGAAGGACAAAGGAAAGGAAAAAGAAACCAACTCACCTACTAACCTGATACCCAACATACCATCTACACCCACACCTAAAGTCACTATTTGTGGCCTCAAATATCCTATTTCTAATGGGGTTTCACATCGTGTGATGCTCAAATAATTACACCAATCCTCTCTCAAGATGTCCCTCTATGACCTCATCCAAACCTCTGAATCCCATCGCCAAGATCTCATGGAGGTTCTTTAGTCTATTGAGGTTTTACCCAATGATCCTACACCCGTAGCCTCCATCATCACACCTCATCATGTATCCTCTCTTACCAAATTACTGTCTTCTCCTACACCTCCACCTACTCACCAAGTAGTCACCCTTAGCTTCTCAGACGAAGAGATCACACCGCACCAAACCGATGACCCAGATCCAGCTCTCTTCATCTTCGTCCACATCGATGATATCCATGTACAACATGTTATGATTGATGGGGGCACTAGCATTAATATCATCTCCTCCCATGCGTTCGAAAAAATGTGCATACCCAAAAATTGCATGCATAAACATCCCGTCATGTTGCGTTCATTTAATGATGCTATCACCTTTACACTTGGCACCGTCATCCTCCATGTTTGCATGGGCCCCTACATTGTTCGAGTTATTTTACGTATTGGAGGGGAATTTCAATATAACTTTGTTACTTGGTATACCTTGAATTTATGTCATGGGTTGTGTTCCTTCCACTTTGCCTTTGTTATGTAAAGTTTGAGCTTGAAGGACACACCTATAACATTCTCGTTGACCCATCACTTTTCAAAACTTGCAACATGATTTATCAACCCAATGATGTGCTCATACCCATTAAAGCATCTTCATCTAGGACTACTTCCTCTTCACCTACACCTCCACCCACTAGTGCCGCTGCTACCTCAACCGCACCTCAACCACACATATATCCTCCATTCTTACTACTGCTACGACCTCCACAACCGACCCGTCCACCTCCCAATCAGGTGGCTCCACCACTGATCCAACCTCCAACACATTATCTATCCCAGCTACCCACATATCGACCACCAATCCCTTGGAAGGTGTTTTTCAATGCGTCACTCTGGGGGAGTACCATCTATATAGTTTGAACACATTCTTTATGCCACAAGAGTATGAAATTTTTCACCAGCACCCTCGCTTATGATCACTTTGCATAGGAGAGCATCTCCTTCACAGGTCCTCCTAACCTTTGCACCAACCTCACCTATGGGGATTTGATACTACATGTAGACACTAAAATTAGGTCACACTCCCCTTGGCCCCCACAAATAAATACCTTGAACACATCCACCTAGCTATGGCCCCTTCACCCTACTATAATATTAATTAAATTAAATTAATTCATTATCCTCACAATATTTATTATTTAAATATTCTAATTGGGATAATGCACACATATCCACCTCACCTAGACACCTCATCTAGCCACCTCATCCTAAGGCCTATTCTTAGTAAGTTGCCATAACTAACTAAGACCTACCCAAACCCTAAAAATCAATGCCTACATTCCCTCTAACCACATTCCTACCCATTAGAAGGAGATTTCCATGCTAATCCATGGGGTAAACGAAACAAGATCCCAAAAAATCAAGGGGATCTTCCTAGTTTAGTAAACCTAGGAAATCCCACCCTAACCAATGCCGTTACCCTTAACCACCACCGGTTAAGCCGGAACCATCGTTGGTTACCATTTAACTCCCAAAATAACCTTATTTCAAGGTTGGCACATTGTTTTAGAGGTTGGCACATTTCTGAGAGAGAGAGACATCTTTTGAGAACAAGTGACGAAACTAGAGCTATATGCAAGTAGAACCAACATCCGTACCAACATCAGAACACCCATAGCCAGTACCCAAAGCAATCACACAGCCACCTGCCTTCATGGGAGCATCTAGGGAAGTGCCAACATTACACCAAGTTCATTTGATCACCCACCATTACCAACCAGGACATCAAGCTTGTATAAATAATAAGTTTGTTAACCTGCATTAGTTCCTTGTCATTTGAGCAGATCCTTTTATATTTGTTAGTAGTTTCGCTTTCATTTCCGTTCCCGCTATTTGATCTCCATGAAAACTTGACCATCCTTTTTCCACACCATTGAACTATCCATATCCGGACTTTCATCATTTTTGTGCATATCCAGGATCCATACGAATCTCACCATTTCCCCTTCCACCTTCATCTAATCCCAAATCTATCACCCAACCAAGTTTTATTGAGTTTCCTGTACCACGACCATACCGATCTTTGGTCACCGATAACCGTTATTGGTTAACCTAAACCGACATCGGTCTCTATATCTTTTACCAGAAACCTAGATCAAAGCCTAAAACCACCACCAAATACCCTAAATTGACCAGAATCTGACCCTGACCAATAATAGTATCCTGACAGTGACCTTGACCTTCAGATTCAATCATAGCTTAACCTGTTGTGAACAAATTTGCTTATTATAGAGGAATAAGATACCTAAATCATTTTAACTACAGTAGGATTTACTTTATTAACAACATTAAGTTATTTTTAACAAAGGATTGACATGCCGTTTAGGAATTATCACACTTCCCAGATCTAGCACACACTAGGCAGTCCACTGCATATATTGTTTAACTTTTATTTGGTGGTCTTGTGTTCCATTTCAGGTAGTTCCTCCAAGCAAAAAGGAAGCTCTCACGATCAGCTGTGGATTCCAAAGTCATACACGTGCAACAACCTATCAACCAACATCTCAATAGGTATTCCTCCTACGCCCATTACCCTCATTTGTTTCATCATTTTCTAAGAAACACTCCAGAATCAGGTGAAACAACTACCACTTATACACCTGAACCACCATCACAAACCCGCCCATTTTCTCGCCGACCTACAGGTCACTCACCAATCACCATTTTGCCCACACCTTCTTGTATAGATGTGTGTGGAAGGGATTTGGTTTTGGATTTTACTGAGTAAGGCCATCACATTGTTATTCCATGTACTAGCAAACATAACGACAATAGTGGTATTAGCTTTATTGAACCACCTACCAAGAAGGCTCGCATTGAACTCATTGAGGACATTAGCCCTTCTCCACCTTCTTCACCCACTCCACCTTCTTCACCACCTTCACCAACAGAGTTGATGGATCCATAATCCATTCCTCACTTTTTTTTTTTTTCATAAACACCATTCTCTTGGGGCCTATGACTTATCAACGCAAGGGTGAGGATCCCTCTTCTCTTCCCTTCCTGTATCTTGAATTGATCGATGATATTACACCTTCCATTGATGTCGTTCAATGTTAGGATGATGAATGTATACTCACCTATCTTGGTGCAAAAGAATCATATATTCATCGGTCATTACCATGTAAGACATAAACCATGTTGAACGAATTGATTATCGAAATTAACATCCATACTTAGGATGACCCACACATTCTAAAGATTGGCCAATCTTTAGATACTATTGAACAAGAAGCCATCACTTCTTTTCTCAAAGATCATAACCATGATTTTTCTTGGTCTTACACAGACATGCCTAGTATTGACCCCACCATAGTGGTCCATAATATTATAACCATTCCCGATGCTAAACCCATAAAATAAAAGATGAGGAAAATGCACCCTCGCATTGCTCTTCTGGTCAAAGAAGAACTTCAACACCTACTTTCTGTTTCCTTCATCTTACCCATTGATTATCCTCGATGGATTTCTAACATTTTCCTATCACTAAGGTGATAGGGGGACTCCGCATTTACACAAATATCCGTGACCTTAATCTAGCCTACCCAAAAGATAATTTTCCTCTACCCGGTATTGACCAACTGGTTGACCTTACTGCTGGTCATGAGATGCTATCACTCATGGATGGTTTCTTGGGTTATATCCAAATCTTGCTTACCCTAGAGGATCAACACAAAACTGCATTCATCACCCCTTGGGGGACCTACTATCGATTCATGCCTTTTGGCCTTAAAAACGCTAGTGCCACATACCAGTGGGCTATGACTTACATCTTCCATGACATCATGCACCGCATTTTGGAGGATTACGTGGATGATATCCTGGCCAAATCTAAATGCCGCTCCGAGCACCTTGCCATCCTAAACACCATATTTGACCGCCTCATTAAGTATTGTGTTTTCCTTCAACCCAAGAAATACATCTTCATGGTTTTGTCGGGCAAGCTCCTAGGATTTATCATCTCCTTATGCAACATAGAGGTTAACCCCACTAAAGTCAAAGCCATTCTTGAAATGCCTCCACCCACTAGCCTTGTGGTAGCTCCATAGTCTACAAGGTAAGTTGCAATCTATCTACTATTTCATTTTGCAACTTTCTAATTGATGTTAGCCATTTCATCATCTTCTCAAAAAGGATGTCTCCTTTAAATGGGATGATGACTACCACAAAGAATTTGAGGCCTTGAAACAATTCCTTCTCTAAACACCCATACTTCTTCCACCTAAAGATTATCAACCCTTCTACCTATACATATCAGCTACCGATCACTCCTTGAGGGCCATGCTCGCTCATTGCGATGAATAACACAGGAGCGATGGTTTATTACTTAAGCCATACTCTTTTAGACTACGAAACTTGATATACCCATGCCATTTTTTTTTCTTAGCCTTAGTTTTTGTTGCCACCAAACTCTTCTATTACCTACTTTATTAAAAACCTATGTGGTGACCAACACCGACCCCTTACACTTCATGTATGCCAAACCTTACCAAAATCAGTGAGCTTCATGTTGGCTTATGCTTCGGCCACCTCAACCTTTAATTCACCCATCAAAATTCCATCAAGGGCTAGGATATTGCTGACCAATTGGTTGATGCGCCTACTTTGGGGATCAACCCTCTAACTTTGACTTTCCAGATGAGTCTATTGCTACCCTTTCCTTGGATGAACTGCGCACCAAATGACACTCTTCTTTGATGGTTCCAAGTGTCAGCGTCGGGGTGGGGCTGGTGTTATTCTCATTCCACTTGATGGTGAACCCATGCCTTTGTATTTCAAACTCGATTTTGATTGTACAAATAATATTGTTGAATATAAAGCACTCGTATTGGGTCTCCAGGCTGCATATGCCTTAGATGTTAAGTCAATAAACATCTTTGGTGATTCTCAATTGGTCATAAACCAAATCAATGGTATATACCAGTGTCGTAATGAGATACTTCAAAAGTATAAGCATCATGTTGACATAATTTTGACCACCTTCGACTATTATGCCCTTCAAATTGTCCCACATTCTACCAAAAATTTGTAGATACCATGGCCTACTTGGCTTCTCAAATACCTGCTTCACTCACCAATTCTAAAATCTTTGTCACCGTACAAAGACTCCAATCACCCTCTTATTTACCTCGTGAATTTTATTCTATCAGAACCATTGCTCCCAACCCGAGTGACCTTTGGTATAAACAATACTCAGACTATCTTTCCCTCTCCATTTTACCTCCTAACCTTACTTGTAATGGACAACTTGTCTTCTTAAAAGGGTCTCTCATTATGTCATCATGGGTGGCCTCTTCTATAAGCATGGCTTTGATGGTATTCTCTTACGGTGCCTTACAAGTTCTAAAATTCCTTATACCATTAAGGAAGTTCATGATGGCATATGTGGAGGTCACTTCAGTGGCCTTCTTTGTTGCTAAGTGTATTATTTGCCTAGGAAATTATTGGTGACCCTTAACCATGATTGTTGCGAATTACGTTAAGTGTTGTCTAAAATGTCAACAACATGACAACCTTCTTCATACACCCCAGGCATGCCTTACGGGTCACCCATGAACTTTGGCCCTTCTCTCAATGGGGTTGGATCTTGTTAGAGAGATCAATCCCCATTCTTCCCAGCGACATCGGTGGATAATCACTGCTCATCGAATATTACACTAAATGGGTTGAAGCCATACCTCTCATCTCCACAAAAGTTGAGAAAATATGTGAGTTCATCAAT